>JANBPO010006887.1:10623279-10826563 GCA_024336825.1 Amorphophallus titanum | reverse complement strand
CCAACCAAACTGAGAGAGAGAAAAGAAGAGAGAGAACGAGATTAAGAGAGTATTGTGTTTTTTTTATTATCTCAGAATAGCATCCCGTAGAGAGAGAGGGCGACAGCAGAGAGAATGAGAGAGAAGAGGGAGAACGGAATTGAGAGAGAAAGTGGGAGAGAGAGGAGATGATTGTAGAGAGAGAAAGGGAGAGAGGGATGTCTGGCTGTGGTCACGATGGGGACCAATGGGGTCCCTGTTCGCCTTAGTTGTCGGTGTCGTGCTTGAACGCCGGTGCATGGCCAGAAGCTATGCCCGCCATGCTCGGACGCGGGGGTGCTCGCCATGCTCGAAGAGGCCGCACTCAGAACGGTGAACAGTAGGGGACCTCGCGGCGGTTGAGCTTGCCACGTTCGGAGGGGGGATCACCACACTGGGGATGGGTGTGGGGGCGTCATGCTCGCCCCACTTGAAGAGGGGGACCTCAAGCTTGCCATGCTCGGAAGGTGGAGTGTGGGCTCGACACGCTCGAAGGGGAGGCGCTCGGAACGACGAATGGCGTAGGAGCTCACGACAGCTGATGGATCTGAGGCTGGAGACCGACTAGGGCGGGGAAGGCACTAGCACGGGGGTGACGTCACCAGCGAAGGAACAGCAGCGGGCAAGTGGGCTGAGCGCGGCGGTGGTGAGCAGGGGGTGGGGTGGGGGTCACGTTCGGGTGAGACTGAGCACCGTGCTCGGATGCACAGCGCTCGGACGCGAAGGGTGCGTGGTCGGTTGCCATGCTCGCCATGCTCGCGGGAGCTCGTGCAGGGCCTGCCAGGCCGCTCGGTGGTGGGCTCACATGCATGGGGACACAGCTATAGCAGTGGTGACAATGGAGCGACCAGCATGCTCGGAAGGGGGGGTTGCGACCCAGACCGTTGGTGTACTTGGCAAGACAGGCACTACGTGTGGATTACATGGCGGGCACCATACTCATCGTGGGTTCCATGTGCTCGCTGCTTTGTGATCGTGTCCGAAGGAAGGCAAAGCTGCGGGCCTACGCGTGCATCAGATCGGCTGGGAGCTTCTTGTTGGTGGAGCAACGGTGGTATGCTACCAGCAGGCACTTTTCGCACATCGGGGGGGGGGCTCTCGTGCAAGGGGTGGAGACAGCTCAAATGGCTCACTGGGTATCATCGCTAGGTCCCTGTAAGCGACTAGGTCTGAGATATTAAAAGTGGAGCTGATCTCGTAGCTCTCTGGTAGATCTACAACATATGCATTAGGACCAACTCGTTTCACCACTTAGAAAGGACCGGTACCGCGAGCTTGTAGGTTCTTCATGGTTCCCGAGGGAAACCGTTCAGGTCTGACCCTGATCATGACGTACTCACCCTCCTGGAACTCACGATGGTGCCTGTAGGCATCAACCAACTCTTTGTACCGTGCGTTGCTGGTCTCAATATGACGACGTACATGCTCATGTAACTGTCTAATGTGATCAACGAAGGCTTCTGCTGACTCAGACACACGGGACTGGATGGGGGATGGGACCAAGTCTATGGGCTTCCTAGGTCTACAGCTAGTAACAATCTCAAAAGGGCTCATGCCTGTAGACCTATTGACCGAGCCATTGTAGGCAAACTCTGCTAGTGGTAGGACCAAGTCCCAATCCCTGACACGATCACGGACCAAACACCTAAGAAGATCTCCCAAACTCCTATTGACAACCTCAGTCTGACCATCGGTCTGGTGGTGATATGTAGTGAAAAACTTCAATTGGGTGCCCATTATGTGCCATAGGATTTTCCAAAAATAGCTAGTGAATCGTACATCCCTATCTGACACTATGGTACGAGGGAGTCCGAACCTGGAGGCACAGTGTGAAAAGAATAGACGGGCAACTCTAGAGGCTTCTAAAGTTTTGGAGCATGGGATGAATAATGCCATCTTGGAGAACCTGTCTATGACCACAATGATGGAATCGTACTTTCGGAGGGTGCGGGATAATTCCAACACAAAGTCCATGCTAATGTCCTGCCATGGACTATCCGGGACGGGGAGGGGAGTATAGAGACTGGTATTGTGCTTCCTCTGTTTGGCCATAGCACAAGTGTGGCACTAGGCCACAATACGAGCAACATCCCTCTTCAGGCTGGGCAAATAGAATCGATGCTTAACCGCCTCTATGGTCTTGTTCCGACCGAAGTGGCCAGCAAGGCCTCCCGCATGTAACTCCCACGTGAGAAAGTCACGAACAGAAGTCCGTAGGATGCACAATGTCACCTCCATCAATGAGAGTGTTGCAGACCTTCGTCCCTCCTTCTTAATTAAACGCCCAATGGGGGGCGTTGTTTCTCCGTCTCTCTCCTACTCTCTTCTTAATACACGCCCCTGAGGGGGGCGTTGTTTCACCGTCTCTCTCTCTCCCCCTCTGTTTCTCTCCCATTATTTCCTTAATTTACGCCCCTGAGGGGGGGGGTTGTTTCTCCGTCTCTCTCTCTCCCCTCCACTATCTTCTTAATACACGCCCCTGAGGGGGGCATTGTTTCTGAATGTTATTCTAACCCTGCCTACCCAGTGCGTTAACGCACAGGGCATGCGTCGACGTACAGGGCATTCCAGAGGCGCTGATGTGTTAACGCACTGGCACAGTGCGTTGATGCAGGGCATCCAGTGGCATCACTGCGTTAACACACTTGGACAGTGCATTGACGCAGTGACCATCCAGAATCTGAGCTGGACGAACTGTGTTTTTTACAGAGGTTAATCAATTGACGACACACCTTGTGCCGTCATTCATGTCATTCACGCCCCGGTGGGGGGCGTTATTTCTAAAATTTTCTGGGTCTTCTACATTTCTGATTTTAATTGACGCCCTTCCTGGAAGGCGTCAGTTGTTCGATTCACGCCCCTTTGGGGGGCATCATTTCTCTGTGTCTGGGTTTTGCAGAACCCATCCCGTGGGCTATGGAAATGCACAAGAAGAAGAAAATTAAAAAGAAATGAAAGGGGGGGCATGAGGGCACCTACCTTGCTCCGTGGAGGGGGGATACCCCCACCACGCATTAGCTGCCAGGGGGGAACTTCGCCACCGTCGCCGGCCTCTTCATCCTCGCCGTCTTCGCCGTCATCTTCTTCATCGCCTTCCCCTTCTTCTTCTTCCCCTCCGGTGATGCCTCTTTCACCCACGCCTCCAGCTGCTTCTCCTTCTCCTTCTCTCCCTTCTCTCGCTTCCTCTCCGGTGCCGGTGTCACCTTCGGTTGGTGCCTCCTCGCCGGACAGTGCCGCCGCGGGAGCTTCCTCGTCGCCGTCGCCAGACGCCGCCACGGGAGCCTCTTCTTCCTCGTCGGCCGTGGCGAGGAGCTCCTCCACTTCTACCTCCTCGCCACCGGCGAGGTCAAAATCAGGGGTGAGCCTCCTATCACTGGCTCAGTAGGGGTCCCGCGGAACCCCAACCGAAAACAACGGTGGTAGCGGAAAGCAGCAACTACAGCTAGAACAATAACAGTAGCAGGAACAGTCAACACGGTGGCCGGTAAAATCTTGGCTCTACAACTGCTCCTGTACCGGAAATACGTCCCGATCTCCCGTCGAGAAACCACCAGACTACGAACCACCCTAGTCACGCTACTAGGAAAACGATCACGCTGTCGGGAACTCAACGCTATCTAGGGGAAAGCCCTCGGTGACGCTCACCGGAACCCTTAGACCTCGGCATCGGGAAAAACGCCCAGAACTCCACGCAAAACCACGTCTCGCAGACGTGAAGCGGAACTCGGCTCACGAGAAACTCACGTCATGTGACGGGAGTACCTGCCCACCAGAAGTAAGGCCGGATGCGTCCACTGACGACTTAGTCTGCAACCTCAGGTGTCTCACTGCGACGCCCCAGGCGGAGACAGAGACACCGTACAGTAACCAGGAACACAAAACAAGGACTAGCTCGGGTCGCGCTCGTCAGCGCGGGTCCGACGCTCCCAGCCACGTGTGCACACACAGACCATGCGCCCTAGGTTTGACCCTCTAGCTGGTTCTTCCCCCGAAGTCCGGACTCGGCTGCGTGTGGGGGCCCTACGGTAACCAGCCTAAAAATCGTCTCTCTCGAGTAAGCCGCTCCACCACTTCCCGGTGGGTCAGCACACGAGTGCCGTAAGAAGGTTACGACTAGTGGGGGCACACTAAACGTGAATGAAAAAGCCACACACGCACCCATCGCGAGTAACACAGAGAAACGGGTGGCTCGGGGCCACCAGACACTAGATGGTCCACTAGACTTAATAAACCCAACGGTCCTTGAGTCACATAACTCGGGTCATGACCGTTGCACGTGACGGCACAACGCCGTCAATCTAGCCTAATCGCTAGGTCTGAAATCACGGTAGCACGAATATCGAGGCAGCTCACGAGCTGTCGAGACAATTCCCCATCCAAGGGAAAAGCGGGGACACTGCAACCCCAGGCTGGGTGACTAGACTCAGTCCAAGGTCATAAGCATGGCCCACTCGAAAACCACTTTCCGGACCAGACCCGCCCGACTTACAGCCCTACAAGCTACAACAAGGTGGACGGTTTGTTCTCATGTCCCTCAACACGCACGCTAACTGCTTGTTCAAACGCCCGAAAAGAAATACAGAGGAGGCAGCGTTTCTAGTATATTACATCCAGAAGCCCCCGAAAGCTCCTCCACTCAGCGCGCCCCACTGCAGCATCAGATTCTTCCGCAAATCCCCGCCGATGTCCACTTCTGCCTCCGGCCCGAGCTCGCTCTCTTCCTTCTCGAAGCAGTAGACGGGAGCCTGCCACTTCGCGTCCTCCATTGCCGCCCCCACCTCGAAGGTCATCACGTGTACAGATCTCCCTGCCATCAGAGTCTCATTACCCACCTCCCTAGGTCGGATGGCGCTCTAAAGTGGGAAGTGTAGAAGAAGGAAACAAAGCCTGGTATACGCACCCGTGTAGAAGACCCAGTGGACGGGCCTCCTGGTGGCCACGTCCTCGTAATACCAGATGAAGTCCGCCTTCTGCCACACGTTGCAGAGAAAGCCGTCGACCGGGTCCCGGCCCAGGTACTGGGCACCGTCGAGCCAGC
This sequence comes from Amorphophallus titanum, assembly GCA_024336825.1. Classification (NCBI taxonomy): domain Eukaryota; kingdom Viridiplantae; phylum Streptophyta; class Magnoliopsida; order Alismatales; family Araceae; genus Amorphophallus; species Amorphophallus titanum. Next base: position 10,821,507 of record JANBPO010006887.1, on the reverse strand, counting down.
TGGGGCGGAGGATGCCGACGTCGAAGTGGAGGGTGCGGCAGCGGCGGGAGGCATCGAGGGTGTAGACGAAGGAGGTGCCATTGTTCCACTCGAGGTCGTAGAGGAGGCGGCCCAGCTGGTCCTGGATGATGTTGAAGTTGCGGCCATTGGGCCAGTCGTACCAGAGGTCGATGAGGGCGAGGGACCCCGTGTGGTTCCGGAAGAGGACGGCGTGGAACTGGTGCGGCCAAGGGGCGGGGGTCGGCGGTGGATCTGGTCCTGCTTCTTCTGCGGCTGCGGATGGAGACATGGGAGACATATGGAGGAGGAGGAGGAGGAGGGATGAGAGGACTGCCAGGGTCGGTGTCCAGGATTCGGCGGCCATAGCCACGGTCTCAGTCCGCCTGGATCTGGTGGACGGATGGGAATGCTCTGTCACAAATGATGCTGGGAAAAAGAAGGGATAGGAATAGGGATTTTTTCCCCATACAAATCAGCATTATATAGATTTATTATTATTGTATTTGTACACGTATTATTAAAAATAATGATATTGTATAAAACATTACGGAATATCTGTTGACATCCTATGAGGGCAGTGACCATGATGGGATGGCCAGGAGTGCTTGTGCATGCTGTATGTGTGTCTGTGAGTGTCTGTATGCATGTGTCGTGTTGGGTTTCGGTCAGCCCGGTGAGACCAGGGGTTGAAATGTGACCTTGTGTGTGTCTCGGTAGCTTTGTCCAATTAGAGATCATGTTTCTGTATCCCTCGAGATATCGTTCTACCTCAGTTTGCATATCCAGATGTGCTGAGGGTCCATGGTGTTCCCTCAGGTCTTCGCGTGTCGTTTCCTCTGGCAGCGTCATTTTCCATGGCTTAGGAATAGACCGTTTAGCGGCTTGTTCCGCTGTCTGTGACGATCTTGCCTTCGAGCCATCTGACTCAAGGATCGTTACGTGACTAGGTCTAGCTGCCTTGTCCTGAGTCTGTCAGTAGTTTCTTGTGCTGCCATTGGTGCTTCGAAGTATGTGTGATAGTGCTCTCTTGCCTATCTGTACTTTCACACCCGTGTTTTGAGTCTCCATGTCTTGTGAGCCTCCACTAGTCGTAGCCTTACGGCACGCTTCGGCGTGATGGCTCTTGTAGCGGGGCACTTTCCCAGTTTACGGTTCTTAGGCTAGTTCTGTAGGCCCCCGGTCCAACCGTAGCATGCTTCGGAGGGGGAATACTAGCTAGAGGCCTGGCTTAGGCAGTGGGCCAGTGTGTGCACACGTAGTCAGGGGCTTTGGACTTGCGTCGTTGGACGTGACCTTGACTAGTCACTCGCATCATGGTACTGTTCTGGTTCTGGTAGTGTCTTTGTCTCGGCCTACTCCTTGTGGTAGGTGACGTGGACAAGATGCTAGTAGGCACATCATAAGACGTCAGTGGATGTAACTGGCTGTTCTTCTGGTGGTGAGGCACTCTAGTCACATGGCACGTGGCTCTTAGCATTTCTTGTGTGTCGTGACCTCCCGGGTCAGCCCTCTCGTTACTGTACTCGAGATCAGTGTCTATCGTATGCATGACATTCTAGTCATGCGTGGGGTAGTGTGCGCGACGTTCTAGTCGTGGCACGTCTATGTCTGTCTAGGTCTTTTCTAGACTTTTGGTCTGGTCTCGTAGGCCTTGTCCTTGGCCTCGTGGTTGTCGATCATCAGCCTCTTGGGTGGCGTCCCCAGGTCTTGGTGTCGGTTTACCGGTACCCGGATCTCTGGGTCGTTACAAGACGTGCAATCACAGGATTCACGCAACTCCCAAATGAACAAATACATGAATCATGGGAGAGATTAAAAGAACTCCTCAAAAAATGCCCACATCATGGGCTTTCCAAATGGTAAATAGTGCAAGCTTTCTATGAGGGTTTAGATGATCAAGTTAGGCAGATTGTTGATGCATCATGTGGTGGGCCTTTATGAGCAAGAGTGAGGATGAGGCCTTTGCCTTATTTGATATGTTGAGCAAAAATTTAATCAACCATACTTCCTTATCCTCATATGAGAGAACCATTGGGCCCTCTAAACGGGCCGAGATGTATCATGTAGAACCTGATGCTAGAGTGGATGTGAATTTCATCCATCAAAAATTAGACAAGGTGGACATCATGGCCCAAAAGCTAGAATATGTTGATACGCTGGCTCACAAGTTAGGCCAGCTCCTGGCCCAAAACAAATAAGAAACCACCATCTCATCTATGTCCAACCCATACCTGGACCAAACAAACCATGAGGTGTGTGCTTTATGTACTAGTCTGGACCATCATGTGTCTGATTACCTAACAGTAGCCTGGTTACCACCTTTTATACAGGAGCAAGTCCAAGTAACCCAGGGGTTCTCTAAGCCCAACTATGACCCATTTTCTAACACCTATAATCCGGGCTGGAGGAATTACCCTAATTTCAATTGGAGAAATAAACATTCTCCCAATCAGCCCACCATCCCCTCCGCATCTCAAACTCACAAATCACCCTTCCAACACCAATTCTAAGCTCAACCACCATTTCAAGGAAATGCTTATGGTCGAGGACCGTAAGCCCAACAACCACTTCCCCGATTCAACTAGGGTCAGGCCCCATATCAACCTCCTCAGCCCAATTACTGCTAGTCTTCCAATTCCCAACAATCCTATCAACCTCCTATGCAACACCACCAGGACTCCCAAACTGATGATAGATTTCATCAGTTACAACAACTAATTCTGGCCCAAAATCAATCCTTCCAACAAACTATTCAAGCCCAAAGTCAATCTTTCCAACAGACCCTCCAAGCCCACCAGAGGAGGCCAACGGCATGTACACCTATGACAGGAGCGGAGGGTATCCGTTGGAGTCCCCCCTAGATCAGCACCTGTTCGAGTTTCTCCGGAGCTATGTTCCGCCTGGCATGGAGGAGGATGACTCACAAATTTTCGGAGCCCGTTGTCAGCTTGAGCGGGCCATCTTGATCGGCAGGGATAGCCTGCATGACATAGCCTTCTACAGCTACTCTAGCTTCTCAGAGGACTATTGGAGGTAGTGCCAGTTTCCCAATGCTGAGTGCCTGGGGTTCTTTAGTAGGGTAGAGCGATATGGGGTCAGAGTTGGGCCGCTAGGGCCCGCTTCCTGGGACTTGCACGGCCACCATCGCGCTGAGACAGAAGGGACCGCCGGACTGGTGCTGGAGCCGGCGAGCTTGCAGTATGCTGGAGAGGGATATGATGATCACAGCATGCTGGACGGAGTTATGAGGCAGACTGTCACGAGTTGATACGGTCGCTGGGTCGTGATCCTATCGCACTACTATTGCCAGGGGTGCTACTGAGTGGCTGATGGGGGTTATCCATCACTATCGGGTGCTGTTGGACTGGGCTGGGATCAGGTACGCAGTGACTACCACCTTGTAAGCATACCCATGCTACATCGGGCAATTGCAGGGGCTGATGGAGTGCTTCAATCATCGTTGGAACATGGTGGCTACTGTAGAGGGAGAGACCTCACTGGACTTGTGGTCTCTGTTTTGGATCTCTGGGTTGCCGGTCAACGGTGAGGGATACGAGGAGGTAGTGCTTGACGACCTCCATCGCAGCCACAGTGGCGAACAGGGGAGGTACCGAATATCTTACAGCTATCGGTATCTCATGAAGACCTGGAGGGACCTGGCCCTTGTAGGGAGAGAGAGAGCGACATAGACTCCAAGGGTGCCACTGAATGTATGGGTCTGTCATTTCTACAACGGGCCATTCTGCTTCTACCAGGGGTTTGCTAGGGACCAGACTCCCTGGGAGGAGTACACAGAGGTGGAGCTTCACTTTAGGACCTACACCAGGTACATTTACACTCCACGGGAGGGGTGGTGTAACACCTGTAGTTTAGCGGATCCTTAATGGTGCAGATCTAGGTTTTGTCTGGCGAATTTTGGCCCAGCAACACTCAAGCTCACTCCCAGCCGCGCGGAGTCCGCCTCGTCATCTTCCTCGGCCTTGCGTTGGAGCTACATCAGCCCTACTGCTTGCAGTCTCAAACTGAACCTGAGGTCCAGCTTGCATGCTCTACCATGCCCCTAGATGACACGAACCAGTGTCTGTACTCTTCAGAGACATCGTGCTGCTTCAAGACGGCTTCGCTCCAGAAGTGGTCCCACCCCGTTTTGACATCAGCACCGATCGCGTTGACCATTTTTGTGCAACTGCACTAGATTCACACCTGATCCTGAGTACCATTTGGTAGCGGCTCCACCGTCTCCTACAGGGTGAATCAGCCCGAACTCTCTTCAGAAGAGTTCTTCCTCGTCGAGTCTCCGACAATCCAGAGGTGGTCTCATTCATTTTTGAGGTCAACACAGCCTGCGGCGTCCGTTCTCCTACAACCACACCTGACTAGTGCCACCCAGTCCGCCCAGAACCTGCAGCAGACTCGTCAGCCTTGGAAAGCCTTCCTCTGCTGGTTTTTGGCCTGAGGTGTCTTCACCAAAGTTGTGCCCCTCAACGACACGAAGCCAACCCAGGTGGTTTCGTTCCATTCCAACTTCGGCACCAGAAATTCCACCATGGCTATCATTGACCTATCCTGTTGTTCATCCAGGAACCTGATGCTGACCATCTTGGCGACCATGACCGGCGAGGTGATCTGACGGCCACAAGCTTTTGAGGGTTCTTAGTGCTCCCTGTCTGCTACGCCCACGAGTTGGTCCCGTCACTTTTGGAGTTCTACAGTGAGCATACCTGTCGACGCATCACAACCACGCCATCCAGTCTTGCAAGGTAGAACTGCACAGGCCATCGGTTGTGACCTCCTCCACCTTCCAGCAACATCAGCTCGATGTCAGACTTTCAGGCATCCTTTGGCATACCCCAAGCTTCGTCCAGACATTGACAGCACCTCGATTGGATGTTGGAGTTAGGTGTACGATCGCAGTTTGGTTTCCCCTCCCTTTGTTCCCCCCTCCTGCACGAGGGTAGTGCATGTAAGGGTTTGCCCATCCCCGTGATCCCCTCCCTGCGTGGAGAGTAGTAATTGTAATAGCAGGGATCATCGCCGAGCTTGGGGCCTCATCAGCCTCCTGGGTGGCGTCCCCAGTTCATGGTAGCGGTAATTCGATACCTAGTATCGGGTTATCGGTGCCATGGGCTCTAGGTCGTTACAGTTGGTATCAGAGCATTGTTGGGGAATTATATTAGGAATTGAAATCTGCATTGGTCCAGAGCAAGTCCCTTTGAGTCGTTCATTGCTGGCTTAGGGTGTTTCTTGCGATACTAATGTGTTTTCCATTGTCATGTTTCCCTAGATTCAAGATGCCGTCTCGAAGGCGAAGAGCCCCAGTTCCTCTGAATGAGGTTAGTAATTCACCTGCTCCTGCTGTACCGGTTCCTGCCCAGGCTATACCAGTTCCTGTTCTGCCTGCAGAGTTACCCGGTGGTCGTGGACGAGCACTGAAAGAATTGTTGCTGTTCCATCCACCGACTTTCGATGGTCAATCCGATCCCGAGGCAGTTAGGGAATGGTTGGATGCTACCGAGCGCATCTTCCAATACATGGAATGTGCTGAGGATGAAAGGGTTATGTTGGCTTCGTTTCAGCTTCAAGGTACTGCACGCACGTGGTGGACCATGGAGTGAGAAGTTACTTTCCGTTCCCGTCCGCTTTGACAGATCACATGGGCTGAGTTCGTTGCTGCATTCGAACGTGTCTATACTCCAGCTTGCCTAAAGTTAGCTAAGATGTATCAATTTCTGGAGCTGACACAGGGCGAGATGTCCGTGCTGTAATATCGCGATAAATTCATTGAGTTAGGCCGGTATGCACCTCATATCTTTGCTGATGAGACTGTGAGGACTTAGCAGTTTTTACGCGGACTGAGAGCAGAATTGAGCCTGCCGCTGTTTGCTACATGTGTGGCTGAGTTGGACTCTATATATCAAGCCGCTATTGCGCTAGAGTTGGAGTTGGCGAGGACTCGAGGTTTTGCTCAGACTGGAATGGTTCCGTCGGTCGTGCAGCATCAGTCGCCCCACTAGTCGTCTATTCCCGGAGTTTCTTCTGCCTTCTCTCCTGCCAATAGTGCTTCCTTCCAGCAATCTCAGAGCAGAGTGTAGACACCCGTTTTTGACCGATAAGTCGAGTCATTTTCTTGTTCTCCCGGTGATGCCCAATTTGGTCCTTAATTGGAGCGTCGAGGGGACGACCCAGTTTTCATGCAGCCAAGGTCGTCCCAAGAGAACCTATATGAGGTATTGGCATCGATAATATAGAATGACAATTTTGTGATAAATTCATTCATGGTCAGTTCCACCTCGACTCGCCCAAGGGCATTTTCAGTATTCTGGTTAAATCCCAGTATTTTCACTACATTGACCTTCTGTAGGTATGGCATTAGATATAGGGACTTGAATGTTTTCAGGGACATGATGTTGACGGCCGCACCGGCATCAATCATGATTTGGTTAATTTCATGGCCATTTATCTTTCCCTGCATATATAGTGGGCGATTGTGGCAGGCGGAAGACAATAACATGTCCTTCTCTGAAAATGTAACACTGACTGCAAATGCCCATAGGCTTGATTTTGCAGCTCGACTACATGGGCCTCAAAAGCCTCTGGTTCTTGGAGAATTCTCACGAGGGCTTCCCTCAATTCTTTGCTCCAAGAGATAGCCTCCCATATAGTAATGTTGGTAGGGAACCGTTTCATTTGCTCAATAATCTTGTGGTCTGCCCTGGCACGAGCCCTTTCAAGAGAGGGGAATATCTTGTCCAAGTTAGGCGGCAAGGTAGTAGGGTTCTCTTTCTTGGGGAATTGGCTTACCCCTTCCAACTCTTTTGCCTCCCCTTGGAACAGTAGAGCCGGGGATGGCTCTTCTTCCGGAGGTAATGGTGCATCTTGTTTGATCTCTGCCTGAAGAGCTGGCCTCTTCAACTGGTTCGTTTGGCGCTGCCGAGCTTTCCCCCTTCAGCGTCCTCGGATCTACTGACTCCTCAACTGACTTTTGAGGACTGAATTTGAAACTACATCCTCTTATGACCACCTCTAGGATTGGGACAGATTTTTTCCCTCGGAATATTATTACTTTATCAGAGCTAGAGACATTAGTCCTTTCTCCGACGAGTGGCCTTGCCCCCCTGCCACGGCCACCACCTCGTCCTCGTCTTCGGCCCCGACTTCTCTCTTTATCAGAGCAAGAGACATTAGGCCTTTCTCCAACGAGTGGCCTTGGCCCCCTGCCCCGGCCACCGCCTCGTCCTCGGCCCCGGCTTCTCTCTTGTATTGGGTACCGCTGGTACGTAACCAGAGCTCCTTTGTGTTTAGAATGGTCAGATGATGGACCATCCTCCTCAGGGACTGAGTTGAGGTTATAGCGAGGAGGGACTGCAACCATATTGCATGCGAAACTGTGTAACATCTCCTCTAGCTTCTCGGCAGTGATTTCGTTGTCTTTGTAAAAGAAAGAGAGCTCTTTCGAGATTGGGAAGTTTCTCACCCTCTTTCGCCCTTCTGTACATCTAACAGAGCCAACTCCTCAAGCGGGTTTTGCGCTCTATTTCCTCTCATGGGATGTAGTTGTCTAACGAGACTACCTAAGTAGGACGGGAGGGATTGTACTCTTCCAACTCATCAATGAGCTTCTCCAACCTTTGCAAAGGGGTTAGCTCTCTCGGGACCTCCATGGCAGCAACTTGCTCCACCTATTTCTTTAGCCTCCTTTTAAGATTTTTCTTTCTATCACCCGACACCGAGGCTTTCGAATTTCTTGGCCTAGAGGGCTTTTTTGATGTGACCTTAACCCAAGCCCCTTCTTCTTGTTGCCTTTGGAATGTGGCCTAGATGGCCTGCTCGATAACCTCCGGTGGCAAGTCTTGGTATTCGACAATGCCATTCTGAGGCACAAGAGGCCCTTGGACCATTTGAGTCCCCGCAGTAACCTTTCGATTGTCAACGTCGGCATCTACTTTGGGGTTACTTCTACAGTGTTCCTTCTTAGCACCACCTTGTCGGCCTTGCTTTGCGGCATGCCTGGAACTTTGTCCACTAGTTTGTCCTTCATGACTACGCTGGAGGACTTTGGCAGTGGCCTCCTTGAGACGCCGTCATGTCATGGGATTGCCTTGTGCATCAATCTCCCCTCTCCGGATGAGGATCTCAATGTAATCTTGCACTTCTCGGCATTCTTGAGTAGGGTGAGATACCCTTGCATGAAATTTACAATAAAGAGGGTGTATCTCTGCCACTTCATTGCAATAGGCTGGCGGTTCATGCGCCATTATCCATCCATCTTTAAGAAGAATATCAAATATCTTCTCTGTGTCCTCCTCCCAGAAGGAACGTTGGTGAGAAGTCCGCCAAGGTGAGTACCATAGTATGGACCCTTCTTGGTTGGTATTATCTCCTCCTGCCCTCAGCTCAGGAAAAACGAAGGAAGGCGACGTGTGTATAACATTTGCAGAGAAATTTAATCGTTTCCGTGCATGGGGCTGTGGTGGGGCGACCCGGTGACTGCCCATATCAAGTATTCCTCGATCAACTAAATTTTCTACGGCGTCCTTGAAAGCCCAACAGTCAAAAATGACATGCCCTATTGCCCGATGGTATAGGCAATAGCCATACTGGAGCATCGTGCTCACCATGCCATTATTTTCCACGGCCGGCAAGTCCAGTAACCCCTCATGATGGCATAAATGGAAGAGCTCCAGGACTTGGTCACGAAGAAAAGAGTATGATTTTTCAGGTTCCTCACCCCCAGGTGAATTTGAGGATTCTTCCGAGAGCCATCCTCCTGACCTTGGTGGCGCCTAAATGGCTGAAGGCCCCTCTCCTCTCATTACAGGTGGCGAAGCAAGCCCTGCTGCAAATGGTCCATAGGGAAATATGACCAGTTGTGTGTCAACATGTCGCAAGAATTGCAAGAGCTACCGCTGCTCCCGCTGTAAACCTCTAATTTCCCTCTTTACTTTTTGTATAGTTTTTCGGATTGCACGACAATCAAAAATTTGCATCGGCATATGCCTCGGCGAAACTCGACGTCGCCGATTGGAAGAGCCAACCACTGACTCATCCGTGTTATCATATGCGACTGGGCCACATTCACTGGCCACAGAGACTTCTTCTCTCGCCTCGAAGCCCTGATGAAGAGCATTTGCCGTAAATTTCTGAACAGTTTTCGAATGAGGCTGGGGTGGATCCACCTGATGACCCTGCATGTTAATGGTGCCATCCCGGATGAATTTCTCAACTTGATCTTTGAAGACATAACAGTCCTCAATAACATGTCCCACCATTCGGTGATATACACAATAGGTAGATTTGTCTACCTTATCAGGGTCTACTGGCTTTTGCGGGTCCGGCAAGCTTATGAGCTTTTGTTCAAGACAGAAATCAAAAAGCTCCTTAGTATGTTCCTTTTTGAAAGAATATGGAGCTGTTGCACCCGAAAATTGTTTCAAAACAATTAAATGAAGTGTTGCTATGCAACGTCCGACGAGGAGCACGACGTATTGAGGTGAAGTCCATGCAGATTTCGAGCAGGGTCCATGCAGGCCGGAGGCAAAGTCCGTGCAAGTGGAGGTGAAGTCCATGCACATTTCGAGCAGGGTCCATGCAAGCCGGAGGCAAAGTCCGTGCAAGTGGAGGTGAAGTCAGTGCATATATGCAGGCAAAGTCCGTGCATGTGTGCAGGCAAAGTCCATGCGTGTGTGCAAAGTCCGTGCATATGTGCAGGCAAAGTCCATGCAGTGCAGGCGAAGTCAGTGCATGTTTGGGTTAAGGTCCATGCAATGCTGGGCGAAGTCCATGCAAGGCTGGGATGAAGTCCATGCAACTGGGAGTAAAGTCTATGCAAGGCTGGGCGAAGTCCATGCAACTGAGCGTAAAGTCCATGCAAGGCTAGACGAAGTCCATGCAATTGGAAGTAAAGTCCATGCAGGGCTAGGAGTAAAGTCCATGCAAGGTGTGGACGAAGTCCATGCAAGGTGTGGGATCTGTGCACATGAAGTTTCAAAGTCCATGCAACTGGGAGCTTAAGGTCCGTGCAGGGTCCATGCACGTAGGGCCAGGGTCTATGCATGTGTAAGCAAGGTCCGTGCACATGGGGAGGGCCAGGGTCCACGCAAAGTCCAAGCAAGGTCCGAGCACAAGGTGAGGTCGGTGCATGGTCTATGCAAAGTCGTGCATGCAAGGCCAAGGTCGGTGTAGGTGAGGGCTATGCATGGGTAAGGTCGACGTAGGTGGGGCTATGCCGGACTAGGATGTCAAGGGATGGCTGGGGTGTGTCGGTGGAGGTTGGGATGAAGAGTGTGCCAGAGAAGGGGCCAGGAAGGGCGTGCCGGTGAGTTGGGGTTAGTGAGCCAACGAAGGCACCAAAAGGGTGCACCGGGGAAGAGGCTTAGCAAAGGGGGGTGCACCGATCAAGGAGTGTGCTAGCAAAGTGTTTGGAGACGTGCTGGCGAAGGGCAAGGGAAGATGTGCTGGCCAGGGCTCGCGCGGAGTGTGCCGGGGAAGGAGCGTGCCGGGAGGCCAAGCTGGGACTGTACCGGCGGAGGGTTATGAAAGGCTCACTCCTCTTCAGCCTCTTAAGGCATTTCTTTTCTTCTCTTTCTTAACTTCATGTAATGCATTGGGCTTCCCCAACACACCCTTTCCCATCCCCAAGGTCCCCATTAACCACCCCATTAATCCATATTCAAACTAGGGAGGGACTCCCCCTCTCCTCTCTCCCTCCCCAGCCCAAATTCGTAGCTCTCCCTCTCTCCACCTGCTAGACCCCCTTTCAGCCCCCATTCTCCCCCTTCCACACCTTAGAACACCCCCTCCCAGACTCCCTCATAGCCAGAAGTCTCCCCCACACATAGCCACCCCCATTCCCAGCCCATTTACCTTATTCCCCACCGTCGATCTTCAACCTGCAGTTCAGGGTCATAGGTAGTAGAGTAATAGTACCTTGCAGAGGTGACTGCGGCTTCATCTCGGCATTTCAAGAGGTCCAAGTGGTACCGTTGGAAGCGTCTCTGAGTCTTCTTCGCATCGGCGATTGTCTCGTCCCATTCAGAGCTCGTGGCCGTCCGAAGGAGGCATTCTCTCCTGACTGCGCATCTATCTCCAGACTACCAACCTAAAGCTGACTCCTACGACTCGCACAGCCAGCAACCTAAAGATTTGGGAACGGGAGTTGGCTGAGGTCTTCCACTACGAGTCACCGTCCAGAATCAAGAAGCAGAGCGAAGTTTGGACCCTGACATCAAGAGTTCTAAATTTTCTTCCAAAGTGGTGCCAGGTCGGTTCCCCTGTTCCTGAACAGACCCACCTCCACCATTCTGACCAGTACGATCAGCCCCGACATCTGTTGATAGCTCCGTTAGTCTCGTCTGAAAGAAGGCTTTTCCGCGGTCATAATGGTACCAGCCCCGCCTCCAACCGAGTTCAGGACTGTCTGTGGCACCTCCATCTTCCAGTAGCACTACCCTGTGAGTGGCCAAAACCAGAACTATCTGGCACTGTTCTAAGTCCTGCCCCGGCCAGCGACCTTCTCAGGGCAAATCAAGAAAATTCAGACATCTTTTCGGTCCAAGTCAGAAGATTTTAGCACTTGTTTCAGCTCATTTGGAGTTCGTTAGTGATCGTGGTGGCGCCATCTTTGACGGCCTGTCCAGTGGTTCCAGAAGCTGGCAGCATCGACGGGGGCTCGGCACAATAATTTTCTAGCTTCGTCCCCTCCCCTCGCTTGGCCGGCTGAAGGCCCCTCCCACCTAGGTACTTGACTCAAATTAAAAGAAAATTACATGATAAGACTCAAATAAGAAAATAAAAAATACATCATATGATTCGAAATAAAGTGGCGAGCAAGACGTAGTAGTGCTGGCGATCTCTAGGAGCCTCAAAAAATGTGGAGGGGTAAGTGATGCCCCCATCAGGTTTGTTCGTTGACATGAGTTACATGCTGAAGCAAAGGGTAGATTCATCAACGAGGACGGAAAGTCCAAGTTGAGGGCAGAAGTCGACCAGTCTCGCCGATGATGATGAGGGTCGAATATAGGTTTGTTCATCGACATGAGTTACATGCCGAAGCAAAGGGTAGATTCATCAACGAGGATGAAAAGTCTAAGTTGGGGGCAGAAATCGACCGATCTCGCTGATGATGATGAGTGTCGAACACAAGTTTGTTCATCGACATGGGTTACATGTCGAAGCAAAGGGTAGATTCATCAACAAGGATGGAAAGTCCAAGTTGAGTGTAAAAATCGACCGATCTCGTCGATGATGACGAGGGTCAAGCACAGGTTTGTTCATCGACATGGGTGACATGCTGAAGCAAATGGTAGGTTCATCAATGAGGACTGAAAGTCCAAGTTGAGGGCAAAAATCGACTGATCTCACTGATGATGACGAGTGTCAAATACAGGTTTGTTCATCGACATAGGTTACATGCAGAAGCAAAGGGTAGATTCATCAACGAGGACGGAAGGTCCAAGTTGAGGGCAGGGGTCGACCGATCTCACCGATCATGATGAGGGTTAAACACAGATTTGTTCATCGACATGGGTTACATGTCGAAGCAAAGGGTAGATTCATCAACGAGGACGGAAGGTCCAAGTTGAGGGCAGGGGTCGACCGGTCTCACCGATGATGACGAGGGTCGAACACAGATTTGTTCATCGACATGGGTTACATGCCAAAGTAAAGGGTAGATTCATCAACGAGGATGAAAGGTCCAAGTTGAGGGCAGGGATCGGCCGGTCTCACCGATGATGATGAGGGTCGAACACAGATTTGTTATGGGATCTCCGGTGAGACTTTTGATGATCATCCCTTTGGAGTCTTATTGGGAGGAGAATAAAGAGGAACTTTTAAATTACCACCTTACTGACTTGGGTTTACACAAGAATAGCCCCGAACAACCAGTACACCCACGGGCACCGCCCGGCTCATCCTTCGCCTGCGTCACCCGTAGGTGGGGGGCATTTGTGGACGTGTAAAATTACACGCCCATATGTCCCGTCCAGTCCAGCATCGACAACAACTTCAACAGAAGAGACTGCAGAAAAGACGGGCCAATCCGGATTCTCTGAACAAACATACACTGCCGTGAAGTCATCTCCAGAGTCAAAATAGTGAAGAGAAACCAACCTTGGGGAAGCTCATAACCCGTGAGCCCCGAAGAGAATAGAGTGGACCGTTAATCGGGCCCGAAACGTGCCCGAGTCTACTTCAACGGCACACCCCAAGGCCTTCAGCGGCACGCCCCTTCAACGGCACGCCTAGGCCAAGTCTACTTCAACGGCACACTCCATGGCCTTCGATGGCACACCCCTTCAACGGCATGCCCATGCCAAGTGCCTTCAACGGCACACCCCATGACCTTCAGTGGCACGCCCCCCTGTGCCACTTCACCAGCACACCCGGACCGGCACCTTCAGTGGCACACTCTCAGGGCCCTTCACCGGCACGCCCTCTGAGCGTCCTCAGCGGCACATCCTGCCTGCCTCCTTTGTCGACGCGCCCTGTTGATGCCTTGACCGGCACACCCAGTCTGGGTGTCTTCAGTGGCACGCCTCCAAGTGCCTTCAACGGCACGCCCGTGTGTTGACTTCAGCAGCACGCCTAGTGCCTCTCCTTCAACGGCACACCTGCAGGCCACCTAAGCGGCACGCCTGCAAGCCCTTTCAACGGCACTGAGGTGACACCACTAGGGAGAAATGTAACAAATAGACAAGGGCCCTCGGACCTACCACGCAAACACTGTCAACCAAAGAGTGAGGTCCGTGAAAGTGGCCGAACCACCGTTGCTCACACACGAACCCAGGTGACTCGGTGATGCCAAGTGGAGGTGGTGGATCAGGTCCCTAGCTGGTAGAGTGGCAGTAGGGCTTAGGTGTCCCTCCCAAGGGTACGAAACCCATAATTCAAGGGCTGACCGGGTGCCAATTGGGGCACTAGGTCCCTCTCTCACACAACCCACGGTGACCACGCGAAGCTAGGGGCTCCGGGATCCCCTCGAAACATTATCTGTAAACACAAAAATAGTCATTAGTTCAGTTGGCAATGTACTGGATAGAAGAAAGATGCACAGAATATGTTTAGAACATTTAGACAGGCTGCTACAGTACCTGCTCGGACTTGTTGCAGCTAAGGCAGTCAAAACACAGACTTGCTCGGACTTACTCCAACATGCAATGAACTAACATGTGCACGGGCAAAAAGAATATGCACGGACTCTATACGATGCATATGAGAGTTATGCACGGGCTTGGATATAAACACACACAAGTACACAGACATGCTTCCACCCAGGAAGTGCATGGCCTAGGTGTTCAAGAGAAACAACATGCATGGACTATGAGTTTAAGCAAAAACATGCACGGACTATGAGTTAAAGTAAAAACATGCACGGACCATGAGTTTAAGCAAAAATATGCACGGAGTACCACTGTGCATGCATGGGGTTGCAGGACCCAAAACATGCATGGGGTATCACTGTATATGCGTGGACTTATATAAGTAGGAGACCAAAACATGCACGGGGTATGGAAATATGCACGGGCTTACTTGTGAAGAACTAAATGTGCATGGTCTTCTGGAAACTTGCATGGACACAATATGCACGGCCTTGCACTGTTCATGCATGGCCTTGACGATGTACATCAGGTTTAAGGAACAACAAACATGCACGGGGTTTGTTTTCTGTTCAGACTGAAAAATGCACGGATGTTTCAATGCTCGGACTTCAAATCCATATGCTCGGACATGACATAAGTTGGAACTGTACATGCTCGGACTTGAAGAAGAAGTGCAAAGACTTTGATAACGGTAAGGAAACATGCATGGACATTGAGATGCTCAGACTTAAGCTCAACACAAAGTGCACAGGCTTTATTGAAATGTGCACAGACTAGAGTGTGCACGGACTTTGTATGGTAGAGACAAGACGTGCACAGACTTAACAAGTGTAACGTGCACGGACTTGTTTAAGACTTCCACTGACTTGGAAAGTGAGTTGTGCAGCAAGTACACAGACCATGCACAGACTTTAGACATGCGAGATGGTGGAGTGTGCATGGACTTCATGTGTGTGCACGGAGTTAGAAAGTGTAACCCGGTGGGATGTGCATGGACACGGTCTGTGGATGGCCGTATATCCCCTGGTGCGGCCCCTGTTCGACCGCATGTCCCTGAGCGGCCCAGAGTGGACCATTCAAGGGTACCAACTTCATCGGTGTTTTGATCTTGGCCGATTCGAGTCCCAGGTGCATGGACCTCGGTCCGCGTGTTGACCCATGGTCTGACAGATGCTGGGCATCGTGTCGAGGCCAGGTGTTGTACTACTGTGTAGTCTGGGGAGGTGTTGTTTTTGGCTCGTGTCACCGTGTGACGGTGTGGGTACGAGGAGCATTCCTTGTACTGCTAGTTGTGACATTGTTTTCCATAGCTTGAGAGTCTACTCCTTTAGAGACACTGCACTAGTCATAGCCTGCCAGTACGCGTATGCTGGTATCCACCTGGGAGTGGTGGGATGGCTACCCTGAGGATGGTTTTTAGACTGGTTTTCGTCGGGCCCCGCGTCGTCGGCCAGAGTCTGGCTGAGGAAAAAACCAGTTAGAGGCCAGACCTAGGATGCATGGTCTGTGTGTGCACATGTGGTTGGGGACGGTGGACGCACGCTGACGAGTGTGACCCCAGCTAGTCACTCGCTTTATGGTTACTTGAGCGTGTCTGAGTCTCACCCCCTGGGCATGGTAGCTAGACACTTGTGACGCTGTATAAGACATCAGTGGATGCATCCGGTTGTTCTTCTAGTAGGAGGTACTTCTGTTCTTGACAAGGAGTGATAGACTGCCAGTTTCGGTGACCTTGACCTTCAGTTTTGGTCATGCTGACCAGTGAGTTCCGGTTGTTTCGCCGTGGCGTGCATGTGTGGGTTTTCATGCTGTGGGGCCGGTGTTGTAGTTGCAGGGCTTTACCTTGTAGTACTCGCTTAGCTACTAGCATAGTGATTTTTTCGTGTTGGCGAGGTGGGGTTCGAGTGATCCCTAATGAGTCTTGTTTTAAGACTCATTCTCTGCATGTTTTCACCTTGTTTCAGGCGAGGCACGGCTTCAGAGGAGTGCACCTAAGGCCCAGCGTGGTTCAGGTACCCAGCGTTAGTTGCCAATGGTGAGTACCGGGGTATGCCCCGTGTAACTGTACTTTTCTTTCTGTCTCTGTACTAGTTGTGGACTACTGTTGTTATTTATTGTTGAGAAAGAGAGATCAGATCAATTGTTTACAGCATGCTAGATAGGTTGATGCATCATTGAACTTCATGGCAGTTAGGTTGATGAATCATTGGTTTTTATAAATGAGGTCGATGCAATGGCTCAGCTAATAGACCAACAGGTCGATGCAATGGCTCAACTAAAAGACTAGCAGGTCGATGCATATTCATGCACTTAGAAAGGAAGGTCGATGCATATTCACGTGACTACATTATAAGGTCGATGCATATTCATGCACTGAGAGAGTATGGTCGATGCATGTTCATAGTGTTGCACTATCATGTCAATGCATCTCCCAGTGCTTTGAACATACAAGTCGATGCATATATGCCATTGAGTCTAGAAGGTCGATACAATTGTAGAAGTCATGCGACTGTGAGGTTGATGCACATGCACTTTGTCTAGATGGTCGATGCAGCTGTAGATGTCGTGCGACTATGAGGTCAATGCACATATGAATTTTGGTCAAGAAGGTCGATGTAGGTGTACACTGTAGGGTCCATCAGGTCGGTGCACCTTATATATGTTGACACCCATTTTTTGCCAATGAGTTGAGTCATTTCCTATTACCATTATGTTTGATGCCTCGAGTTGTCCATTACTCATTAGGCCATTTTCAGGCATATCCTTGGACTCATTTTATGGGTATCTCCCTCCCTGGCTCGGTCTGCTGAGATTCAGGGCTTAATGGGCCTTGATTTTGCTTAAATTGTCTCATTTTTATCAATTTCCAGTGTCTAGGCAGTATGTGGTCTATTGTCTGGCCGTTCAGTGACTAGGCGGGCTGTTTTGAACCGTTCAATCATTTATTGGATATTTAGTTGATTTTCTGAATTTTCACCGACAAGCCATTGAATGGTCCATGTACAGCCGTTTAATATCATTGAACGGTGTGTCATAAGACCGTCCAATTCCCAGAGTCCTAAGCTCGTTGAATTATCTATTTATTTTAGTTCTCTGGATTTACCACTGATAGGTATTACACGGTTATCCTTGAGCCGCCCACAAATTGAGTGGTCTAGCATTTGTGATGAGGACATCAAAGTGGGGACTCGGTGGCCCAAACTTTTTGGGTGGAGAGGTCGCTCCCATCCCATGGCCCATTAACCAGTTCAAGGGAGTACGACAAGGATGACCATAAAGTGCTTCATAAGGAGCCATGCCGATGCTGGAGTGAAAACTATTATTATAAGTAAACTCAACTAGTGGCAAGTGCTGACTCCACAAAACCTGCTAGTCAAGGCAACAAGATCTTAGCATATCCTCTAAAGTCTGAATAGTCCTCTCTAACTGACCATCTGACTGCGGATGATACGTTGACTTGAATGCTAACTCAGTGCCCAACGCCTTCTGAAAACTACCCCAGAAGCCAGAGGTAAAACGTGGGTCACGATCTGACATAAGTGAGATAGGAATTCCATGTAGTGGCATGATCTTTCCAATGTACAGCTCGGCCAAACTCTGCATACTCCACGTAACTTTAAATGGGAACAATCTAGCTGTTTTTGTCAATCTGTCAACCAATAGCCAGATTCCATCAAAACCCTGTGAAGTCCGAGATAAATCCACAATAAAATCTATCATGACGTGATCTCATTTCCACATTGGAATTTCTAATGGCTACAGCAATCCACCTAGCTTTTGATGTTCAACGTTAACCTGCTGACACGTCAAGCACTTAGAAACAAATACAACCACATCTTGCTTCATACCTGGCCACTAGAACTGCTATTTCAAATTCTGATACATCTTGGTGGTACCTGGGTGAATAGCAAAAAGGGATCCATAGGCTTCACACAGTATCGCATTTCTCAAGACGTCAATAGCTGGAATATATAATCTGCCACGAAAACTGATGACCAGCTCATCATCAAACTCAATGCCATGCATCATTATAACACAAGACAAATTAGAATTATCTTGTTGAGCTTCTTTAATATGCTGGTAGAGAGCTGAAGTCATAGCCAAACTGGCACAAATTGCCATCATCTGATTGGCAGGGATGTCCACTTTGAATTCGTCACTAGGAAGCTATTCCCACAATTTCCATTCGCGAAGCAACAAATGACTCACCTGTATTTTCGTACTCAGAGCATCAGCCACAACATTCATTTTACCTAGCTGATAGGAGAGTGTGAAGTCATAATCTTTCACATATTCAATCCATCTGTGCTGCTTGAGATTCAGATCTTTCTGAGAGAAGACATACTACAAACTCTGATGATCCCGGAGCGGATCAAAATCGGATAATTCGAATTTTTAAACGGAGCGGATACGGATAGTCATATATTCGCTTCGTATCCGCTCCGTTGACAGATCTATGGCTAACCATCCAAATCCACATATCTCTTTCATGGCCGAGAGCTATCATGTCTGGAAACTTTAAAAGGTGAAATTTTAAATGAACTTTGGAACGTCAAAGGAAATGAAGACGATGAATACCCAAGAAGTCAAATGACAGGGCTATTTACTAGAAGTTAGGAAATCAAGACGAGGAATGCCCAGGAGGTCGAATGACGGAGCTATTCCCGAGGCGTCAAGAAAGAAAAGGCGCGCCTAAGGAGTCAAACGACGGGGCAATCTTCAAAGAAGTCAAGAAATGACAGATATGTCCAGAAAGTCAAGAAGTGGCAGGACTATCTTCGAAAAATCAAGAAGTGGCATATATGCCCAGGAAGTCGAGAAGTGACGGGACTATCTCCGAGAAATCAAGAAATGCCAAACATATGCTGAAAAGTCAGAATGACAAGAATGCCCAAGAATTCGAGAAGCGACGGGGTCTATCACCAAGAAAGAAATAAATTACAAGAACATCCCAAGTTTGGGAAAGCCCCAGAAATACTCTGATGGAGGAAAATTACAAATATAACTTGTCTCGGGCGGGAATGTCCTTTATGGACGCCAGGCCAACTTAAGGGTCTAATCATAATTACAAGAGTGATTATGATCATGAAGCAACTCCGAGGGACCGACAATGATCATCTTGGCGATCCAATGGTCCTCGGGATGGAATTCAAGTTCAACCGTCCGATCAGGGGACAAAAGTAAATTCAATGATCTGATCAGGATGAAGGCAAGTTCAAATATCCAAATGCAGATTGAAGCAAACTCAAAGGCTCTAGTTGCGACCGAATGTTTTCCTGAAGACCCAATTACACAATCGAGACCATGAGTAAAGGTCTTGAAAGAATCGATTGTAATTCCAATTATATATGTTCAAGAAATGAAGTCTCCATATTCTTTTGCAAGAGTGTGAACTCGTAAGGGGCGATCGTCAAGATCATTTGTCACAACTAATAGAGACAAAAGGCGTTCTTCGACAGTTAATCAAAGGTGTTCGGATTGGTCTGCTACAACTCAAAATTAAGTGACGGGGATGATGATGTGCCGATGGTGAGCAACTAGAGTCCCGAAAAAGATGGAGTGGCTGGGGGATGTCCCCATCATACCCCCAGGGTAGGGAGAACTTGACCCCATCGAGTGTGGGTCCACCGAGGGAGCAGTACACCAAAGCAGATCTGGGCGAAGCACATCCTCCTAACACAACCCTGCGTCCGTAGCTGGGGAATGGCTCTTCCACTTCTCAGGATAGCGCAGGCACCCCTCTTCCTGGCGATGGTACCTTGCTTGTCTAGTATCACCTCCATGTGCTCACGTCGGTCTCTCAAGCTGATATGTGGAGGCTCTCCGATGGTGTCACTCGCAAAGGTAGGTGTAGGCTTGAGGTGCTCACTAGGTTCCACCACAGGGCCCTCATAGGGTGCTAGATCCGCCATGTAAAAAGTCGGTTGTATCCCAGAATCCTTTGGTAAGTTCCGCCCATAAGCATGGTTGCCAATGCCACTCAGAACTCGGGAAGGTCTAAGTCCTCGTGCCCTCAGTTCGGAGATAGCCCTAGGGTAGAGCAACTCCGATATCACCATCACCGCATCGCCTGTTGGGCACTGTAAGTGATGCTCATGAGTTTTTACTGGCTCTTCATGAATCTTGCCACTCGTTACTAATTGCTTGCATGAGTGCTCATGCCATGCATTATGATGTGGTGTAAGTGTGACAACTATAGTGTGTTGGGGTGGACCTGGACAACCATAGGTGGACCTATCGGGTATGTGGTGACTATCAGGCTTGTTAGACGTGGGAGGTTCTGGGCACCCACAAGTGAACCTATCATGCATATACGTGACTAATGCTGGGGGACCAGGACACCCATAAGTGTACCCTTAATGCTCAAGACTAGTTGGGTGGGTGACGACGGATGGAGGAGGGCCGAGACATCCAAATGTGGGCCAGTCATGCATCTGTCCTAATGTGTATGCGACACAAATGGGATGTCCTAATCTACTAACCATGTTGGATGATATGATATGCCATGACACATGCTTTCCTCTCCCAGTGATGACTTCCATGCGTGAGGGTAGGGGATGGCCCTTGAGCTTCCACTCGTAAGGGTCAAATGGGTCTAGGAAGGTGGATCTCAAACTAGAGATCTACGTCCACCCCACACTCCAACTGGAATGTGGCTTTCTCCGCTGATACACAGCTTAATCTACTGGGCTTCACAGCTTGCCAACACCGCTGACTAACAGCTTGCACTGGGGACTTACAGCTTAACCCGACCAGAGAACACTTCTCTACACACTGAGGAGTTACAGCTTAACCTCTGCTGACGAATAGCTTGAAGAACAGGTTTAGAAAATAGAAAAATGAAAGTAAGAAAAACACGAAGATCCCAAATGGGAAATGTAGCTCAACATTGAGCAATCTCAGCTCCGGTTCTGAACCAGGAGACTGAGTGACCCTTCTCTCTCACAAACTCCCTAACATTCTACTTTCAAAACACCTCTTCTCTTCACCTCTTTCTCTTCTCTCTTTGCTCTTCTCTCTTTTTCTTCCCTAGATCGCACAGATCAGCTTCTGCTCTCCTGGAAATTATCCACCACCCTCTTTCTCCAAAAGGAGAAATCTTCCTTTTATATCAGTAGCAAAAAGGGCGTGTGTCTTCCACAAAATCTCTCCCTAGAGCCTTCACACGTGGCAGCATCTAACCATGTCACTTTACACGTGTCACGATCCTGGCACTGCATCTAACCTTGGATCACGTGCCTTCCTTATTTTCCATGAAATATTATTTGTAAACACAGAAACAATCATTAGTTCAGTTGAAAATGTACTAGATAGATGCATAGAGTATGTTTAGTACATGTAGACTGGCTGCTACAGTATCTGCTCAGACTTACACTGGCTTAGCTATAGTGTATGCTCTAACTTCAAAAGATGCACAGGGTTGGACTAGCTCCAATGTGCTTGGACCTTCTAAGGACATACACTGTCTTTGCTACAGTGTATGCTCTGACTCCAACATGCCAGGAGTAAAAAGTGCATGGACGTTGTTATGTGCTCAGACTTGCTAGTGTGTGTGTGTTGGGACTTGCTAGTGTACGTGCTCAGACAAGGTGGAGTATGTGCTTGGACTTTAAGAGGACATACACTGTCTCTGCTACAGTGTATGCTCCAACTTTGCTAAACAGCAAGTAAAACATGCATGGGTGTTAGTGTGTGCTCGGACTTGCAGAGAAGGACATAAAGCATATGCCAAACGCACGCACGCCTCTCTCTCTCTCCCTCACTTTCTCTTTCACTCTCTCTCTCCACCTCACGCGTCTCTCACCCCATTATAGGGTTTGTGCGCGAATCGAGGTCGGATTGAGGCGTGGTTGGCATCAACTGGTTCGTCGCGTCGAGTAGAGCGCGGCTGTACCTTTCGTTGCGTCGTTCGGAGATCGTGGGAGATCGTGCGAGTTCGGGACCCCGGCGACCTAACCTCGATCTTCGCGCCAATTTGGACCTTTTCTCCGCGAACCAGGTAGGGGGATGGGTTCTCTACTTCGCATGGGTTGTTTTGACTGCACATGCGCGTCGCTACGTGGTCGTTTGCCTAGTTTTTCGTGCAATTGTCCCCGTAGTTCAATTTGGTTAAATTGATAGAAATGCATGTTAATGCGGTCTTTTGGCGATTTGGAGGGTGTGGTTGAGTTCGGGGGTTGGCGTTTGGCCTTGTGGTTTCTTTCTTTTTCCCGTTCTGTGCTTGTAGCCCACCCGGGCGGACTCCTCCCTTGCTGAGAGGGCACGTCCGAGCGAGACGCCGTTATAACGGTCGTCCTTGAACCGTTTTGTATCATTAAACGGCCATTACCCGACCGTCCACCGTTTGTTACACGGCTCACATGAGACCGTTATGTGACTTACACGGTTAAACCCTAACCGTTATACCCTTGTGCCATAGGACTGTACAGTAGAACGGCCAAGTCTAAACCGTTTAACATGAGAACAGCGGTCAGGACCAAACCGTCCACTTAAGTATTGCGGTCTATCGCGTGACCGTTTATACGTTTGACCGAGAATGTCGGTAGAGAACGGCGGTTTTGACCCAACCGTCCAATTGAAGTATTGCGGTTCGAACGTGACCGTGGAACGTTTAACGATAGTTAAACGGCCTTATGGAGACCGTTTACATTGAGTTGAACGGCCCACACTGGACCGTCTTGTTAATTGAACGGCCCATGAAGAACCGTTTAATGCTGTAGTGATGATTTTAGCATTATATTACGATTTTTGGGTTAAATATCGTGGTATTTATATTCTACCAACAGAGTGGCTTTACTTTCCCTGCTTAGGATCCACTGTTGTGCCCTGAGGTCTCTTGAGTGCCGCACCGCCGCCGTAGTTACTTTCCTGCTTTCGTAGCTAGCGTAGCTTTCCTTTCCGCCGTGGTTTTCTCGGTTGGGGTTCCGCAGGATCCCTACTGAGCCAGTGATAGGAGGCTCACCCCTGGTTTTCAGGTGTGGCGATTCTTCCTTGAGATTCGAGGACGTTGCGTGGAGGTTCCTAGTTGCCAGCTTGTCGGGCCGAGTGTTCACTTGGAATGTGGTACGTTTTACTTCTTTAGAGTGTACTTTTTGTTGGACTGGACTCTGTTGTAGTTAGATTATTTATTTATGTTATTATATTTATTGTCCTACTTTATTTCTTATTTCTATGTACACCACAACTATCCTTTTAGCCCTTCCGAGTCTTCGGGCTCGTGGGCGGCGGGCCGAGGTTCGAGTCGTGCCGGTTCCTTTTCGGTACTCGGATCCCGGGTCGCCACAGTCGGTATCAGAGCTATGGTTGTGAAAGTACATGAGAATTTGGGATATTGCAGTGATCAGAGTCCGTAAGGTCTAGTACAGTCGGCAGTTGACATAGGGTATCGTATTTATTTTCCTCTTCGTTTCTCGCGTGGGAGTTTGAGGGCGTGGTGTTGGCGCTGTGAAGGTGGTTGCTGTCATCGTCGGAGTGTCGGCATGGGGTCTAAAGATCGAGGTCGAGAGCTTTCTCCCTCATCGATGGTGGCCTAATTATGCTGCGTTAGGCAGAGTTGTCGACAAGTGCGTTGCTGCGGTGCCGCGTTCAAGGAATCTGCAGTGAGGTCAGGCGGCTGGCGAGGATTGCCCGTGGTTAGGTAGCCGTGAGTGTGCTCTGAGGAAGTTGTTATTGGTGTTGGCCACTCCAGCTGAGGATTTATCCAGCCCCTGAGGCATTGAAATCGTGGTTCGAGGTGGCAGAGCAGGTGCTCTGGTCGAGATGTGCTCAGATGAGCGGAGGATCTTCTTGGATTGGGCTGTGGTTGCCCAGGATCTGGTTCGATATGTGAAGGCTCAGTGGCGATCTCGCGGCTCGAGGATGAATGTTGGCGGGTGCCAACTATGGTTCGTGTTGCGGCTCGAGGTACGGTGTGTTACGGTTCGAGGAGTCATAGCGATGGTGCATCAAGAGGTGTTGTGATCGTGGTCCGACACTCCACCTTTCCCGGGTGGGACGACACTCCCGGTCGCAGGGCTACGACTAGTGGCTCCATCACAAGGAAAGAGAAAGTTACTCTATCGGGGTCTAAAATAATGCCATAGTTTTATAAAATAACTTAAAAATGGTGCATATGCACTATTGAATGTATTAGGAATTAAACATGCTCTTTTTAGAATGCCAGAAAGCATAACGGACCAAGCTGGGACCGTTACCTGACATAACGGATTAGGGCAGGGGCGTTATATAGTACATAACACGTCTCCTTCCATCCGTTAAACTCACCAGAATGCTCAGGTGAACACAAGCACACAGATATGCAGGCCACAATGCACCAGCACTGGGGCATTATGTACAGTATAATGCACCTACCCCTGTGCGTTATACTCAAATGAATAATGCAGTGCAACCAGAAATGCAGGACATAATGCGCCAAGCATGGGACGTGATGCAGAGTATAACGCGCATACTGTGGCCCGTTATACTTATCTGAGTTGAAATCAGAAACCACAGAACATAATGCACCTAGACTGGTGCGCTATGAGACTATAACGCATGGGTCCGGGTCCATTAAAGTCACCTGAATGCCAAGAATCAACAGAAAACCACGGTTTTAATGCACCATATAACGCACACGGTAAGGGGCATTATATAACCATAACGGATCTACCCTAGACCGCCATGCTAACTACCTTACTGGTCAATGGTCAACAACTGGTCAATGGTCAAATGACGGTCCACCGGGGGTCCGTCAAAGCCACCCAAACGTGAAAAATCCACAGAAAACCCATGACCATAACAGTCAAGGATGGGTGCGTTATACTAACCACCTATCTACCATGTTCATGAGCATAACAGACCTGGGGTGGTCTGCTATGTGGGCATAACGCGCCAGGTGCGGTGCGTTAAACACATAACGGTCACGGGGGTGACCGCCATGCGATCTGGGCGACGAGCGGGTACAGTTTGAAACCGAACCACACCCCGGTCGATAGAAATCGACGGGTTCGCTTACAAAACCTGTAAAAATGGAAAACCTACTATGCCATGCATCCATACAAGCCAATAGAAGCTAGTAAATACAATTAACATGCCCATAAATAATTAAAAATACTAAAAGAGAGAGACCAGATGCGTCCACTGACGGCTTACACTGCATCTCAAGCAACTCGCAAGTCAGTCAAACACAACAAGTGAGAGGCGTAAGGGAGCTGAACCAAGTACTAGTCAGAGTAACACTCGTCAGTGTTAGTCTAAGTCTCTGACCACATGTGCACACACTGACTCCTGCCTAGAGCCAAGCCTCTAGCTAGTATTCTCCCCCCGTAGGACACAATGGTAACTGCGGGAGCCCACAGAACTAGCTTAAAAAGTGTCTAGCGGGAAACACCCCTCCACCTTTCCCAGGTGGGCAGACACTAAAGGTCATGGGCTACGACTAGTGACTCCATCACGAGGGATGAGGAGGCTAATCTATTAGTGGTCTAAAGTAGTATTACACAAAATCACGCTCCAAAACACAAGTGCCGAAGTACATACAGGCAAGAATGCCCTATAAGACATACTTCAAAGCACCAAAGGCAGCACAAGAAACTACCAACAGACTCAGGACAAGGCAACTGCACCTACAAGTACAATGGAGTCCTACGACTCTGAGTCAGGATTGTCGCACATAGCGGGACAAGCTGCCAATCGGTCTAATCCTAAGCCAGGGAAAATGACTCTCTGAGAAAATGACACACGGAGACCTGAGGGGACACTGAGAACCCTCAACACACTTGGGCACGCAAGTCGAGGTAAAATAATACCTCGAGATATCCTGAAACACAGTCTCAGATTGGACAAAGCCATCGAGGCACAACAAGGCTACCTGTCAACTATTGGGTGACCCCGAGTTGACTGGAACCCGACAATGATGACACACACAAACACACACACTACATGCACAAACAAAAACTGGAGCGATAGATGACAACAAAACTCTGGGCAAAGTGAACCATCACTCAACCGCTAGGCGAACTCGACAGTCAAGGCACAGCTGCTACACAACCAGAGACAAGGACACTGGTAGTTCTAGATTGAGTCATTAGGGTACTATCGCAGTCAAGGAAAAGACCACACCCAATCATCTAAACTGACCAATCCAGAAACCACAGACGCACAGTGATGGGGACATCACCCATGATTCTCTCTGGCTCGGGACCTCTCTCCCTCCTGGAGAGGGGTAGGATGGAGCTCCGGAATTGGCACCAAGATAGGTTGCCACGATATCTTGAATAAATGACTAACAAGAGTCATGATTTCAATGGACATGAAACAAGCTGAAGAATTGGCACCTAACCATAGGTTACCCAATTTAATAATTCACCTAGTGGAATGGTCACTCGCTCCACTAGCTTGAGAGATTTCTCTCATGGGCCAAACGTAGCACCATGAGAGGGCCACGTTACCATGTTTCTCCAGAGTGACATGGCAATTAAAATGGGTACAAGGTGTTTAAGGTACAACTAGCTCAGTCAGCCTTGAGGAAATCTAAGGGTACGAGGAGACTTACAGAGGTCCCACTGACTAACTTGCCAGTCCGAAGGAACGGAATGTCCAATGGAGGGCTCGTATGTCACCGAGAGTTGATGTGTATAACATGAACCGATCATGAAACATGGACTCCATCTACGGATGTGGGGGCTCCCCCTCCGAGCGATACTCCCTCGAGAGCCCCACTGGTTGGCTCGGACTGGGCCGCCCCGTCCCATGTCTCTCCTGCCTCGGCCAGCTGGGATTGAGTCGTGTCTCCTCGCGATCCTCCGGCCTCGACTGGCTTGGCCCCGACGCCTCCACCCAGCGCTCCTCCGGCTTCGCCCAACGCTCCAGCATTAGCCACCACTACCAGAGAGTCGCCCGCCCCTGCTGCAACCTCCATGACCTCATTGGCCACCTCTCGATCGGCGGAAGGGAGAGTCGGCCAAATATGCTCGGCCCCTTCTAGCTCGACGGAGGGGAGAGCCGAGCGAGCACCATCTTCGACTGAGCGGGCGGCACCAGCCCTCTTTGCCCGCTTCTTCTCCGCCGATTGAGCCTTCATAGAATCCCGTAGCACCTTCTCCATGGGATCCTTGCACTTGGCCCCCCGTCGCTCGAAAGCCCCTTCCCGAGCTACCCGCTTGCTTTTGTCTCGGGCTCGGGAAGAACCCTTGGGAGCCCGCGACTCAACAGCGACCGTCGTATCTCCCACATCGATCACCTCCAACTGGGTCGATGGCGCCTCCTCCTCAACCGGCCACCTCGCATCTGAACAAAAGAGGACAGGGTCATGAAAAGAAGAGCATTTTCTCAAATAGAGGGAGAAGCTGATTTCTGAGGCATGATTATTATTGTTATTATTTTATTATTATTATGCCATTACATTTCAGATGGGGAGTAGCTGGGAGTGCACCGGGCAAAGGGCACACCGGGAGGAGTGCATTGGGAGGTGCACTGGGTAAGGTTGGGCTAAGGCGTGCTGGGCAGGGGCCGGGCTAGGGTGTACCAAGCTGGGGGCTTAGACAAAGTGCACCGGGCTGGGAGGCTGGGGAGTGCACCAGGTTGGAAGATGCAAGTGCGCCGGGCAGAGGGGAGGTTGGTGCAAGTTTAGAGGCGTGCCAGGCAAGGCTGGGCTAGGGCATACCAGGTAAGGACTGGGCGAGGTGTGTCAGGCAAGGCACAGTTGGGGTGTGCTGGGCAAGGCATGGCTAGGTTGTGCCGGGCCAGGGTCGGACTAGGGTGTATCAGGCTGGGGGTTTGGACAGATTGTACCGAGCTAGGGGCTTGGATAGAGTGCACCTGGCAAAGTTTGTGCAGGTCTAGGCAAGGTCCGAGCAGGTTCTATGCATGACGAGGTATGTGCAAGGTTCAGATAAGGTCTGTGCAGCTAGGAGTTAGGTCTGTATAGCCCTGGGCGAGGTCCGTGCAAAGCTGTGCAGGGTCTGTGCAAGCTGGGGACGAGGTCCGTGCAACTAGGGGCTAAGGTCGACGCTAGGTGGGCAGAGGTCGGTGTAGGTGCAGCTGAGGTCAGTGCACGCGTGCAGCGAGGTCAGTGCACACGCAAGCTGAGGTCGGTGCAGGTGCTGACCAAGGTCGGTGCAGCCTGTAGGCCAGGTCGGTGCACATGGGGTTAAGGTCGGTGCATATGGGGGGGAAGAGGTCGACGCAAGCTTTGATAAGGTCGGCGCAAGTTGTGTGCAGGTTTGAGGGCTGGGCTTCCAAGGTCTGTGTAGGTTTAGGCAAGGTCGGTGCGGGTTTGCCCTAAGGTTAGACAAGGTCAGTGCACATTTCGCCTGGGCTATGGGAAGGTCGGTGCAAGTTTTCCCTAAGGTCGGTGCAGGTTCGCCTAGGCCATGGTGAAGTCTGGGCATGTGCAGGATGAGGAAGGTCGATGCACCTGTGGAATGTGTGAAGGGCCAGTTGGCCAAGGTCTATGCACATTGGGATGTGTGAAGGGCCAGTTCCGGGCTGGGCGCTAGCGAGTGTGCCGGCGAAGGAGTGTAGAGTGTGCCGGAGAGAGGCCAGGAGTTAGGCGTGCCGGTGAGATTTATTGGGGGTGTACCGGTGAAAGACCAAGGGCAGGTGTGCCGGGGAAGGTCATCAAGGCCTACGTCGGCGAAGGGTTAAAGGGGGTGCATCGGTGAAGGTCTGAGGGGGGTGTACCGGCGAAGGGCAAGCCCCGTACAGGTTTCAACTGGGGTGGATGAAGTCCGTGCATGTTCAGTAAAGGTGTAGAGTCCGTGCAGATGTACAAATTCTGGGATGAAGTCCATGCAGGTTTTCAACAAAGGAGCCATGTCCATGCAAGGCTGGGAGTAAAGTCCACCTAAGGCTGGGAGTAAGTCCATGTAGGTTTCGGGGTTGAAGTCCATGCATATGGGACAAAGTCCATGCGTGTTTGGACAAAGTCCATGTAGGTTTTGGGGTTGAAATCCATGCGTATGTACAAGCAAAGTCCATGCATGTATACAAAGTTAGGGTGAAAGTCCATGCAGGTTTTGGGCAAGGTCTGTGCATATGCACGGGGTTGAAGAACAAAGTCCGTGCATATTGTGCACGGGGTTGAAGAACAAGGATTGTGCATGTTATGCACGGGGTTGAAGAACAAAGTCCGTGCATGTTGTGCACAGGGTTGAAGAACAAAGTTCGTGCATGTTGTGCACGGGGTTGAAGAACAAAGTCCATGCATGTTGTGCACGGGGTTGAAGAATAAAGTCCATACATGTTGTGCACAGGGTTGAAGAACAAAGTCCATGCACGTTGTGCAGGGGTTAACAAATGAAGTCTGTGCAGATGTTCAGGTTGTGGGATGGAGTCCATGCATATGCATGGATGTAGGTTTTGGGGCAAAGGGGCAGAGTCCATGCATGCTGGGGGCAAGGTCAGTGCAAGGTCCGTGCATGTGCAGGCAAGGTCGGTGGACGTGCAAGCAAGGTCCGTGCAGGTGTGCAAGCAAGGTCGGTGGATGTGCGAGCAGGGTCTGCGCAGGTGTGCAAGCAAGTCCATGCAGATGCAAGATGAAGTCAGTGCATGTTTTGGGACGAAGTCCATGCGAGTGTTCAAATGGGGGCCATGCATGAAGGATCACATTTCAAGGTCCAAGCATCTAGAAGTGTCGACACTTTCCTAACAGGAGGTCGACACCTTGGCTATTCCAGAAAGTGCTATATTGGCTATCTCACTAAGAAGTGTCGACACCTTCCTCACAGGAGGTCGACACCTTTGGTCTTCCAGAAGCGCTCAAGCCAAAAGTCTGTCAATTCAAGGGGCCATCCAGAGAGAGAAAAAGGGAACCGTAAATCATTAAAATTAAGGATTTTGGGATATGGACCACGTCCCTAGGTCTGACTTTTGCTTTGCCATCTTTTCACTCACTTATCTACCTTTTGGACATGGTTTTGTCAGAAATCCAGCTGGAGAGCCACTTCTGTTTGCCACTAAGTGTTAACTGTCTGTTTGTCCATACAGTCTGCCACTAGGGAATAGGACACTATACAGTCTGCTACTATCTTACTGTCAACCAATGGGTTGTCCAACCAGGCAGAGTATGCAAAAAAGTATACTTTTACAGAATGAGAAGACTACATATCTAAGGGAGATTTAATGTGAATATCTAAAGCTGTTTAAAGGGAAATCTGGTCTGCTCCATCTCACTGTCTGACATCATACCTATCCTTGTACTTAAAGCTAGGATCAGCCAATAGGAATATCACAGCAAGCAGTGCATTGCATGTTATGGGATATGGTCACCTTCCTCTTGTTGACTACTACCATTACACATGTGTTGACACCCGTTTTATGACCAATAAGTTGGGTCATCTCCTTATTTATCTTTATGATGCTCCAAGCTATCTACCCTTACTGGGCCATCTTGGTCAATTTTGGGGCTTATTTCTTGGGTCATTCTGCTTGGTTGGGTCTCATTCCTCATTCTTTGTCCGTTGGATAAAGCTTAGTGGGCTTTTCATTGGTTTTGCCTTGCCTATGTCCTTAACGGTCTATAGTTGGACCATTTGATGACGTGTGGCGGTCGATCCTTAGACCGCTTGCTGACGCCAGAGTCCAGAGCCAACGTTCTTTCAAACTTATGTTTTGTTATCCGTGGAGCTCTGGTGGTCTATCGTAAGGCCGTCAGAGGCTATCTGGTGGTTGATCCTTAGATCGTTTTCCTGTGATAGAGTCCTATTCAAACTTCCAAATCTTATCCGGGTTGAAAACGAAGGCAATTTGGATTTAAATCACATTTAAACCTGTTAATTGGGGCTCGGGTGGCGCATTGTGCCAAGGCTCATTGAGCCAACGACTTGGACCCATGGCCCGGCGCACCACCTGCGCAGGTAGACCATGGCGCATCGCACCGCCCTCTTCCCCAACCCCATGCGCAAAAACCCTAGCGGTGCCCTCCGCGAACAAACCGCCCCTGCCGTCACATGGGGTGGCCTCTCCCAGCAATTACCGGCCACCAGACTCCGCCATATCCATTGTGGGACCACCGGCGACCGACTGGTGGGGTCACCAGAGGCGGTGGCCGCCCCACGCCGTCGCGAAAAAGGGGCTCTCAACCCCGGTCAGCCGCCCCCTGCGCGAACACTTCGCCCCCACCGCCATCCCCATGGGAGGCTCCCACGGCCATGGCCAGCCGTCTGGAGGCATTGGCAAGTATCGTGGGTCCGCCAGTCCACGACCGGTGACCCTCCCTGCATCGGACGCTGTCGCAAGGCACTGCGAAGGGGGGGGGTTCTCAACTCCTGACCTCCGCGAGAAACAGGGGCCACTCACGGTGATTCGGTGGGCTTCGCTGGTGGTTGCGGACAGCCTGGCCACCGAGGCACTATGAAGCCCTACAGGCCAGCCGCCCCTTCCTCCATCTCCGGTGATGTGATCTCCATCACCATGGAGATCAGATCCCATCCCATGGGATCGTTCATAGCCACGAAAGATCCCCGAAAAAATAGTTATGAAATTATAGAAAAATTCCTAAAACAAGCGGGATTCACGAGTGATCAACCTGGCTCTAATACCACTATAAGGATCTGGGCCGGGATCATGAAGAACGTAGTGGAAAGTAGAAATAAAAATTTAAACCCAGCTGTGTTGATCGCTCCTATGTGATTCCCGAAGATAATATAGAACTACGAGATTCGATATTACCTCTGCGATGCTCAGATCGCAACGAAGTGGAAACAATGCCTCGTGGCGGTAATTAGCCGCGTAAGTGAACGGCCTCTAGCGGTATCCACACGGGCATGAATGGTGGAATCTCCTCGTCGTAACGCCCCCACGAACGATCTCCTTCGCGGCATCTCCCGGATCTCTACACTAGAGATGAACCAGGGTGTTGGCCGCCTCCATCTCTGGTGGGCAGCCAAGGTGTTGGCCACCCTCCCTTTTAGAGGGTATTAAAAGGCAACTGAACCCCTCCTTAGACAGCCATTCCGATTGACAGTTTGTCCACTCCCACAAGTGTAAGAGCTTGAGGGAATTGCTCTTGGAGTGTTCCTTTTGCTGTGAGGGAGTGATGTAGGTGCTTGAGCTCACGAGAGAGAAGGATGGGGCTGCAATGGGCTCGATTGGAGATCATTGATGAAGCTCCTTCTTCACGCAACACTGAAGAGAATGAAGTTGTTTCTAGTCTGTCCACCTCGGCTACCTCTTCCCATGATGTCGGGGAAGGAGAAGGAGGCGAGGTCGCACCCCCGGAAGGTGGCCCATCCGGCCATGGTGATGGTGAGGAGAGCTCGGAGGAGGGAGACGAGTCTTCACCGGATGAGGCCGAAGGTGAAGGGGAGGACGAGGTAGCACCATGAAAATGGGTGAGTCCCCTAATTTTGATGTCTTACCAGTTGAATTAGATGTATGGGAAAAGGATTATATGCGTGGGAGATGGTTTACGAACTGGAGAGAGAGTGGAAAAGGGGAATGGCCCGTGGGCGGCCAAGGTGATGGCCGTCCATGGCCCTGGGCAG
This sequence comes from Amorphophallus titanum, assembly GCA_024336825.1. Lineage (NCBI taxonomy): Eukaryota > Viridiplantae > Streptophyta > Magnoliopsida > Alismatales > Araceae > Amorphophallus > Amorphophallus titanum. The sequence goes on along the minus strand of JANBPO010006887.1, from coordinate 10,788,944 downwards.
CCAGCGACCTGACTGCCCAGAGAGTTAGGTGACCAATGCGTTGGCCACCTTGGTCTCAGGGCTATGGATTGATGAAATGGTTTTTTGGCTTGATAGTGGAGCTTTGTGACTAATCAGCTAGCTGTTGTTTTGTGTGTATGTAGGGCCGACAAAGGATTCGAGCCTGAGTCTCATCAGACTTGGTGTGGGCGTGGTACCATGCCCTTCCTCATGAGCAAAGGTGGAGAGTGGACTGAATGGGATTTGGTCCTTTCTTCAAGATCAGGTCTTTCCCAGTCGATGCTACCTTCCTAGTGGCACTCCGGGAGAGATAGGTAGACGACTGCAGAGCTTTCATGATGTTGTGGGGGCACATGATCCCCACACTCGAAGACGTCACTTACTTGACGGGGCTACCCATGGCCGGGGCACTAGTGTTAGGCCAAGAGCTCAAGGATTATCAGTAGGAGGTTGACAAATTGCTCAGGGTGCGACTGGCTCGAACCAAGAGATGGATGATCGCCATTCCTCTCGGGAGGATCAGCGCCATGATGGAGCTAGCCAGGGTGGTTCGGGGACCACTCGAGGATCTAGACACGTACCTTAAGCAAGTAGATTAAAGAATTAGGGTGCGAGAGAGGAGTGAGCAGTAGGAGATTTGACTCTTCCTCCTCTACTTCGACCGGCTACATTTCATGACCTCCTCAAATAATGTGAATCTAAAATAGTTATTGTTGGTATGAGATCTCGAGAGGAGGCCTCAGTATGTGTGGGGAAGAGCAATGCTAGCGCACCTCTTCACCCACATGGATCTTGTTCGACTAGGTTCGGGGAACCTGGGTGGCTTCACCCCTTTCTTGCAAGTACAAGTTTATCACTTTCCCAAACCTATTTTTTCTTGGTTAATTGCTTGTTAGGATTGACCTTTCTGCCTTTGTGTGTTTCAGATTTGGGGATACACTCGATTCCCTCTAGGTCGCGGGACGATCCCTCGAGAATGGATGCAGATGGTCTCGCTAATGGCGAGATGGGATGTAGTCCGGGATCGTCAGTTAGTGACTACTTGACTTTTCAACCTTCAATCGGCCTTAGATGAGTTCCCACACTACTGGGTAAGTGTTCTGTTAAAATGAGTTATATGATATGTGCATTCATTAGACAAGCTCAATTTTAACAAAACTTGTGGTTCATTTTATGGCAGGTGGTGTGGACGCCCTACGCAGGCGAGGATGTCACCTCTCAGCCGTGGGTGAGAGAAGGGCGCACCTGGTTCTGCCGAAACACCATTCTAATTTGCATGAACCTGCGTGAGCCGCTCTACCTACACTTAGTGCAGTGGACTATGGGGTGGCACCAGCCTCCAGTGGCAGTTCCGATAGAGCATGGATTAGATCAAGGGCGTCGATGGACCTCGACGAGAGATCAGGACTGGGCCTCTCTCTACCGTGCAGAGGCAGAGGCATTGCAGAAGGGACCTTTCTTGGAGTAGGATAGGAGCCTAGGGAGTAGCAAGACCTACTTGGCGGACTATCGATACTGGTACACCGGGCGCCTCCGCCTCGACACCCGAGCAGTGAGTTACTCCTTTTAGCTTCCTGAGTGAAATGTTGTTCGTTAAAGGGCATTGTATCTAATGATTTTATGGACTTTGATATGCAGATGCCGAAAGTCGATGCTGTCTGGATCCTCCAGCACTGGATTGCCGTTCTCGATCAAATGATCGTGAACCTGAGGCATGGGATCCGAGAGCTGGTACGTCAAAATTGGTTGATTAATTCAAGGATTTGAAGGCTATAAAATCTTGACTGACCATTTGCCCTTGGCCCAACAGTGAGCTGAGCTGGCGTACCTCCGCGTGAGGGTAGGGATGTCCAGGGGAGTTGGACCCTCATCTCAGGAGGATGTTAGAGAGGAGCTGGAGGATCGCTTGGTGGGAGCCATCGAACGGGCTGAGGAGAGGGAAGTTGAGTTAGCCAAGACGGTGAGGACCGAGCACTCTTGATTAGGAGCAGTTCTTTTCATTCATCTTTGCCTGACTTGTGTTTGTTTGTGAATTCCTTGTAGAGGAAAGAGCTAGAGGCCTCCCTAGCCTTTCGATAGGAGCTAGAGGGGCATGTCGAGGACCTGACACATCGCTTGGAAGTGGTGGAGAGATTGGAGGGATGCCTCGTCGAGGTGAATAAGAGAGAGGCTAAGACGTGAACCCGAGAGATGGCCATGGCGATCTGAGAGCGATGAGCTCTCGACTAGTTGGAAGCTCTACGACGACGTGTGCTACGGAGGTACCACGATAGAGGCGTTCTGATAGAGGCTGCGGCTGGACACACCACTCCCTCGGAGTCACTATAGATTGGAGGGGATTTGGAGATTGCCATGGAGGAGCTCCTAGGGCTGACGCAATCTCCTCAGGTGGAGTAGGGGGCGATCCAGCTGGCATCCTCAGGTTTGAGAGCTTCGGGGCCGTCGCGAGAGAGGAGTAGGGATGACGGTGAGATGAGTAGCCGGCATAGCCGGCCTCGCACTGATGAAGCTTAGTGAGAGAGGGAGAATAGAGTTGATGTAGCAGTTGACTTTTGTACACTAGGGGTATGCCTCTAGAATTTTGTATTGAAAAAGGAATGGAATGGACATGTTTGACAAATGAGCCTTGTTTTCTTCAGTGCAATTCTCTTGACTTGCTTGGCATCATCTTCCCTTTTCACTTGTAAATCATCGCCCTCACTCTCTCTCTCCCCTCACTCATGACACACACACACACACACACACACTCTCTCTCTCTCTCTCGCGATCTCCCTCTCTCTCGGTTACGGTGCCAACGGCCGCGGATCGGGACGTGGGAGGTATCATTGGAATCGACTCGTCGCGAGGAACGCGTGGGCGCTAACCTCGTCACGGTTCGTGGGGTGTGGAAGCGAGACGGGTCGAGAGGTGCTACGGCGTCCCTTCACACGCATGCGGCCTAAACTCAGTTTTCGTCGCGATTGAGGTAGGGGGATGGACTCCTTGCTTCGCTAGGAACCCGCCAGTACCACATGCGCCATGGTCCGACGCCCGTTTCCCTTGTTCCCCGTGAAATTTCATTTTAGTACATTTTAGGCTAAATTCTTAAAAAATCATTCCATGGGATTCGTTCTTGTGTTTTGATGCATGTGTTAGTTGTAATATGGCATGGTTTGATAGGTTTTTCTATTTTTCTGCAATTTCCCGTCGATCCAACTCGATCGAGAGGGAGTTCGGTTCGAACTTCGCCCTCTCATTTTCCAGCTCATGTAACGGTCGTTCCAGTGACCGTTACACGGTAACGGACCCACAGGGGTGTGTTACATGTCATGTGGCGGACCATGTAAGGGGCGTCACAAGCTGTGTAACGGGCCTGCCTAGGCGCGTTACCTGACCATTGGCTACTATTTTGACCGTTTACCAAAATAGGGCGGTTCCTGCAACGCGCTAGTAGGGGTTCATTATAGTGCTGAGAAACTGTGGATTTTTATGTGTTCGAGTGCCTTTAACGGACCTACCCTAGTGTGTTATAGTCCTATAGCTCACATGCCCTAGTCTATGTTGACTGTGCTGCCTTTTTCTTTTGCCGTCTGTTGTCTGTAACGGCCCTTGGGAGGTGCGTCATGATTAATATAACGCCCCTACCCTAGTCCGTCACAGTAGGTGACGCAGTTGTCCTTGACCGTTACATGCCTGGAGATTTCAAAGAGCTGCATGTTTAATTTCTAATGCATTCCATGATTCGTATACACCATGTTTAAAGTATTTGGTACACTGTGGCATTATTTTATATCCCAAGAGAGTAGCTTTCTCTTTCCTTGTGATGGAAGTGGACCGAAGGCCCTTTATCCCACCTTCCAATCCCGCCAGTCCCCGGTACAGGCTCAAGGCCTCGGGTCGCCGACATCTCGGCACCCCTTGCAGTGTCAACTCCGAGTACAAGCACGCCATTGCGGGCATCCGCAACACTGTTATCGACTCGGGAGAGGGCTTACACTCGAGCCATCCAGCCGCCGGCCTCCATTACGGACTTCAGGTCTTGGGGGGTGATTCCAGTGTTGCCGGTCAACGGCGTTGTGCCACCAGTAGTTACGGGTTGAATTTTCTCTATCTACCACCTTGGAGCGAAATCATCTTCGGCTCCCCAGAAGAAGCATCGTCGCGGCCGTAAAGGCAAGTGACCTACCGCTGCCACTAGTAACTCCGACAAGACCATCCTTGTCAGAAATCTATGGATTCGCATGGATGGGGGCGAACCCATTATAGCCCCAGAGCGGATCGTCTCTATGATCCCTACTACCAACCGCTTTAGCCTTCTGTGTCAAACACGAGAAGACAAAGTGAAACTCAGAAGGGTAGACCCTCCCGCAGCGGCCCAGAGACACCAGCATCGGTTCGGTGTTTGAGCTCCCAAACTCGTCGAAGAGACAGTGACGAGAGAGACCAACAGTCTGACTTGAGAAGAATATGGGTTAAATCGAAGGAAGCTCAAGCCGTTCGAAAAGCGCATCTTAGCAACCCCTTTCGGGCACTAGGACACCGCGCCAAGCAAGACGCGACTGATTCTGCAGCCGCATCGTCGGACGGCGCCCAGCCATTCAGTGCCTCTTGTTCAGATAGGCGAAGACAGAGGCAGGCTTGTTCCAGGCCCCACTGACATCCAGCCTCGAGTCCTCCCCAGGCAGATGCCGTGACGGAGACTCCTCTGCAACGCACCTCGATCTTTGACAGGCTGGGTGGTGAGGACACGAGAGCCAGTCGTCGATACCAGACACGCAGCACGACTCGAGCGACTTCGACCTCTCTATGGTTGAGCGATCGCATAGAGTCCTTGCCTGAGCATTGAGTTTTATGTGTGGGACATTAATATTTTTATTTTGCCTCCATGTCCTTTGATTTGTATTTGCATCCTTTTTTAATTATGTGTGTAATTATAAGGCTTTAATAGCCAGTCAACAGTATAAGATGACGAGGCAGTCAACATCATGAGACAATGAGATTAAGAAGTGGTCAAATCAATGGAATAACGAGTCGATTAACCTAATAGGTTAATCAAGGCAATATGAGGTCGTGTGTTTTACTACACAATATGAAGTTAAAAGCCCTAATTGGGCCTAAGAAAGGGTGGCGCCGAGATGAAGTCAATCGGCCCAACTCCACCTCACTATGCGCGCCGAGAGCTCCCCCCTCCAATACTGGCGCGCCGACTACCTTCTGCCGAGAAGAACGGAGGAAGAGGGGTATAAGACCCCCTCCTCCGTCAGAGGAAGGTTCATAGACAGAGAGATAGACAGAGAGAGAGACAGAGAATAGAGAACAGAATAGACACTTGGAGAGAATAGAAGAAGAGATAGAGAAGAAATCAAAAAGAGAGAAGGTAGAAGAAATATACGGGAGTTGAGCGAGCCGATCACCTCCCCCGTCTGAGAGCAGAAGCCAAGGCGAAGAGAAAGCAAGAAGTCCGAAGCCCAAGGTGGACATCGGGGAGGGAGTGGAGTCAATGCTCCGCCCTCCCCATCCCATCTTCTCTTCTCCTATGAATCTTTCGGTTTCTCGTTTGTTCGAAATAACTCTAGTTTTTTTTTCGACCCCAGTCTGTGTCCCTCCTCTGTTGATTGTTCTTCTGAGAAATGTATCGTAGTGGTTGGAACCATCACGAAGAGAATGGAAATGAGAAATAGATATTCCCCTTTCACTATCTTTATATTTATCTGTAGACAATGTATGCGTGAACCATCCGACATCGTGCTTCCTTCTCCGTTGGTTTTAAATAAGGATCAAGGGTCACCCACAGGGTCGGAGACAGGATATCTCCTGGCCTTTGGGACAACCAGCATCCGGCAATGTTACCTATCAAACGGAGTCCAACACTCGGGGTCTCCTCCCAGCAGCAGTTGGGTCTGATTTCCAGAAAGGAAACTATCAAAGCCTCCCTTGGGACCAGAGACATCGATCTCTTGGTTCCCGGAGACAGATGATGAAATTCAATGGGTTCCCAGGTATTAAAATCGTGAGGGTCAAGGCAATTTCCCTCCCATCATCCTCTGAGTATGGTTTAGCCATGTAATTATCCAGTTCGCAGTCCAGAGAACCTGAAGATTGCAGAGGGAGCTGTGACATCATCCGGGCTATTCAGGAAGCGTAAGACATACTGATAGAAGCGTCTCCGAGTCTTCTTTGCATCGGAGGTTGTCTCGTCTTGTTCCGAGCTCGTGGCTGTCCGAGAGAGACAATCTCCTCTGACTGCGCAGAAGGGGTCCAGCCAGCAACCTGAGGCTGCTTGCAGAAGCTTCCACGATCGGCCATCTAAAGATCTGGGGCCGAGATTTGGCTGGATCCTTCTACAATGAGTTTTCTTTCATCAGCAAGAAGCGGAACTCCATTTGGCCACTGGAGCGATTTCTTCTCCCTTTTCTCCCTAGAGTGCGCAGTTCTATCCACTCTGAGATTGAACTGACACCCTGTCAGTGTTAAGATTGCTGTAGTCTGCTCTGACATCGGCCGGCACCCCCATGGGTTTCTTCTTGAAGGCAGATTGTAAACGGTTCCAACGCCACCAACCGCACTCAATTTGAAGTTTGGGAGAGCTCGTGGCGGCTTCATCTTCCTATTGTAACAGTTCTGAGATAGTCAGGAGCAGAAAATAGAGTCCCTATTCACAGCCTCGTCCAGACCAACGCCGGCCACCAAAGCTCTTGCCAAAAATTATATGTCTTCCTGGGTCAGTTAGGGAAGATTTGCCACTGGTCTCGTCAACAAAGGAGTTCAGGAGAGACCACAACAATTCCAGCAGTGACTATCTGTCCTATGTTCCTGAGAGGGGATAGAATTGACTTTGACACTCCTTGAAGCTTCTTTTCTACTTCTTCCCCTCCCCGCTTGGCCGGCTAAAGGCCCCTCCGTGCGTGGAGGTAGTTTTGGTTGTACGAACTTAACCCCCACCACAATACCCCCCTCCTACGTGAGGTGTAGTGTTGTAACAAATCCTATTTTAGGTCAAAGCTACACCGTTGCGGCGTGTGGGTACGTTCCCACGCCTCCCCAGTCGCCCTCATCTCCGATCAGGATCGGTGTATTCACGCCGATCAGGTGAGCTCCTAAACACTTCTCATTGCTAGGATTTATTTGCTTAGTTTAGTATTGCATTTGGGTTGCTCCGTCGGCGGTGAGAGAGTGCCCGATCCCGACTTCGACGAGCTCCGACAGGCGTTGGACCTCCTGGTGAGTTTTACTGAACCTTAGACTTAATATGCATATGCTTATGCTATTGATTTAGCCGGACTTCTAACATGCAGCGAGCTGAGGGAGCCCAACGTCGGGGAGCTAACGCTCCTTCCTCCTCCTCCCAGACACCCGCGGATCGTGCCGAGCGAGACGTGGAGTTCAGCAGGATGGTGGCACAGGCCGAGGCGGCTGAGGCTGCTCTCGTCGAGAGGGTAAGTAGACACTACACTTTCCCAGTTGGTCATGATTATGCAATGCAATTGACTAACCATGATGCATGTACATGCAGATGATCGAGCTGACCTGACTTAGAGAGGAGATAGAGTGGAACTGTCTGGCAGATGCGGTCGAGATGGCACTCCTCCGCGCGGAGCTAGAGTGACTTCAGGTTGGTGCTGCAGATATGAAGCGCTACCGAGCTGAGGCAGAGTGAGCTTGACTCCAGGTGGCGAGGCTGGAGGGTGCAGTAGAGACCTATGAGTAGATGAGCCAGAGGCCAGAGCACAGTGGAGCTCCGAGTGGCACGCACGGTACACACGGCACCCACAGCTCCTATCGTGGTTACTTCACGAGCTCCTCCGGTCATCGGAGGAATGAGGATGAGGAGTGGCGCCAGCGGCACTGAGAGGAGGCTAGCTCTGCGATGGCCCCGCCATCGAAGAGGCACGAGGGGATAGGTGATAGTGGGGACCCTGAGGGATAGGCCCGATGTACCTGGATGTTACTCATGTGGATATGATATGATAGTGATATGACATGCTTCTTTTGGTTTTCTTTTGCAAATGAATGTTACGTGTGAATGCATGAATGCTTGATGCTAACTAACTAACTACGACTCCTACACTCACACGAGAGAGTGAGAGAGAGGGACGGACAAAAGACCTTGAGTGATGATGCAAAGAAGGAAAAACCAAGGCACAGACGTATAAATGGTCATACAAACGGCCGCTCTAGAGTACAGACAGTCTCAAAGTTGACTGCAGAGGCTTCTTCAATGATGGGCCCAAAGAAGGTTGTAAGCGGTCCCAGTGGACTGCTTAGAAATTGAAGATGGTCTCTCCTTGACCATTCTGTTTGAAACACGGCCTCAATATAAGATGCACCAATTTCTGGATCTGGTGCAGGGTGAGATGACCGTGTTGCAGTATCGGAACAAGTTCATCGAGTTGAGTCGGTATGCGCCGCATATTATTACTGATGAAGCCTTAAAGACCGAGCAGTTTCTCCGAGGTTTGCGAGCCGAATTGAGAGTGCCACTTCTTGCTACCCGTGTCACTGTCATGGACGATGCATATCAGGCAGCAGTCACGGTTGAGCTCAATTTGGCTAGGTCTATAGGGTTCCCTCAGTCCAATGTTGCTCAGTCGGTTGTGCCATTCCAGCAGTCTTTTCAGTCGCCTGCACCTGGCGTTCCATCCGTGGTGCCTACTCCTGGTGGTCCTTCGAGGTGGTTGTTTAAAAAGTCCAAGAAGTGTTTCAACCGTCAAGCATCATCGGGTTTTATGCAGCATCAGTCAATGTCTTCCGATTCTGTGCAGCAATCTGTTCCTTTGTTTCAGCAGTGCCGTGAGTTTCCTGTGAGTCAGCTGAGACTATGTACGAGGTGTGGTGGTAGCCATCCCAGTGTACCATGTTCCTTACTGATGGTTTGCTATTGCTGTGATCAGTAGGGTCACGTTGTTCGAGATTGCCTGATGAAGCCTATGCCGGCGTAGTTCTTGTAGGTTACCCAGCCGCAGCAGTCTCCATTTCGCCTTCTACACCAGCTCTACCTTAGCCGTCATTTTTGCAAGTTCCTGCTTCTTCCCAACAATCTTCTGCAGCCTCTGGCCGGAAGCTGAGGAGCCGGATCACGCATATCACTCGTGCAGAAGTCATTACGTCTAATCTCGTAGAAGGTACAGTTTCAATTTTTGGTCATCCAGCTCGTGTGCTATTCGATTCAGGTGCCACTCATTCATTTGTTTCCGAGGATTTTCTTGCTCGTCTCGAGGAGCTGTGATGTGACACAAGCTCAGACCTAAGCAAGCAAGCACATCCGCAACTCAAATGGGCCGATATTGGCGACCAACTCACCCGACCCTCACCCCGAACCCGAGGGTAACTCGGCGATGCCGAGTGGAGGTTGTGAGGGCTAGTCCCTTGCTGGTAGAGGGCCAGCAAGGCCAGAGGGTCTCCCAAAGGGTAGGTTTAGTCCGATCCTAGTGGCCAACCCCCCCGGGTTTGCTGCGGAGCATCCTCTTGCATCCTCGGTTGCATGCGGGGACTCCGCTCACTGTGTTCAGGCCTCGGCCTCGCCTGCTATGCCCACTGCGGTCCTTCCTCTACCTAGCGCGGGGCTCCCTTGCTACACCCCCCGGTTGCTGTAGGGCCCTGCTCTTCAGGCCCGCTGTCTGCATCAGCTATCGCGGCCCCCACTACCATTGAGTTTCCTTCCCAGGCTGTTCTTGGTTGCCCCTGCGGTCCCTCTCCAGCCCCGGCTCCTCTCGTGGCTAACCAGACGCCGTCTCCACCCCCTTGTGTAGCTGCGGTGACCACTCTCGCATCCTCTGTGGCATGCAGTGCGCCCGCCATTCCTGTGCTGGCTTCGGTCCCCTCTCCTTCCCCTGCAGCCACTTGCTTCATGAGGTCTGGGACCCCAGCCGAGTCCTCTGCCACTCAGGTTGCTATTGCTCCTTCCCTTGCCTTTGGGTCCCTGCCAATTCCCTCTGCAGCTTTGCCTCCGGAGCACCCCTCTGCTGCAGAGGAGGTTGGTGCCTCCGACGTTGTGGTTGAGGGGGTGCCAATTGCTGCGGTGGTGCCTAGCCCCCCCGACCTTGTGGCTGCTCAACTGAAGACCCCTCACCTCGGTGCCTCGTCCAGTCGTCTGAACCCGGAGGCGGTCTCCTGGTCCCCAGTTTTGGGAGTCGCATGTCAGGCGGCCTGCCGCGATCGTGTCGAGGCCTCCCCTCCAGCTTTGGCCTCATCTCCCCGTCTCTCGTTCGCTCAAGCCTTGAAGAAGAAGATCAACCGGGAGCCATCGGGGCCGGCGCCTCCTCGGGACACCACCCCTCTCCCGTCAGTTCCTCTACCAGTGATGCATCCCCCATCCTCCGATGGCGGGCCAGCCTACCACCCAATTATTAAAGTTCTCATCGTCCTCGGGCTCGAGCCTTGTACGCAGCCTTTCGACCTTCACACCGCACATGCTCACTTCGTTGGCGCCCTTGGGAGTGATCGGTCGCGGCCGACGACGCGGACAGATGCACCGAGGCGCTCACACAGGCGGTCGAACTCCTCCTCTTCTACTCGGGATTGATCATGTTGCTTGTCTCCATGGCCCCCTTGTATTAGGCTAAGTGGGGCCAGAGGCTGAAAGAAGGTCAGTGTACATGGGGGTGAGGTCGGTGCACATGCTGGCAAGGTTAGTGCACATGCAGGCCAAGTCAGTACACCTATGGAATATGCCAAGGACAAGGTCAATGTACATGCTGGCACGGTCAGTGCACATGCAGGCCAAGGTCAGTGCACATGCAGACTAAGGTCAATGCACATGGGCTAAGGTCAGTGCACATGCAGACTAAGGTCAGTGCACATGCAAGCCAAGTCAGTGCACCTATGGAATATGCAAAGGATAAGGTCGATGCACTTGTAAGCAAAGTTAGTGCACACGCAGGCCGAGTCAGTGCACATGCATGCCAAGTCCGTGCACATGCTAGTAAGGTCAGTGCACGTGCGGTGCATGCGAGGGGACAAAGTCCGTGCAGGTCCATGCGTAAGGGGGCCAATGTCAGTGCATGCGCATGCAAGGGAGGCAAGGACTGCACAGAGTCTATGCAAGGCTTGTGCAAGGCTTGTGCGTGCAGGGGGATGACGTCCATGCATGGTTGGGCCTAGTGGGCTTGGTCCGTGCAGGCCTGCATGAGGTTGAAGCTGTACGAGGTTGGAGCTACGCAAGGGATGAGTGCGTTGGAGAAGGCCATGGGCATGCCGATGAAGGAGATGTACCGGCGAAGGGCGAACCGAAGGGTGTAGCATGCCAATGAAGGAGGTGTACCGGCGTGTAAAAAAGGGGGGGAAAACAAACTCCGTGCAGGTTATGCACAGGGTTGGAGCTACAAAGGGGGGTGAAGTCTGTGCAGGCTGTGCGTGTAGGGGGACAAGGTCCATGCAGGTTATAATCGGGTTGGAGTTGCACGGAGATGGGTGCACTGGGGAAGGACATGAGTGTGTCACTGAATAATGGGGTGGAGTGTGGCGGCGAAGAGGGTGTTAGGCGTATGCTGGCGAAGGGGTTTAAGGGCGTGTTGGCGAAGGGGATTAAAGTCGTGCCGTGGAAGGATTGGGAGGGCACAGAGTGTGCCGGGAAGCACTTGGAGGGCCCACTCCTCTTCATCCCTTCAAGGCCTTTCTTTTCTTCTTTTCTTCTTCTCTTCCTTCTCTTTTTAATTGATTTTCTGTGTGATTCATGAGGGGTCCGTCTAGCCAGCTGGGGCAGGGTCCTATGCTGGCTGGGACAGAGCTCATGCAAGGTTAAAATGAGCTAAGCCAGCTGAAGACTAAACCAAGGGCACTTGGTAGTGATGGGGAGCAAAGGGTGCTACCTGCGTCCACGTACCAAGGGAGGTGCGTTGACGCAGGGGAGCCCAAAGAGGGGGGCTTGTCGGTGAAGGGAGCCCAGATGATGGGGGCTGCGTCCATGCACTGGGAGTTGTGCGTGGACGCAGTGAAGGAGTAATCATGGGGAGAGTGGGCTGGCTAAGGACCAACGCAAAGGGGCTGCGTCCACGCACTGGGTCCGTGCGTGGACGTAGTGGAAGAGTTGAAGGGAACAGGAGGCAATGCGTCCACGCAGTGGGGCGACGCGTCGACGCCAAGAAGGACGAAAAGGGGGAAATAAGTGTACCGGTGAAGAAGCCAATAGAGGCTGCGTCCACGCGGCGAGGTGGTGGGTGGACGCAGAAGGAGGTGAAGGGGATAGGCGTACCGGCCAAAGGGGGGGCCAAGGAGGTAGCTGCGTCGACGCAGTCGGGGCAACGCGTCGATGCCAAGCAGGGCAGAGGGGGTGTGCCGGCTAAGAAAGCCAGAAGAAAGGGTCTGCGACGTCCACGCACCAGTGGCAGTGCATCAACGCTGAGAGAGGTAAGGTGGGAAGGGTGTGCCGGGGGAGAAGCCAAGGCAGCGGCTGCGTCCACGCACTGGTAGCAGTGCGTCGATGCTGAGAGGGCTGGGGGGAAGAGTGTACCAGTCAAGTGGTCGGGGGGACTGCATCCACGCAGTGAAGCACTACGTTGACGCAGGGAGAGATGGGGAGGAAGGAGTGCTGCTGGAGGGCCAAGGGAGGGGGTTGCATCCACGCACCAGTTGTGGTGCGTTGACGCTGAAGGAGCAAAAAAAAAGGGGGGGAAGCATGCCGCTGGAGGGCTGAAGAGAGCGTGCCGCTGAAGGCTGACGAGGGTGCCGTTGAGGGCTGAAGAAGCGTGCCGCTGAAGGCTGACGAGGGTGCCGTTGAAGGCAGAAGAGGGTGCCGTTGAAGGCAGAAGAGGGTGCCGTTGAAGGCTGAAGAGGGTGTTCAAGGTTGTGATGTGGAGGCACAGGGGAGAAAGAGTTGCCCAACGATGGGCGGGTGCCCAAGACCAAGATCGTGTGCACTCTGGGGCCGGCGTCACGGTCGGTTCCGATGCTGGAGAAGCTGCTGAGGGCCGGTATGAACGTTGCTCGTTTCAACTTCTCCCACGGGACGCACGAGTACCACCAGGAGACGCTGGACAACCTCAGGATTGCCATGCAGAACACCCAGATCCTGTGCGCCGTCATGCTTGACACCAAGGTGTGTGAATGGGCATTGTCTTGATTGATATTTGACTCCTGTTTCTGTTTTTTCTTTCCCTTTCTCTCCGTCATGCCAAGAGATATTAAAGCAGAAAAAGTTAGCTTTTGACAAACTTTATTCCCAAAATTAAGTGAAAAGTGAATAATGCATGGGAGTAGAATCATCAGATGGTATAGATGATGCTTGGTTTGCGGATGATTCATGCACAAAGAGACTGGATTAATGTGGATTGTTCCACTTGAGATTCTTATTTCAGAGGATGTGAGTGTAGAGGAGAAATAATGGGGAGTCATAAAGCTGAGCCGAAGTGTTGGATGGAGCATTCCATTTACTCTGTTAGACTATATTTGAAGAACAAGTGATTGAGACTTTAGCAGAAACATGTTTTCAGGGTCGGCCTTTAGTTTATTGCCTGGCTATCAATCTCCATTGGAGATCATACTCTCTATTCTTGGTTTGTCTTCATTATCTGTTTCAAGTCACCCAATTCCTGGGCTGTCCTTACCAATACCAATGTTACAAATGTCACTTAAAATTGCCTGTCAACTTTTATCACAATAACCCCAGTTTTGCCAAGTCCTTGGCTTCTTTTGAAACATATGATTCAAAGTCTATTCTCCGAATTCTGTGGCACATTTACTTGAGTGCAGAGATCGTAAACGCTAAAATTGCATTCACAGAGAAAATTGTTATTCTTACTATCTCATTAAGCTTTTCCTTTTAGTTCTACTGGAATGAGCAATACTGAAAGCTGAGAAGAAGACAACACAACTATCAACAAAGAGATATGCTCAACTACTAGGTGAAGCCTGCAACATGTGTTAATTGGACAATTGGACCAAATTCCCCGATTCAATCCCAGGGAAGGACACTCTTATGCTCAAGTCAATGGGGGTTTACGCGGACTGGCCTGAGGGGGTCAGGTGGGTCTGCATAACCCCCCCCTCCAGGGGGTTTAGGCAGACCAACCTGAGGGGGTTAGGATGGTCCGCCTAAACCCCCTCCCGCGGGGGTTTAGGTGGATTGGTGCCAAGGAGAGAGGGGGGTGGTCCCCACCCTATAAAATTTAATTTTTGCCCCTGTTTCTTTCTAATTTAGCTAAGAAAGAAAAGGATAATTAACTGGGAGGATACTGGGAGGATATGTGGAAGCTTGCGAGTGTGCCAGACTTGAGGAATCCCTCGTGCTGCTGCATTGTGCTTTCGTACTCACGTATCAACTTCTCAGACTGGTACGGCACTAGAACTGCACCGCAGGATCATAGATCAAACAAACTGGGACAGAGTGGGGCCATGGGACCACCGGCCTGGAGGGAGGGTGCGACCCCCAAGGAGGTTTGCACTCCCTGGGGCGCGCAGCTGCCCTTGGGATGAACTGGCCCCGGGGGAGGTTGTAACCACAGGGGATGGCCCCCGGGGGTCTTCTTGCATCGTTTGGGGTTGTCCTTTGCTGGACTTTGAACCCCGGGAAGCTATAATGGGCCCATGGGGGCTGCTGTTCTTTGAGTTGTCGTAGCCGCCCGCAAGGTGTCTGGGTAAATACCCGACACACCCCGGATTGCCGAATGGCTTGAGTAGATGGCTGAGGGGCCGCATGGCGGGCCTTAGGTTGACGACGGGAGCTCGTGGGAGCTAAGGGGAGGGACTTTGTGGCTGTGAGCCATGCCTCAGGCTGTGTGCCATGTTGTTCGATGGGTTGGCAGGGTAGCCTCGGGTTAGCCCAAATGCTAGGATTAGATGGCTAATCGCCACGTGTCTGAGTGTCGGGGTCAACCTTAACTTGTCATGGGGTCGTTGAAGGACCCAATTGAGGTGCTGGAACCATGGGTCAGATCATGGTTGGCTGTAGAATGGCTGGAACATACATGCCCACACGGTGTTGTTGTGTTTTTCCCTGTTGTTTTGATGATGCTAACACTATATGAATCTCTATGCGTTTGATTTGTCAAACTATTAACCGTGCTGATTAAGTCATTGTGTTGTAAAGCTCACTGCATGCTTGAACATCACCATGACTAGGTCTGAGACATTGAAAGTAGAGCTGATCCCGTACTCCTCCGGTAGATCTACAACGTATGCATTAGGACCAACTCACCTCACTACTCGGAAGGGACCGACACCGTGATCTTGAAGCTTCTTCACGGTCCCCGAGGGAAACCATTCGGGCCTAACCCTGATCATGACATACTCGCCCTCCTGAAACTCACGATGGTGCTTGTGGGCGTCAGCCAACTCCTTGTATCATGCGTTGCTAGACTCGATGTGACGATGTACATGCTCATGCAACTGCCTAATATGAACAGCAAAGGACTTAGCTGACTCGGACACTCGAGACTGGATGGGGGATGGGACCAAGTCTACAGGGTTCCTAGGTCTACGACCTGTAACAATCTCGAAAGGACTCATGCCGATAGACCTATTGACCGAATCATTATAGGCAAACTCCGCTAAAGGTAAGACCAAATCCCAATCCCAGACTCGATCACGGACTAGACACCTAAGAAGATCCCCCAAACTCCTATTAACAACCTTCGTCTGACCATTGGTCTGGGGGTGGTATGCCGTGGAGAACTTCAGCTAGGTGCCCATCATGTGCCATAGGTTTTCAAAAAATAACTGGTGAATCGTACATCCCTATCCGACACTATGATGCGGGGAAGGCCAAACCTGGAGACACACTGGGAAAAGAATACCCGGGCAACTCTAGTGACTTCCGAGGTCTTGGAGCATGGAATGAATAAGGCCATTTTTGAGAACCGATCGACAACCACAAAGATTGAGTCATGCTTTCGGAGGGTGCGGGGTAATCCTGACACAAAGTCCATGCTAATGTCCTGCCATGGACTATCCGAGACAAGGAGGGGAGTATAGAGGCCGGTATTTTGCTTCCTCTATTTGGCCATAGCACAAGTGCGACACTGGGCCACTATGCGAGCAACATCCCTCTTCAAACTAGGCCAATAAAATCTATGCTCGACCGCCTCTATGGTCTTGTTTCGGCCGAAGTGGCCAGCAAGACCTCCTGCGTGCATCTCCCACGTAAGAAAGTCACGAACGAAAGTCCGTGGGATACACAACTTGTCACCCCGGAATAGGTGACCCTCCTGTAGCACAAACTCGCTATAATCACGCGAGGAACATGAGAAAATGACAAGGATAGGAGAAGGAAAACCACAATCATACACAACAACATCATCACAACAAACAAATAATAGAATATAATTTAACTAGCTGAAAAGCGGAAACACACCTTCCAAAGGATAGGACGTCACTACTCGGCACGAGGAGGCTGAGACGCTGGTGAGTCCTGCTGAGGTTGTGGCGGTACATATTGAAATTGGGACTGCTGTGGCGGGGCCGACGAAGAGAACTGCGTTGGTATCGGTCTGTACGGGCAGTCTCGAACCTTGTGATCCGGCTGATCACAGCGAAAATAAACCATCGGCAAAGAGGACGGCCTGCAAGGGTGCCTACCACCACACCTCCCACACGACCCCGCACGCAACTTCGATAGACGAGTAACATGTCCCTGACGACGCTGAGAAGATGAAACTGATGATGGAACAACACCGGCAGAAGACTGTTGAGTACGCCGCTTCTCACGTCCCTTATTCTTATATCTCCGGAATCTTTTGCCTTTGGACTTGAAAGAAGAAGCACCATCGGCAGTGGAAACAACTGAAGAGACTTCGGGAACACTCGGCAGACAAACATGCTGCAACTGCCCGATCGGCTGAGGGATGAGGTGATGCTGTACACCTGGCTGAGTAGACTCAACCTGGGAACGCACTTGAGAAATCACCTGCCCTACCCCAGACGGCAACCGAGGCAGCACAGCTTCACTCTGCATTCCATGCTGAACATCTGGCATGCTTTCCACAACAGGAGCAGGAACTGCTGAAGCTTGACTCGTCTCAGGCGCATAAACCATTACGACGACCACTGGAGGAGGAGCATCGTTTCCCTCCCTAGGAGCCCGGGCCTTCCGGCGACGCGCCATCAGAACCTAAGAAACATATGTGTCGATGAAAATCACATCAACAATCGCGGCAAAACACCCTAAACCAGCAGTAGACGACTCAAGTGGACTTGCTCTGGACTAACGATATGTAATTTCAATTCCTTATACGCGTCCTCAACGCTGCTCTGATACCAACTGTAACATCCCAGAGTTCAGGGCACCGATAACCCGATAATATCAAATTACCGCCACCAAGAACTGGGGACGCCACCCAAGAGGCTGATGAGGCCCCTGAATAAGTGATATCGAACTGAGAGAGGAAGCTTTGCCATCGTGCCAATCGATCTGTAAGGACAGATTTTTCAAGAAGGAATTTGATTGGATTCATGCGAGCAATGAGATGAACCTCGTGAGCTAGGAAATAATGCTTGAGTTTCTGAACTACCTAGACTAAAGCTGCACAAGTCTTCTCCATGGCTGAGTACTTCTGCTCACAGGGGTTGAGAAGTTTTGACAAGTAGTAGGCTGCCCTTTCTTTTCCTTCTTCATCAACTTGCGCCAAGACAGTACCTACTGAGTCATCCAGGATGGATACATAAAGAACAAGTGGTTTACCTGGAATTGGTGCCTCAGGACAGGAGGATTCGAGATAATCCTTCAATCCGTCAAAGGCTTCTTGACACTTGTCATCCCAATTAAATTTGACTCCTGGCTTAATAAGCTCGTAGAACGGCCTACACCTTTGTGAGTGTTATGACACAAATCGGCGAATAAATTGTAACCTCCCAATTAATCCTCGAACTTCTTTCAAATTCCTGGGGGGAGGCATATCTCTTATGGCCTTTGTCTTATTGGGATCGATCTCAATATCCCTTTTACTGACAATGAATCCTAACAACTTCCCTGATGAAACGCCAAACACACACTTCTTGGGGTTCATTTTTAATTGATATTCTCGCGATCTTTGCAAGACCTTGGCCAGAACCCAAGGATGCTCGATCCTCATCCTTGATTTCACTACAAGGTCATCGACATACACCTCGATATAAATGTGGATCATATCATGAAAAATTACCATCATGACCCTTTGATAGAAGGCTCTGACATTCTTAAGTCCGAAGGGCATGACCATATAATAGTAAGTCCCTCATGGCATAGTGAACGACGTCTTTTCTTGATCTTCTTACGCCAAACGGATCCGGTTGTATCCTGAGAAGCCATCTATAAAAGAGAGGGTCTCATACCCTGTCATATTATCAACTAAGACATCAATATGATGGAGGGGGAGTCATCTTTAGGACACGCGCGGTTGAGGTCCCTGAATTCTATGTAAATCCTGACCTTCCCATCTTTCTTCATTACCGGGACGATGTTGGCCACCCAATTAGGATAGAGGATGACTCTAACGAATCTAGCCTAATAAATCAAAGACCTAGGAAAATGACTCAAATAAAAGGAAAAATACATCAAATGACTCAAATAGAAAGCTCAAAATAGATAATTGGGCCCACATAGAGTGAAGCCCGAGCTCAAATAACTTCGGGGTGTGTGGACGACCCGAGCCAGAGGGAGTCGTGGGTGATGCCTCCATCAAATCCCCTGGGCTGCGAAGATCTCGACTCCGTCGAGTAGGGGTCCATCCTGCTGTGATACTGCTCGAGAAGATCGGGATCCAGCTACTGGAGATCTTCCAGACTCACCCACGAATCCTTCGAAGGAGGCCGATCCTTCCACCTGACGAGATAGCGCTTGTACACCTTGCTCCTGGTGGGAGTGATATGTTAATCCAATATTCGCTCAATTCACTTACGCTGGGCTCTCCGAGCTAGTGGCCTCTTCTCACGGGTGGGTGCTCTCTCAATGGGGGGAGTAGGCTCAATATCCTTACTAGGTACCACTGTGGGACCCTTATATGGAACTAGGTCGGCCACGTTGAATGCGGAGCTCACTCCGTACTCCTCGGGAAGATCTATCTTATAGGCGTTAGTGCTAATACACCTCAAAATCTAGAAGGGACCAGCCCCATGAGGCCTCAATTTGGAGGTGGCTCCTGGGGAGAGCCTCTCCATCCTCACCATCACAAAGTCACCCACATAGAATTCTTGGTGGTGCCGATGAGAGTCAGCCTGTCTCTTATAAGTCTCATTCTTCTTGCTAATGTGCTTGCGAATTTCCTCATGCAACACTCTAACGTGTTGGGCAAATGACTCGGCTGAAATAGGCACTCTAGCATGCTGGGGAAGGGGAATGAGATCAGAAGGTTTCCTTGGCTTGTACCCATGTACAGCCTCAAATGGACTCATCCCTATGGTCTTGTTAATGGGGTCGTTGTATGCAAATTCAGCCTGAGGTAGAATGAGATCCCAATTCCCTGGACGATCCTCAACAAGACACCTAAGGAGATTCCCTAGACTCCGATTGACAACTTCGATTTGGCCATCAGTTTGAGGGTGGTAAGCCATAGAGAATTTAAGGAGGGTACCCATCAAATGCCAAAGAGTCTTCCAAAAGTAGCTAGTAAACTTGACATCCCTATCGGACTGCCATTGTCCCATAGTGTTGGCTGACCCATTATCTCATTGAGTTGACAAATTCTCGTCGTCTCATGACGCTGACTGTTTCATCGTCTCATTATGCTGAATGTCTCATGTACTTTGGGTTTCTTACGTCCGTCAGAATCTCACGAAGGCCGGTCTCATCAGTCAGTTGACTGGACAGTAGTTGGTATGGTTTAATCAACACTGTCATCGGGGTGACGACAATGTCGGACAGCAGCGTGGCTACAGAAAGGCTTTAGCTGGATACAGCGTTGGTAACAATGGCTCTTCATCAGTTCTGACTTTGTAAGAGTCCCTTGAAGCTTCATCTCTATCTTGATCTTCTTCTTAGTCCCATTTGGCCCTGTTCATATTTTACATGTCAACACCGCCAGAGGAACACGACCCAAACAGTCAGAAACATGGTAACAGTCGAAACCAGGCACGTCACACCCTTTGACAGTCTATCATTGGATCGTCAGAGCAATCGATGCCCTACCGATGAAATACGGCCCTATGATGCACCCCTCTTGGGGCGTCACGGCCTATAACACACCCTCCCAGGGGCATCACAGCCTGTGACGGTCGCTGGAATGACCGCCACACTGCCCCAAGAATGGAACGGCGGGAAAACCCCAAAAATCTTTCCCACACCCCCATACCTCCACGGGAGAGGGGGAAAACAAGGGGAAAGCCCCCAAATACCCCCTAGCATGCATCTACGGCCTCGGATCAGCCAAAAACACGGTGAAACAGTAAATTGGCTTACCCCAAAAATATAGATTTTTTCCAAAATCCTCAAATACGCCCGCTCGGCTCACCACGGCCTATAAAACTCGCTGGAAATGAAGTACGCGGGTTAAGGATCCATCCCCCTACCTCCATCGAAGATTTCGTGCACCGTGGACGTCGATCCAGGAAGAAAACGTTGTAAAATCATCGTCGGCTCGTGATCCCATAAATCACCTCCACCATCGTGATCCTCGCTCCATCCTCGCCACTCCACACCCCACGATCCTCGCCGCCTCGCCCCTGTCCGCCTCCGTCGGCCGCCGGAGAAGAGAGGGAGAGAGGAGAGAGCATGAGAAGAGAGAGGGAGGGAAGAGAGAAATGAGAGATGGGGAGAAGAGTCTCAAATATTTATTCTCTCAAAAGGAGCTCAATATGAGACAAAGACGGTGGTTAGAATATTTAAAAGATTTCGACTTCTCTATACAATATCACCCCGGAAAAGGTAATGTCGTAGCCGATGCACTTAGCCAAAAGTCGATGACTTTATTATCAAGTCTTATGGTCAAAGAATGACATCTACTTGAAGAAATGGCAAGTCTAAACCTTAATATGGAGGAGAAGGAAGGCAGAGTCTTTATTGCCAATATTCGACTCCAACCCGAGTTACTCTCGAAAATCAAAGAGCGGCAAGGTGACGATCCATTGATCGTAGAAATTAGAGAGAAATTAGATCAACGACTGGATTTCCTTCTAGCTGATGATGGAAGGTTATTATTATTCAAAGGAAGAACATGTGTACCGGACTGTTGTACCTCAATGGTAAAATCTTGGAGGAAGCACATCGGTCAAGATATACTATTCACCCTGGTGCTACAAAGATGTACCAAGATCTCAAGAGAACTTTCTGGTGGCCTAACATAAAAAGAGAGATAGCCGAGTTCGTAAGCAGATGTTTGGTTTGTCAACAAGTTAAGGCCGAACACCTCAAACTAGCTGCCAAGCTCAAGCCTCTCGAAATACCGGAATGGAAATGGGATAGTATCGGTATGGACTTCATTGTTAGATTACTGAAGACCCGAAATGGTTTCGATGCTATATGGATAATTGTGGACCATCTAACTAAGTCCGCTCATTTCTTACCCATCAAGATTAGATGGACCGTGGATGTTCTAGCTGCTTTATATATCAAGGAGATTGTCGGGCTGCATGGTATTCCAAGCTCTATTATTTCGGACCGAGATCCGAGATTCACCTTTCATTTCTGGAAGGGTTTATAATCATCTATGGGCACTAGGCTAAGGTTTAGTACGACATTTCACCCTCAGACGGATAGACAAACCGAGAGGACAAATCAAATTATCGAAGATATGTTGAGAGCATGCATGATTGACTTCGGTGGTAGCTGGCATGAACATTTACCGCTGACTGAATTCGCTTACAACAATAGCTATCAGTCAAGCATACAAATGGCACCATTCGAAGCATTATATGGAAGAAGCTGTAGATCACCTCTATTGGACCGGCCTCATCTGGGGCCTCAAGCCCGTCCCCGAATCCGTCCTCGCCGAAGGCGCGCGCGCCGACCACGCCGAATCCGTCGCCGCCGCGCAACAAGCCGCGCTCGTCCACCACGAGCACTCGCCGCTCCGCCAAGTGCTGCCCGCCGCCGCCGCCATCGCCGTCGCCACCGTCAGCGCCGCGCACGCGACCCAGCCCCGCCGCTCCGAGCAACCCGCCACGCACCAGGACATGACGGAACTCGCCCACGAGCTGCGGCAAGTCGATGCCTCCGCCCCCTCTCCGGCCGCGAGCAACGACACCCCCGCCGCGACCTGATTTTCTCCCCGCTCGCGCGCTCCGAGAGCGGAGCCCGCCTCCCACAGCGAACATGGCCAAAATCGCCATCATCGGCACCGGCATGGCCGGCATGGGCTGCGCCCACTTCCTCCACCGCCACCACGAACTGACGGTCTTCGAGACCGGCTCCCATGTCGGCGGCCACGCCAACACCATCGCCGTCCCCGGCGCCACCCTCGGCCGCGACATCGCCGTCGACTCCGGCTTCATGGTTTACAACGACCAAGACAGCCCGCTCCTCGCGCGCCTCTTCGCGCAGCTCCAGGTTCCCGTCAGAAAGACGGCGCTGACCTTCTCCGTGCGCGACGATCGCGACGGCGTCGAATGGCGCGGCTCGTCCCTCGGCGGACTTTTCGCCCGGCGGAAAAACCTCGCCAACCTCCGCTTCCTCCGGCTCCTCGCCGCCATCCGCCGCTTCAACCGCGAACTGCCCGCCGCCCTCGCCGACCCCGCCACCGCCGGCCTCACCCTCGGCGAATTCGTCCGCCGCCGCGGCCACGGCGTCGACTTGGTCGAGCGCTGCCTCGCCCCCGCCGGCGCCGCCCTCTGGCGCCTCGACGCCGCGCAACTCTCCGCCTTCCCCGCCGACCTCTTTCTGCGCTTCTACCAGCGCCGCCACGGCCCGGACGCCGACGGCGAACAGCCCGCCTGGCTCACCGTGGACGGCGGCGCGCGCGCCTGCCGAGAACGTCTCATCTCCCCTTGGCGCGGCGTGATCCAGCTCGGCCGCGCCGTCACGCGCATCGTCCGCAACCCGCGCGACGGCGGCGTCACCCTCATCATCATCAAAGAGGGGGCGGGTTACAAGAGGAGTGGACCAAAAGGTGAGTTGCAAAACCCAAGAACACGACTAAGGCGGTGAACCAGAAAGTCCTCAGTTTCCATCTTCTGGAGGTGGCAGATCGCCAAGGCGGCGACGGATGTCTTCAAGAGTGTGATCTTGATGTAGAAGATGTTGCTGAATGTCTATAAGGGAGGTCGCTTGAGTCTGACCTCGGCGTTGAAGATCCATAAGTGTGCGGTT
Organism: Amorphophallus titanum; assembly: GCA_024336825.1. Lineage (NCBI taxonomy): Eukaryota > Viridiplantae > Streptophyta > Magnoliopsida > Alismatales > Araceae > Amorphophallus > Amorphophallus titanum. Next base: position 10,765,819 of record JANBPO010006887.1, on the reverse strand, counting down.
CATGAGATAGAAGACGTGGCCTGAATCTTCATGGCTGGAGGAAAGGGTAGCCACTTGAGTGGAGAGGTTGGCCATATTGGTGGAGAGGGTGTCCAAAGTAGTGGAGAAAGAATCCATCTGACCGGTCATGATGCCCATAAAGGAGTCGAGTCGATCAAGTGATGACCTAAACCGAGTGTCAAGGTTGGAAACTTGTTCCCCAAGGACATTCATACGACTCTCGAACCCAGAAAATACCTATCCAAAGTCCCATAATCTATCCAAGAAGGTGGCCCAGCCCCCTGAGTAGAAGACTCTCCATGAAAGAACTGTGGAGGCTGTGGCATATCTGGATCTATATGTGGAGGAGAAGGCGGCTGCTCCTCGAGCTGAGCTGGAGGTGGTGGTGGTACTTGAGCTTCTAGTTGTTGTGGCTCCTCAGCTTCCTCATTTGCAGCATCTTCTCCATACATCCTTACATCTCTCATCAATTCTCCATCTGGACCCCAATAATACCCAAAATCACTTAACATCTTGTGCTCATTGTAGATATCACTGTGCCTCACTTCAATGAATGCCTTAGAAGCCAATGGAATGCCAGCATGAACAAATACCCCTGTCAATTGGGATGCATAGGGCAAGGACCGTCGCCTTTGTGTGCGACATAAACCTATCAAGTCTCTCATAATGCTGCCCATGTTGATGGTTATCCCATTCATCACGTGATAAAATAGAAATTTGTGAATTTCTGTAACCTCATTACGGCTTCCTGCTTTTGGGTAGATGATGGTGGTGAACATGTGATGTAAAATACGCTGCAGTGGTGGGAAGTAGTTGGAATTCAGAACGAGCAAGTTACTAACACCATGTATCTATTCACTGCAGGTCATTAGAATAAAAACTCCGGATGAAAAGTTTGGAGGCAGACCTCCATCTGCAACTTCGATGATTGATTTTCAAAGCTTTCAGTCGGCTAATGGGCTAGTAGATGCTGGTTTCTCTGGTTCACAATACACATGGACCAATAACCAATTAGGCTCTTCTCATGTCAGAGCCAGGCTTGACAGAGTTTTTTACAATACTTGGTGTCTTGATAAGGGAACTAATATGGTCATTAAGCATTTACCCAGGGGTCCATCTGATCATGCACCTTTGCTTGTGACTTTCACAGCCAACATAAATAAACCTGGCAGATTCATTTATCAGACTATGTGGCACTCACATGTGGAATTTTTAGACTTTGTTAAAGCTCGGTGGGAGGAAACTAGATGTGTTACAACTAATCCAGTCCTGTTGCTGCAGCATAAGCTAAAGACTTTAAAATCTCATCTCAGAACTTGGAACAAGACAGTTTTTGGTGACATTCACAAAGCCAAAGAAGAAGCTACATTGTCATTGGAAATGGCACAGGCTAAATTTGATGAAAATCCGTCAGAAGCTAACAGGGCAGACATGAACTTGGCTCATGCACATCTTAAACAAGCTTTAGCTAGAGAGGAAGTTTTTTGGTTTCAAAAATCAAGAATACAGTGGCTGCAACTGGGAGATAGAAATACTCAGTTTTTTCACAACTACACTAGAGTCAGGCAACAAAGGAATTCTATACAGAGGCTCAAAATTGGGGATGTGTGGGAGGAGGATCAGGAAACTTTAGCAACAGGAGCAGTGACTCACTTTCAGAAAATGTTATCTACTGAGGATCACTGTATTGATGAGGAATTACTGGCAGTAATTCCATCTTTGATCTCTGAAGACTTGAACACATCTCTATGTTCTGTTCCCATTGCTGAAGAGATAAAAACTGCAGTATTCTCCTTATCTGGAAATAGTTCACCTGGCCCGGATGGTTTTACTGGCAGCTTTTATACTCATTGCTGGGATATTGTGGGAGTTGATGTCATTAAAGCAGTGCAGGGTTTCTTTCAGGGATGGGGGCTGCCACAGGGGCTCTCTTCTAGTATCATATGCATGATTCCCAAGGTGAAAAACCCAACTTGCTATGCAGAATACAGACCCATAAGTTAGGTTAAGAGGTGCAAACCTTCCTTATAAGCACTTGGTTGCTTTCTCAACATCTAAAGTGGGACTAATCCTCCTGGGACCAGATAATGAAGATGCCCTAGAGCGAAAGCAATCACAACTTGAGGGGCACCAACGGTCACCTGGCTGGCCCCCAGCTAGATGTGGTCTACGGGGCAAGGAGCACACTGCGGCAGCTGAATTATCTCATAGCGCAGCTCCGATGACTCCTGCGACCCTACAAAAGAACCCATAGAGGATTAGTTCGGCTCACTACCAACAAGCATGGTAAAGTACAAGGTTAGTACCCTGAGATAATGGGGGGCTCATCCCCAACTCCCGAAGTACAACCGGAGACAACTCGAAGTTAGCGTTGAAGTAGTGAAAGTGGAGAAGGGCCATTATTTTCTTGGTCTCCTCAACTGAGGCTGAAGGCCGCCTATCCGACCAGACGAGATGGATGCCCGTGAACCTCCAGTCACCGGAGTGATCGTGAGCACCCACCTTAGTGATGTATACAAAATGCTTCACCCAACCCTTGAGGTTGGACGCAATGTCAGAGACTCGAACAAGGTTTCGATCAGGACGAGCCCGAAAGTACGTGAAGAAAGTATCACCTGGACAGCACTGGAGGCTATAAAACAGCTAGAAGCGGAAGACGTTTGGCTCCACCGAAGCATTCCGACACACAAAGATAAAATCACAAAGGATGTGGTAGGAGTTGGAGAAAATTTCTCCTAGATGCTAACCATAATAGTAGAGAATGGACTCGATGAAGGGGTGTACAGGAAGGCAAAAATCTACCTTGAAAGATGGTATGGGGACCCTAATGCCACCTGGAGGCAGACTCAACAGATTGTCATCCATGGTCGGGAAGACAATATCAAAGTTGGGTGGAATCTGGAAGGCTTCCTGGAACCCATGTACCACCATATAAGCTACCAACGGTGGAGAACATGGACAACTAGGGCACGCGCCAGTAGTGCTCGGAGCGCCACCATGACCAGATTTCATATTTTCAGCAGAAGATGAGGGGCTAAGGCGAAGAGTTCTCCTACGGGGTGACATATCTCCAGGAGATGGAAGACATGGAAGAAGGAAGAAAACCCTCACCAGGCAAAGAGGGAAGATGCCTACAACAAAGCGCGGCGAACAACAAGGAGCAGATGGGGTTCTGAGGAAAACCCTGTGACAACTCTTATATCTTCCCAAGACAGAATGGCCATCTTGAAGACCTAGGACAGGTGAAAAGGCACCTGTCGACGTCACGGTACGACCACTAGGCTTAGACGCCTATTCGAAGCCCGCACTCCCAAAAAATAGGACCCCCGTTATGATTGCAAGAGTGGCACCCCCCACCACCCGGGGCACCTTGCTCGCCAAGCGTGTGACTGGGACCACCGGTCTTGACTATACGAGGAAGCCACACTTGAGATTATCCCTTTAATTGACCCTCTCATGTTCGAGTCTCAATTCTCTGTAAAGTGCTCAGCAACTAAGAGTAGGGGCTTAGTGAGAAGGGTAAATCTGGCTCAGCCCATAACGGCCCATCTGCAATGAGCCCAATTCAACTCACGGCCTACAACACGCCCAAGGGGGCCCAACAACCTCAGCCAATAAAGGTGCGGCCCACTACAACTTAGCATCGGATTCGATAGTGTAGGAAAGGCTTTGGCCCAGGCACAATGGCCACTGGATGACCCTCCAGTGATCGACTGTTACCCCCCACGACGTTGGCCTTCACCCCGTAACGGGTGAGCACGCCCCACGAGCGCCGTAAGAGTCACCGAGGGATTGGCCAACTCTGGGGTAATTGTCCCTCAACGGGAACCTCCTGCCACAATCGTGAGGAATGTTACTCCACTACTTACACCCTTCCCTGCTATAGGATTGGCCTTCGACACCAGGACAACCCCTTATAAAAGGCACCTCAATAGAGAAGAGAAGGACACGTGAATTTTCTGCCAAAAGCTACACGCTGAGAATAGAGCTACTAGACTTGCTAATGTGAAAGAGAGATCACGTCAGTCTATGCCTTGAGAGAGAACCCCTCCTGCACGACCTTACCACCCAGCGAGCACTCTCCGAGTGACCACTAGGAGCGGCGAGCACTCGTCTGGAGGATCTACACATCTCTCAGATGTTCTACTATGACCTCCACCCTTCTCTCTCCCTTACTCTTCTCTATTTTTTTCTTAAACTGTTGCTGACTTAAGCATCATAGGGTTGTCCTATGGGGCAATGCTCAAGGCTCCTTTTGATGCCCTTTGCTTTTGGTGTTTGCAGGCTTTCACGGGTGCCGGATGACTTTCCCATCATACAAATAGAGAGGTGTGGTACGTGGCATAGAAACCAGATTTCTGCCTCTACACTTCTCTTCACACCTGCAAGCTTATTTCACAAGGTTACGAAGTTTTCCTTGCTTCTGTAGTTGTCACTGAGTCCAAGAAAATTATCCTAGAAGAAATCCTTATTGTATGAGAGTTCCCCTATGTCTTCCCATCCTACTTACCAGATTTACCGCCTGAAAGGGAAGTAAACTTCTCCATTGAACTCATTCCTAGAGCAGCATTTGTTTCAATAGCTCCATATAGGATGTCTCCCACAGAACTTAAAGAGTTGAAGAAGCAACTTCAGGAGTAATTGGAGAAAGGCTTCATTCGACCTAGTACGTCACCTTGGGATGCACCAGTCTTATTCGTCAGGAAGAAGGATGGATCTCTCAAACTATGCATCGATTACCGGCAGTTAAATCAACTCACAATCAAGAATAAATATCCATTGTCACACATCGACGAGCTATTTGATCAAATCTCTGGAGTGAAATATTTCTCAAAAATAGACCTCAAGTCTGGTTATCATCAACTCAGGATCAAGGAAAAGGACATTTACAAGAGTGCTTTTCAAAGCAGATATGGGCACTATGAGTTCGTGGTAATGCCGTTTGGGTTAACCAATGGACCTGCAACATTTATGCAACTCATGAACAATATTTTCAAGCCTTATCTCGACTGATTTGTGTTCATCTTCATAGATGATATTTTCATATATTCCAAGACCAAGGAGGAACATGAAGAACACTTAAGAATAGATTTGCAAACACAAAGAGAACACCAACTCTATGTGAAACTCAACAAGTGTGAATCTTGGTTAAAGGAGGTCTCATTCCTTGGCCATATTATTTCAAAGGAAGGTATCATTGTAAATCCTTCTAAGGTCGAGGCTATCAAAAATTGGCGCCGACCAACGACCCTATCTAAAGTCAAGAGTTTTCTTGGCTTAGCGGGATATTATCAGTGGTTCATCAAGGATTTCTTAAAGATCCCGTTCCACCCTCCGGCTCCCCCCCCTGCGCAGCCCCCTCCCTCCGGTTTCCCCCTCCGTCTCCCCTCCCCTCCTCCTCTGGCTCCCCCTCCGGCTCCGTCCGGTTCCCACGGTGAGATGGTCGTCTCGCTTGGCCTCGCCGCGATGCGGACGAGAAGGAGCTTCTGCTACCCTAACGCCGACACCTCCCCGGCCTCCGCGTCCTCCTCTCCAAGCACTGAGGGGCTGCGGAAGCAGCAGTAGAGACCACGGAGTGCGAAGGGGTGCCCCTGCGCCTGCGGGGAACGGAGGAGGAAGAGGAGGGCCTGTTGCCGGTGGGAGGAAGAAGATGATGGGAGTGATAGGTGGAAGAGGTCACGGGGAGCAGAGAGCAGGCCGGCGCCAGTGGTTGAGGCGGGGCGCCCCTGTGGCGACGGCGGCGCCGCGAGGCAGGACGGTGTTTGGAGATCCGACTTCTTTGAGGGGTTGCCGGACGATATCGTCGTCTGCATCCTCTGCCGGCTGAGCGATTCTCACAATTTTGGGGGGCTTTCGCCATCACTTTGCTGCAGATCCGATTCTACTGCCTCCAGAACCGCGGCAGCGGGGCATCTCTTATGGCGAAGGCGGCCATCGGCTCGCATGCCGCCGCGTTGTACTCCCTCGCGGTCATCCAGTTCAACGGCAGCGGCGGCTCCAAGAACGACAAGGACCTCCGTGCCGGCGTCGCGCTCTGCGCCCGCGCGGCGTTCCTCGGCCACGTCGACGCCCTCCGCGAGCTCGGCCACTGCCTCCAGGACGGCTACGGCGTACGTCAGAACGTGGCCGAGGGCCGCCGCTTCCTCGTTCAGGCCAACGCCCGCGAGCTGGCCTCCGTTCTCCCCGCCGCCCACCTCCCCCTCCGCCTCCGTCCGGTTCCCCCCTCCGGCTCCCCCCTTGCGCAGCCCCTCCGGCTCCCCCCTGCACATCACCATCTCTTGGAAACCCGGACGCTGCAACCTGTACTCGTGCATGACCCAGTGGATGTTCACCAACTCCCAAACGAATCTATCTATTTTTTTAAAAATTGTGACACTTTTACCAAACAGTTGAGACTGATTTTTATCAATTTTAAAATTTAAATTAAAAATTGACACATCATAATTCACCTACACCCTAGTGTTTTTTCTCTCTGTTCTCACCCCATTTTCTCTCTCTTCTGATCATCTTTTCATCTTACTCTCTTCATAAAAGTTGTTCATTTTCTTGTTATCTATAATTTCTCTTTCTATCACTTTTTCTAGTTCTGTACCATTTTTAAGATATTCTCAGATTTCCAAAGTCGCGCAAGTTTGACAACTAGACGATGATAAGTAGTCAACTGTTGACTATTTACTATTCATGTGGTCAACACTTGACCACCTATCCATGATAAATAGTCAACTGTTGACCATGTAATGTTCATGCGGTCAATAGTTGACCATCTATCCATGATAAATGGTCAACTGTTGATTGTTTACTGTTCATGCAGTCAACAGTTGACCGCCTATCCTGTTGAATAGTCAACAATTGACTGTCCATGGACAGTAACTTTTTTAATTTTTTTAATTTTTAAAATGTCTTTAAACGGTCTTCTTTAGACCATTTATGTAGAAAAATGGTCTTTGGACGACCGTATATCTATTTTTGTGCTAGAATCGTCCCGGTCGCCCCCAGTCGTCAAGCGGTCACCCCTGTGGCCGTATTTCTTGAAGTGCGGTCTATTGTGTGACCGTTTATCTAACGAAGAGTCCAAAAGTTCCTGAACTCTGTTTTCTTCGCCGTTGGACACTAAGGTCGAACCTGTGCAACGAATGCTCCTTGTTAGGGCTCTATCTTCTAGAATCCTCCACTAAATTAAGCCCCATTTGTTTCTGTGTCTTCCCCTTTGCATTATCTTTAGTTTTATCTATGGAGCACGATGTTTCATGCACCAGATCTCTTGGAAATCTTGGCTGCAATATCAGGTTTTATTCTTTTCGTGTAACAAAAATCCCAGCAGATTAGGTTCCAGAGCCTTCTTCCAAGAGCCATAACATCCACATCCTTCAATCAAAAAGAGTCATGTTTTCTCCTATGTCTTATCTTGACTATTATCTCGAGAATGATCCAAAGATCTCGAGATTTGGTGGACTCTATCTCTGGTAATCGTGGCAGAAAGTTCTGGATTTCACCACTTTTCTATAAATAGATGCCCAGTTCGCCTGCGCGACGGGGGGCTCTTCTTCGACCTGGGGCGAAGCCATGGCCCATAACTAAGGTACTAAGGCCCAATTAAGCATAATAAGGGAAATGGACTAACAACATGACTCAATTAAAGGAAAATACATAAGACATGACTCAATAAAATGAAAATTACACATGATAATATAATCGGACTCCTCAAAATGATGCCGACGATCCGAGCCAGAGAGAGCGCTGTGAGATGCCCTCATCACTGCCCTTCCCCGACCACGATCCCTGCACCCTGCCACCTAGCCATCACCACAATCGACTCTTCGTAAACCCAATTGGTCCCCACCTTTGCCCTTGCCTAGCCCCCATGAAGGGCATACCCCCCAGCCCTAGCCGAACCAAACCCCCTCACCCATCTCATCTTTCACTCCCTACCTCAATCCAACCCTATCACAATCCACCATCCCATCTTCCACTCCCTACCCCAATCCGACCATATCATAGTCCATCGCACTGGATGCACCCTTCTTCGATTGCTACCAACCCACCAACCCAAGACCTCCCCATCATACTCATAGAGGAAGAGCACCCGACCCTCCAAAAGGAATACATGGGCACCCTTGAGATCTTGAGGCCCCCCTTGAATGGGCCAAGGAGTACGAGGAGATCGGGACCCACACACCCGACCACATGAAAATGGGGAACACCTCGGACTCTCTCCCCACCCTTGAGGAAGCCTATGCCCAAGTCGAGGAGGAAGCCCCGCATTTTCCCCTACACCTTGAACTCCACTCTACACCATCCACTCTAATTGGGAGCGAACTCATCTTAAGTGGGTCCCTTGTTAGTTGGCTAGAGAAGAGTTTGATTCATAAGATCATGGCCCATATTTGTCCTCCTATGGAGCAAAACCTCCCTATGGTGCCCCTCATTCCCCATCGCACCACCACCCAATCCTGCTACAATGTAGAGACTATGGATGATCTTATCAAGTGTCTAGAATGGCAACTAGAGCTGACCGGCATGATGACTTCATTCACCGATTTCTCAATACGAGCAATAAAATCTTCAGAAATAAATGAATGCATCGCACCAGAATCAATAAGCACATGTGCCATACGATCATAAATGGAAACAGTACCTTCAATCAGATTAGATGCCAACGCCTCCGCACGAGTGATATGTGTAACTCTGGTCAGCTCTCGCCTCTGACCACGTGTGCACACACTGACCGTTGCCTAGGCCAGGCCTCCAGCTAGCTTTCCCTCCCTATAGAGCGCTACAGTCGGACCGAGGGCCCACAACACTAGCTTAAGTTTTTTGAATGGGTATGCCCCTCCACCAATCCCAGGTGGGTCGACACGTCGAAAGTCTAGGGCCACATCTAGTGGTTCCATCACATGGAAAGTCCAAGCACTCCATTGGGACAGTAGGAGCGTGCCAACAATCACAATACATAGCAAGGATATATTTAGAAAAGGTGAAACATGCATTACTATTGCCTTAAAAACTGGCAGAGTATAACGGATAGGGTTGGGGGTGTTATGCGACTATAACATGCCTACATAGGGCAGTTATGCTCTCCCGAACTCAGGAAAAACTCAAATTGGTAGACTATAACGCACTACCTCAAGGGCGTCATACAATGCATAGCGCACCTTAGCCCATGCGTTATATTCTCCAGAGAAACCAATTGAAACTACACGGAACATGACGCATCACCGATGGGGCGTCATCCAAAGCACGACGTGCCTTGATCTACGTGTTATGCCATCCAGAGAATCCATCTAAACTACACAGACCATAGCGCACCAGGACAGGTACGCCATGTCGCTATAACGCACCAAGAGCGGTCCGTTAAAGACACCTGAATGTTAAAAACTCAGAAAACTTTTCAGAAAACCACAGATTATGACGCACCTCCATAGGAGCGTCATACAATGCATGGTGGACTAGAATTGGTCCTTCATGTCCCACAACCTACCGACCTATTGAAAGCCACGATAGCATAACTATTGGGTCCCATAGTGCAGGAACACGGTTCTAGAGGGGGGGTGAATAGAACCTTCTACTAAAAGTATGTCCAATTAAAAACTCAAACAACCTCACAGCGGAAATTATGAGATTGATAAGGATGAGAAATTTAAGCTAAACAAGTTAACTAAATTCTCTCAAACTCACCGATCACACTTGATCACACACGATCACACAAACGGATATAGCAAGCTAACCACACAATCCACATAGCAAACCACAAGACACGGGATTTTTAAGGTGGTTCGGGACCACGACGGGCTCCCTACGTCCACCCCTCACACGGCCTGGGCCACTTCGTCTTTCGTCACGCGATCGAACTTGCGATTGTCGGTCTGCACGTCGTTGCCGACTTCTTCTCCGCCAGCGGCCTTGGTCACGGCGCGGAACTCGGACTTGCTCTCGTAGTGGCGCCCATCATGGGGATGCCACAGCGGGTCGATCTGGTCGCGATGGAGCATCGGCGCCGGGAGGGCGGAACGCTCAGGCATCGGTTCGACGTGATTTGCCGGCCAATTGTCGGTCCAGTGATACTCGCCACATGCGCGGCAACGCCGGAAGGTCGACCGGCTCATGCGAGCCTCGCGATCTTCTGCGACTTCACGAAGTCTGCATCGTTCTGAATCACGGGCTGAGAACGGCGCCGCAAGGCCACAGGGAACCAGTCATCAAATGCGCCATCCGTGACCATGTGCTCGCGAAGGGCCTCCGCCGCATGGCGCATGCAGCGGCGGGTTTCCTCCTTCACCGGGTCGGTGGCCTTGTGCCAGGTAGGATAGTCCTCCGGTCGGCCGCCAACCTCACAGAAGCCAGCGCGGAAGGCGTCCCAGTAGCGCTCGCACATCAGTTCAACGAGATCGACGGGATCGTTGCGCTTGGGCGGCGTTATCTTGGAGAGGGTTTTGCGGGAGGCCATTACTTCGCTGCTCCATTCGGTTTCGCCTGCGCCTGACGCGCTTTGGCTTCCATGGTCTGCATGCCCAGCTGGTGCTGGTGATCTGCCGCTTCGCGATCCATCGCGTGCTGCTCGCGCTGGGCTTCGATGTCCATCTGCTGGCCTTCGGCCTTGATCGCGGCGTCGCGCTGAGCGGCGATGGCTTCCATGCCCAGCCTCTCGCGCTCAAGGTTGAGCTTTTCGCGCTCCATTTCGAGTTCGGCGCGCATCTTCTCTAGTTCCATGGCGTTGCGCTGCTTCTCCATCTCGAAGTCAGCCGCCTTGGCCTGCATCTCCATCTGGTGCTCTTCCTGAGCCCGCTGGGTTTCCATCTGCTGCTTCTGGATTTCGGCCTGCGCCTTAATCTGCTCGGGATCGGGCTGCGGATTGGCGGCCTGCTCTTCCAGTCGCTCCTTGACCTTCGTCAGCGAGTCCTCGAGCCCGCTTTCCATCGACCGGCCGACACGGAAACAAGGCTTTGATGCTATCTGGCTGCTTGTTGACAGGTTGACCAAAACAGCTAGATTATTGCAGATTAAGATTTCTTGGAATGTACAAAAGTTGGCCGAGTTGTACGTTGAAAAGATCGTGCCACTGCATGGTATTCCACTTTCACTAGTGTCAGATCGTGACCCACGTTTCACTTCCAGCTTGTGGCGTAGCTTCCAAAAAGCTTTAGGCATTGAGCTTGCTTTTTCTTCAGTGTATCACCCTCAGTCCGATGGTCAATCAGAAAGAACTATTTAGACCTTAGAGGATATGCTGAGATCGTGTTGCCTAGATTGGCAGGGTTCGTGGAGTCAACACTTGTTGCTAGTGGAATTTGCTTATAATAATAGCTTTCACTCCAACATCGGCATGGCTCCGTATGAAGCAATGTATGGTCATCCTTTTCGTACTCCACTGAACTGGTTTGATGTCGGTGATCGAGTTTTGACAGGACCAGATATGGTACAGCAGTGCACTGACGTGGTTTGTCTGATCAGGTAAAGGTTGTTGACAGCTCAAAGTCGACAAAAAAGTTATGCAGATCGACACAAACGTCCACTCTAGTTTGAGCCCGGAGATTAGATGTTTGTTAAAGTATCTCTGATGAAAGGTGTTTCGAGGTTTGGGAAACGTGGTAAGCTTAGTCCGCGGTACATTGGCCCTTTCCCTATTGTGGAGTGTATAGGCTAGACAACTTATCGTCTTTAGTTACAAGCGGCTATCCAAGCTATTCACGATGTATTCATGTTGTTGAACCCCCTCCTCATATTTAATTTCTGATTTATTTTGATGTTGACTAAATGGCTTCTTGTAAACTGAAAATGAGGTTCTCCATTGAGTTTGAAAGCAGTAACAACAGGATGATCTGGCGAGATGAACAATGAAAATAACATCAAAGGTGAGTGTTTAATACTAGTACTCCGTTGAATTAAACTAAACTCAAACATTGCTCTTGCAGGACAATCAAATGGGCAAGAACCCAAGACGACGGGACAAAGGGTGAAATCCAATGAACAATTTTGTCTTCCTACTTCAGGACTATGGGTGAGATCCAATTCAACTTCACAACTTGGAATTATGATTTGCAAGTCTTTGCATTTCCATCCCCGAAATATAATTGAGCGTCTGTCAGGTTGCACTCATTTGGACTGAACGGGGTTCGATCAGCAAAGACTGTATACTGCTCTCCACCTCTTGCATACTTAATACACTGATGAAGTGTTGAGGGGATGACCCAATTTTCATGCAACCAGGGTCTCCCGAGTAGGGCCTTATATGACGTGTTAGCATCGATGATGTAGAAGGTGGCCTTAGTGATAAAGTTATCCATGGTCACCTGCACTTCTACTTTGCCTAATGCATCCTCCGAATTCTGGTTGAATCCTGAGATTCTGACATCATTGACCCTTTGCAAATAGGGCACAAGAAATAAAGACTTGAAAGTCTTAAGAGGCATTATATTGACAGATGCCCCAGGGTCTACCAGAATCCGATTGAGTTCATGACCATTTATCTTCCCTTGCATGTACAAAGGACGATTGTGGCAAGGGGAAGACAACAACAAGTCTTTGTCAGTAAAAGTGACAGTTGCTGCAAAAGCTTCGTATGCTTGAGCCTGAAGCTCGGCCACCTGAGTCTCATAAACTTCCGGCTCTTGGAGAACTTTCACGAGAGCCTCCCTGAGCTCTTTACTCCAAGCAATTGCTTCCCATATAGTGACATTGGTTGGGAACCGCTTCATATGCTGGATGATCTTGCGATCGGCCCGTGCACGGGCTTGATCCAACGGAGGGATCACTTCTGAAAGAGGTTTAGGTTGATAGTCGGGCTTCTTGCTCGGTTCAGCCTTTGCTTGATCAGTAGGCTCCTCTTGGAATAATGGAGCTAGGGACTCTTCCTCTGGAGGAGGCGGCTCAATATTGTCCTTACCGGAGGGACCTGCTTGAGCTGGATCAACTGACTTTTCTTGTGGAACCGGGTCAACCGGTTTGTCTTCCTCGTCTGACAGATCGAAGAAGAAGGTGGCTGCCGGGACTTGATTCTGAGTTGAATCAGTAGGCTTTTGCGAGGTTGGCTTTATTGACTCATCTTCCTCGTCTGAGGGATCGAAAAAGAATGTATCAGCCCGAACTTGTATTTCAGGGATGGGGCCTGGCTCTTCTCCTCTGAAGACGATCACTTTTTGGGGGTAGGTTAGCTCAGAACCTTGCCCATTAGAGGATGTCATTAACAGAAGGACTCGGGGGCATAACATTGTTTTTAAATTGGATATGGCTAAGGCCTATGACAGGATGGAGTGGGATTTCATCCTTGCAGTGTTTAGGAAGTTTGGCTTCTGTTCTAGATTTACTTCCCTGCTAGCCATGTTGCTACATAACTGCTGGTTTTCTATCAATTTTAATGGACAAGCTGTTGGGTTCCACAAGTCCAGTAGGGGGATCAGACAAGGAGATCCTTTGGCTCCATATATCTTCATCATTGCATCAGAGGTCTTGAGTAGGGGGTTAAGTGCTGCCTTTGAGGCTGGGAGGCTAAAAGGTTATGCTAGCCCTAGGAACACTATATCAGTGTCCCATTTATTGTATGCAGATGATGTTTTGATTTTCCTTAATGCTAGTAGAAGGAATGTGATCGCTCTGCTTGATTTTATCCAAAGATATGAGAGCAGCTCTGGGCAGAAGGTTAACTCTGCTAAAAGTAGTTTTGTCACTTCTGCCAAGGCTCCCCAGTCCAGTATTCACCAAATTCGTTCGCTGACTGGCTATATTCATCAGAAATCTGGTTTTACCTACCTGGGGGTCCCTATTAAGAAAGGCAGATATTTGGTTTCTGATTTCAAATACCTGATTGACAAAGTCCAAGGTAAACTGTCCGGATGGCAATCTAATCTGCTTGCTCAAGCTGGGAGGGTGGTTCTTATTAATTCAGTCTTGAATAGCATGCCCATTTATCTTGCTTCTGCTTGCTTTATCCCTCAGAAGATTATTAGATTCTTGGAAACCCTTGCTGCTGGTTTTTTCTGGCATGGTGCACAGGGAGAAAGCAGGAGGCACTGGGTGCCTTGGGCTTCTATTCAGAAGCCTCTTCTAGAGGGTGGGCTGGGTGTTAAAAGTTTGCTGCAGATTCAAATTGCCTTTACTGTCAAGTCTTTATGGCACATTATCCATGGCCAGTCCCTGTGGTCCTTGTATGCGAGGAGCAGGTTCCTTTCTAACCATATTGCTGCATGTAAGGCTGCTTTCCCTGCAGGTTTCCCCCTGTCTATCTTTAAGCAGGCCAGGTCCATTCTGTTAAACAACAGTTTATGGCTAATTGGATCTGGGGAATCAGTGGACTTTCTCAAAGATCCTTTCCCACATACAAGTCATATATATAACCCTTCTTCCGTGAACAAAGATATAGAGCGACAAAAGAGAAAAAGAAGGGAGATAGACGCACAGAAAGAGAGATACACAGCAAGAGACAGAGATACTGAGAGAGCAAAGAAAAAAAGAGAGAAGAGACTCCCCCTCTCCGAGAGCTGAGTGAGCCTAGCATTCACTCTCCTCACTCCCTAGAGAAGAGATCAAAGCAGAAGAGATCCTCAGGAGATCAAGGTGGGCTTCTGGGGAGGGAGAGGAGTCAATGCTCCGCCCTCCCCACCCTGTTCTTTCCACGAGTCTCTGTATTCTTTCTTTTTTTTAATGATCGAAGGGAATGTAATCTCCCTACTACTGTTTCATTCCATAGCAATCTTTCTGTTCCCCTGTGGCTTCCCGGTGATCAAACCGTGGAACCTGATATTATGAGTCAAGATTATCCTGAATGGAATGGAAATAAGAAGTCGTTCTTCCTCTCTGATTGCTCATATATATATACATATAATGTATGGATGAGTTTCCCCATTACTGTGTTTTCGTGGGTTTCCGATTAAATATGGAGCACGAATCACCCCGAGCCGGAGACAGAATATCTCCTGGGCCTCGGAGTGATTAGCATCCTATAGCATATGTGATCAACTCACCCTATTGCTCTGGATTCCCTTCAATCGCCGTTGATTTGGGTTCTGAACCTTCACAAGTCTCCTCCGGGACCAGAGACATCAATCTCTTGGTCCCAGGAGACAGATGAGAAAACAATTCTACACCGGTTAAGACGGTGATGAGAAGGCATTCCCCTCCCAGATAGCAGATGAAATCTTGGCTTCTCCGTGCCCATTATCACCCCAGATCCATGCCGTTCAAAGGCCTACCAGACAGCCCTGTAAACCCCCTCATCAAAAACACACATCTCCCCCCCCTAAAAATCCCTGGAACAATCCCTGTTCCAATCGTTAAAAAAAAAAGTCCCCAAATCTATGCCACCTTCCACCATATCCTGCCATACATCCATTTTTGATCCTAAGACCCTTAAAATAAACCATCGCCCCACACTCAATTCCCTGGAAACTCAAGAAAACCCCAAAAACCCCCAAAACAGAGTCCCGGATCACCCGGGAAGGTGTTCTCAAACTATGGGAGGTGGTACTCCTACCACCTTGCACTGCTCTCCCTGTTTCTGCACCCCGTCGCTCGGTGGGGGCAGTGAGAAAGCTACTGACACGAAAGCCACGCTCTCGTGCTCTCCGGTAGCGCTCTTCACCATCCCTTAACCATTGCTCGATAAGACCGAGACTGGCTCGGAGTTCGAATAATTGGGCCTCCAGGGCCCTTCTCTCTTCTCTTTCCGCCGATCTTTCGGCCCTCTCTCTTTCTCTGTCCCCTTCCCTCTCTGATCGTTCTCTCTCTCTGTAATGACCCGGATTCTTTCGGATCGTTGTTATCGGGTCTCGGATCTGTTTTCTCGGAGCGTCCGGCTCTGTCGTGTTCGGAATCTCGTTTCAGACTTCTTTCGTTTCGGATCAGTGTGATCCGAGGTCGTTTTGGGGGCCCGGAGGCGTTCCGCGGCTTTTCTCGCGTGATTTTTCGATTTTCGACCCGATTTCCAGCAAATCCTTCGGCACGCCGTTGCGAGCGAATACGGTCGTTCACCCGGGCGTGAGTGATACCGTTGCGATCGGTGCGTTCTGAGGATCGCGAAAACATGATTTTTTATTTTTTGATATTTTTATGAATTTCTAGATTTTCTATAAATAGGCCGTTTCCTTTTCATTTTTCATTCTTCTTCCTTTCTCTTCACGCGTTCCTCTCCCTCTCTATCGCCCATTCGATGCGGTGGAGGCTCCGTTCCGACTGCAGACGGCGGCGGGGCGACGACGCGGCGACGTGGGTGACGGCGAGGCGATCGTGCGGATGTGCGACGAGCGTGGGAAGCATGGGGAGGCGAAATCATTGGCGACGTTCTTCGCGGGGTCGAGCTCGGATCGGCGTCTCTTCGTGAACCGGAGGTAGGGTAATGTTCCCTAGCTCATTGCTGTTCCATTCCTGTGATTTGTAGGCCGAGGCGAGGCCGAGTGGGGCTTATTTCACCCCAGGAAGGGTGAGCATGCCACGGGGAGCGATCGCCCGATTCATTGTTTTAAGCCAACAAATCACATTTTGAGGGTGTAGAATCATGCTAGGGGGCTTGGGGGTTCGTTCCTCATCGTTTTTCCCCTCCGTGGGGCGTGTTTGTTCTTTATCTCTAATCTGTGCACTGTAGGCTACAGCAGTAATAGTTTAGAGGGAGGCGATCAATGCACACCCGTTCACACCTACCACCTTCTGACGACTACACCTCCTCATTCCTCCGCTAGCCAGAGGAGCTGGTAAGGAAGTCTGGGAATGTGTTGCTCCGTGAGTCACTCTGCGATGCACTCTGATCAGGTCCTTGGCCTATCATCTGAACTATCCGCCCCATGGTTTGTAGCTCCATCTTCAAGTCGTAGCCCCGGCGCCGCGCCTCCCTCGCCTCCGTACAGTAGTGCTCCACATCTGTCGCTCCCGTGCTTAGTCGCTCCACCTCTACACAGAAATAGGCCACCTTTGCCGCCTCTGCTCGAAGTCGCTCTGCCTCTCTCAGCGTGGCCACTAACTCCCTCGTCTGCATGGGCATTCATCATGGTCAGTCAATTGCATTTGCATAAGTATTAAGTCAAAGAAAAAGTCGATCGGTTTGCTTGCCCTCCCTACGAGAGTGGCCTCAACTTCCTCGGCCCGAGCAACCGCCCGTGCGAAGTCCGCGTCCCACTCAACCCTACCCGTCAGCTAGGAGGAAGAGGATGGAGCATCGGGTCACTACCGCTGTGCTCACTTGACTCGCTACATTTAGAAGTCAAGGTTAGTCAGTTAAGTCCATAAGCGTTCAAGTCTGAGGATAAAATAAAGCTCACCAGAAGCTCCAGCGTGCGCTGGAACTCATCCCTCTGCTGAATGGTGGAGTGGAGGAGTCCCTAAAGCTCCGCTGTCCATCCTTGAGGGTCTAGCTGCGTGTAGCAAGTCAAGTTGTTAGTGCATCGGTAATCATTAGAGAAAGATAAGTTCAGAGAATAGTACCGGTCGTCGAGAGCCATGGAAGACCTGGTCTCCGTAGCGCTTGGCGTAGGCCTTCAGGTAGGCCTCATCATTGGTAGCTCGGGCTCATACCACCTGACCTCTCTGTGTCCAGTCACGCACCTGGTCAATCGGCTAGGTAACCCAGTCTCTCTGCTCAATCCCTTCAAGGATCGTCCTACGCACTCATCATCTCTCACTGGGAACTCCACCTCTGTCTGGTGGACACCTCTGGCCCTCATGATCAGGCGGTGGTGCAGTGGCGCGATGATGTTCATGCAATGTAGCCATACATCTTGTCCCGCATATGCCTGGGCCACCTCCACCCAGGGCTGTCCCTCGTGACCCTCATCACGGTACGATGTTTATTGCACCTAAATTGGCAGGCATTAGAGTCAGCATCAGCATGTAAGAGCATTTAATTGCATTTTAATTTTAGAGTTTAAAGTCTTATCGATGCATAAGGGAGTGCGTCAATGTCATCTTGGATCACCCGTGCTAGGCGTCGTAGCGACCCCATGTCCCGAACCGCCATCCATCGCCTCGCGAGGGGTACCAGGTCTGGATGTACCCCCTTCCCTCTCCCTAGGATGGGGAGGTACAGGTAGCTCCACACCTGCATTTGTCAAGTGTCAGAATATAGTAGCCATAATCATAATCACATTTGCATAAGTATTTAAAGGTGGGGCATTTTACCTGAAGTAGAGGTGAGAAGCCACCCAGCATCGTCTGTCGATCGGTGGTGCTGAGGGGGTTGAAGAGGAACGCCAACGCTGCAGTGCCCCAAGCATAGTCTCCCACTCCATCCCAGTATCTCAGTAATGGGAGGAGCTTGCAGCTCACTCCGTCCGCCCTCATCGTAAAGAGGAGCTTCCCAAACATCAGCATCAGGAAACGACGGAGGACTATGTCTCCCTCTAGTCCTGGTTCCGCTGCCACTCTCCATCTGGCTCGGTCTGTCAGTCGCCCGAGGTGCTCCTCTGGCAGCTCTTCCACGGCTATCTCCAATCCTCTCAGCCCCAGGCTCTCCTGGAGGGTCGCTCGTGCCAGCATGGATGAGTGGTTTCCTAGTCTCTTCAGCTCTAGCTCTAGCAGCTCCCGCGCCAACTCCCGGGAGTCGGTGTTCGTCGCCCTTGAGACTAGTGCGCCATGTACTCTCAGCCGCGTAATCCTTGCCACATCTTCTAGCGTAGGGATCATATGTCCCCACGGGAACAGAAATGCCATGCTGACTGGGTCCCACCAGTCGTGGAGCTCATACAGCAAGGTGGTGTCCAGCCTCATCACCTCGATGCTCAGGAGCTCGACAAATCCCATCGAAGCTAGCCTCTCTCTCTGGAAGTCTGGTAGTGCTAGGTACACTGCTCGGACCTGTAACCAGGAGATCCTTGTTCGGTGCTTTCCCTACATGCATTTAACATTTAGGGGTCAATCATCCATATAATAATTAACTAACAATTCATGAAAAAAAAGAAAAAAAATTGCTCTCAGAACTCTAACGGCCACCTTTGGACCATTTCTTCGGCTCTAGCAGTCTAGTCTAGACCGTTTCATTCCCTAGCGGTCGCTGGAATGACTGCTAGGCTCCCGCCATCACGATGGTTTTTCTCCCGTCCCCCCAAGCCCGGAAGAAGGCCTAAATGGCCTCTACAACACTCTTATGGGTCTCCTAACCCATTCCCTTCCTATCTTACCCACATGCATGCGATTGAAAAGGTTAAAAATGGGTTTTTTAGGAGATCGGTCTACCTCGGATGAACGGTGTCCGGTTACCACCACGGGGGTCTCCTCCACCATGTGTTCCTCCTCTTCATCCCCGGCAGCCTCCTCAGGTGCAGTTGCTGCCGTAGAAGGCTCTCCCGCCTCGGTTTGGGCCGGTGGAGTCTCTTCACCCTCCAGTTGGTTCGCCACCGCCGGAGGCATTCCTTCTTCCGCTAGATGATGCTTAAAACATCTCATGGCCATCCTTTTCCTCTCCATCATCCTCTGGGTGGGAGAATGGATTGGTTGAAAATGTTGGGTCACCGCTGGAGTTGGGTCGTCGGAATGAGGAATGAGTGAATCAATGGAATGGGGTGAGAGAGGAGAGTATATGGCCGATTGTATTTTTGAATTCTCCCAGATCCTTGCGGTCCTTCGATAGACCATTAGGAGTTCCTTAGTGGTCCTCCCTGGACCATTTTTTTTCTCTGGGACATGCCCATCGGTGAATGTGAACCGCCCTAGGGTTAGCGGTCTAGAGCTAGACCGTTAGCTTTCGTTTGCGGTCTTGGCATGACCATTTTGCTGATAAGTGTTGTAATGTTGATAAGTGCTGTAATGCTTGCAATGCTATATCTGCTCCATTCTGTGATCCATTCTTGTGTGGTCTATGCCTTATTTTGATGCTTAATGCCTATTCTATAGATTTAATTGTTGATGGCTAATCTCTTGTTGTCATAATCATAAGCACCATCGCATCACGTCTTAATTTTGATCGCCAGCAACGATCCACGATTAGGGTTTCGTTGTTTCCGCTGCTCCTCTGATCGGAACCTTACAGTGGTATCAGAGCCAGGTTGCTGGTCTGATCAAAATTAGGATTATTATATTATTTTTCGTTCTTCACGTTCATGCAAAGGGTTCAATTTAGGGCGTTCGATTTAGTCTCTCACGGATGTGTTAATGGTCGATTGATCCCTGGGAATCGTTCCTGGTATCAAGGGGATCAAAACGCACGTATTGCTGCGTTGATTGACGCACCGGTGAGGGCGAATCGAAGCCTTCTTCGCGGCCACGGTCGCCGTTCGTCGATGGAGAGGGAGGCCGTTTAAGGCCGTGAATCCTCGATTAGGGATGGCAAAGGGGCTGGCAAGGGTTGCTGGAAGATCCCCAACGCGTCCCACGGCGTCCGGTGGCGTGCGGCGGTGGGATTGGGCGGTCCGGCGAAGTTCGCGGCGGCGGCATCGGGGCGGTGGCGTCTTCGTCGCAGCCGTCTCCTCCGGCGACGGCGACGCAGGCGGACGCCGGCGGACGTGCCGGCGTGCCCCTGGGCGTCGTCCGCGACGGTCGCGGCCGGCTCCGGCGGACCCTGCGGCGAGCATGGCGGGGCTAGGGTTTTACCCCGGCCCCCTCCTCCGTTCGGGCGGGGAAGAAGACCCCGCGGGTCTTCCTTGGGCGGATCCGGCCCGCGCCGGATCCTCCACCCGATAACCGGATCCGCGACCCCATTAAGCCGGATCCGCCAATTAATATATGAGTATATTTGTGGTTTTAAACATTTAAATAGTTTAAATGGTTTAAATAAATCCAGAAAAATGCCAGAAAAATTCTGAAAAATATTTTAATGGATACTAAAATTGTTTTAGTCATTTATTAACTTATTTTTCATTATATGGCCCATGGTTAGTTAATTAATGGAAATCTTAAAATAGTTTTAAGTCTTTTCATTATTTAATTAATTAAAGTTAGTTACTATAAGAATGTGATTCTTATGAGGTTAATTAACTGAAAATTAATATTGAGCCCAAGCAGTGAATGATGAGGAATGTTGTCTAAATTAGTTTAGACTTGCTTATAGTTTTTTAACTAAATTGTTTAGTTAAAACAAATGGTGATGATAAGGGTGGAAATTAAAACAATGCACGAGGTGCAAACAAGGAGTTGTGATCGCCAGAGGGGTTACCTCAAACTAAGATGGGAAATGATCGCGAATACCTGGCAAAGTCAAAAATGCGGGATGGATGTGAGTAGTTCCTCCTCCTCCTATCGGCCGGCCGATGAAGGGGGTCTTCCTTATCTTGATTACCTTCAAAACAACAAAAGAGAACACAAAAAATGGGATTAGCCAAAGGTGTGTAGTATCAATTCAAGCAAATTATGATGAAACAATCAAACATGCACAGGGGTAAGCACCTGTTGGTTTCTTTAAAAACCCCTAGAGAAATGAGGAAAGGGAATGGAATGCAATGAGACTAGATGCAAAGAAATGAAATGGAGAGAATGAAACGAAGAGAGTGAAGCCCCTGCTGTCCCTGGCAAACAGTAAAAGGGGGGATGAGAAAGAAGCTGGTGCTGCTGCAGAACGCACAGAATTCCAATCACTTTCCAGCCAAAAAGATTCCAACCCCTAAAACTAACGCACAGGATTCCTTTTATAGTGTTTTTAAAACACAGTTTTTAGAAAACATCGAAACAAGGCAGGATTAAACGATGCAGGGGGGCCAAAACCGGCAGGAAACCAAAGAGGAAAGAACCTGTTAAGGCAAGGGATAAAACAAAACGCGACGCAAAGAAAGGCGTCAATTAATGAATTGACGACCTTGAGGAGGGCGTTACTAAAAGACACGACCACAATAAAGGGCGTCATTTTATGAACAAAATTTGGTAATAAAATATTGCTGTAGTTTGAAAATAAGGATGAAACGCCTTCGTTGTAGTCGCCATCTAAATAACGACTTAGAAAAGGACGCTAGCCAATATTTTATTTTGGAAAGTAACGTATAGGGTAATAGAATTTGACGCCCTCTTTTAAGGTCGTCTTTTCAGTAAAACGCGCCTCCATCAAAGTCTTTACTCAAGAATAAAGCGCCCTTACCAACGTCGCGAATTATCAAAACACAGAAAGAAAGAAAATGAAAATATTATGGAAATATTGAAATACACTTTGGGGCATTGACTTAGTGACATGAAATTTGTTCAGCAAAGCGTCATTTTTGGCGTGTCTACATTGCTCCTTCCCCGAATATGCTACTACCCCCGTTTGGTGTGCCATTCATCAAGCTACAGAGCACTTCGCCATTATAGGTGGTCTCTTATATCGTAAATCCCTTAGCGGAGTTTACCTTCGCTGCCTCGATGAGACCAAATCTCATGCAGTTGTCGAAGCTGCGCACTCCAGCGAATGTGGTGGCCATGTAAATGGTCGCATGCTTGCTTAAAAACTCCTTCGACAATACTCTTGGCCTACCATGAACGAGGACTATGCTCGTTATGTCCACCATTGTGCCAAGTGTCAACTCCATTCGAACAAGGTCCACGCTCCCTCGTCCTCACTTCACCCTCTTATAGCTCCTTGGCTTTTCGCCATGTGGGCATTTGACGTAGTCGATCCTCTGGAGGATAGAACTAGAGAAATCTGACGAAAATCCTTCATCCTCACTACTATGGAATATTTCACGAAATGGGCAGAAGCTGAGGTATTCACAGAAGTCAAAGCATCAACAGTGGTGAAGTTCATCAAGCGGAACATCCTCGCCAGGTTCGACGTCCCTCGTGACATCGTCATCGACAACGGGCCACAGTTCACATTCCAGGAACTCCGCGACATGTATGGCAAGTATGGCATCAATTTGCATCATTCATCTCCATACTACCCGCAATGAAACGGTCAAGCTGAAGCCACGAACAAAACTCTCATCAGAATTATCAAGAAAACTTGTAAATCTCACCATTATTCAGACTGGCCAGATCGCCTCATTGAGGCCCAAGAGTTTGTCTTATTTTCGGATCATGAGGCACTCAAATATCTCCATGCCCAGAAGAATCTCAACTCTCGCCACAGTCGTTGGGTAGAGTTTCTCCAGGATTATACTTTTGTGTTGAAGCACAAGGCCGGTGCAGAGAACCGGGTGGCTGACGCTCTGAGTCGCCGTATACATCTCTTGACATCCATGAGTGTGGAGGTAGTTGGGATGGACAGGATGAAAGAGGCCTACTTAGATTGCCCGGACTTCGGTCCGATCCACACCGCCTTACAGGCAGGGCCGTCCCGAGAGCATACTGGATATACGTTGCAGGATGGGTATCTTTTCTGGGGGAGTCGCCTGTGTGTCCCGCGGACTTCGGTTCGACATCGGCCGCCTCGATCGCCAGCGGCCCACCGCGGGCGCCCGCCCGCAGGACCGCGTAGAGGAGCAGGGCGACGCCGATCCCGATGATCGCCGGCGCGTGGGTGCGGATGCCGTCGACGGCGCTCGGGTCGGCGGGCACTTCGTGCAGCGCCCCGGCCAGGAAGCCAAGCGCGAACAGGGCGGCGAGCGCTCCCAGGTAGACCCGGTAAAGCACCTCCATCACGTCGGTCCGGGCGACGTAGCGACGCCGCCGCGCGGCCCGCATCGCCTTCATCGCGGCGACCGGATCGCCGGCGGCAAGCACCGCCCCAGCCGACCGATCCGCCCCGCTCATCCTCCTATTATCGGTGTGGTGAGCCCTGTCTCGCCCTACGGTCCCAAGGCGGATCCCGGCCCGCCCGGGTTCGGCCCGAAGCTGCTCGCCTTCTGCGAGGACCTGCGCGGCGAGGGCGTGGCGGTCGGCACCTCGGAGATCCTCGACGCCTTCGCCGCGCTCGAACACGTCTCCTGGACCTCCCAGGACGACTTCCGCGAGGCGCTGGCGACGACGATCGCCAAGTCCCAGGACGACCGCCGCGTCTTCGACCTGATCTTCGAGCGCTGGTTCTTCCGCGCCGCCGAGGCGAGCGCGATCGCGCAGGGGATCGGCGAGCGCGCCCCGGACGGCGAGGTCAACCAGGGGGCCCAGCCGAACCTCGAAGGCGAGCGACTCGACAGCGAGCAGCTCAGCGAGCTGATCCGCGACGCGATGCAGCGCGGCGACGAGAACGCGCTGCGCGACCTGGCGCGGCTGGCGATCGCCGCCTTCGGCCGCGAGGAGGGCTCCGGCGTGGTCGGCAAGCAGCCGATGCTGAAGCCGGGCGAGAGCTTCGAGGGTATCGCCACGGCGGCGCGGCTATGGCATGGGCAAGATGCTGCTAAGGCATGTGGCGACGCAACTGGCACAGAAGGGTACGCGGGCGATCACGCTCACTGTGACTGAGGCCAATACTCCAGCGAAAACGCTGTATGAAAGTCTTGGGTTTCGGACGCGGCTGGCGTTCTGTGCGAATGTGTGGACTCGAAACTCCATTCGAGGATGAAGCGTCGCCTATTCAAAGTCATTCCGTGACAGACCAAAACGTCGGCGGTGGCCCTGCTCAGCGGCAACAAGAAGCCATCCGACAGCGATATCGACGATGCGATGCAGGGCTTCGGCGGTGGTCGTCGAGTCCTGGACGAGGGCGACACGGATGTAGCCGGCACCGGGGTTGCTGCAACGCCTGCGCCGGCGCCTCACCGGCAAGCCCTAGCCGGCGCTGGGCGCGACCTGCTTGGCGATATTGTCGAGCACCGCATGCACCAGCCCGGGCGCGTCGTCCTCGTAGAACGCCTTGGCGATGTCGACATATTCGTTGATCACCACGCCCTGCGGAATGTCGCGGCGACGCAGCAGCTCGAACGCGGCGGCGCGCAGGCCGCGGGGCCGTGGATCAGGGATGACGGCACCTATGACCTGACGGCTCTGGCGGTGATCCGGGACTGGCCGCTGCGCCTGAGCCTGATCGACATGGCCTGGGGCAGCCCCGCCTTCAAAGCAGGACTCACCCTCAGCACCGAGATCGTGGGCGTGAACGGGGTGGATTACGACGCCGACGAGCTGAAGGACGCGATCACCGAAGCCAAGACCGACCAGGCCCCGATCCAGCTCCTGATCAAGCGCAACAATGGCTTCTCGACGGTCTCGATCCCCTATCACGATGGGCTGCGCTATCCCCATCTGGAACGGGTGGAGGGCACGCCGGCCTTGCTGGATGCCTTGATCGCGGCGAAGAAATAGTCAGGCGAGCCAGCGGAAGGCGCGGCGGATGAAGGCCTCGCCATCCGCCCGGACGCCATCGCCATGGGCGATGACGACCTGTCCGGGATGCCAGTCCAGAATCCGGCCCAGCGCGAGCCGCGCCAGCTTGCGGTCCAGGAACGTCATCCGCCATTCGCGCGGCGCGCCGAAATCCGGCTCGACGATGCCGTCCAGCCGGGCGACCAGCCCGCGCCAGCCGGTAAACCAGCCGCGGGGAAGGTGCTCGATCAGGTCGCAGAAAAGCGCGGTGCGGCTTTTGCGATGGAAGAAGACGATCTCGGTCATGGCCGGACTGCCGCCGAAGCATAGCTGGTCGATCTCTTCGGCCCAATCGGATGGGGCTTCGTTTCCCAATGTCGCGTCGAAGCGAATGTCCGGCCGTTTCTTCGCCAGGCCCGGCGGCGCCCAACGTCGCGCTTCCGCCGTACGGAACGCTCTGGCTTCCCGTGAATGTCCCGCTCACTGAGGGACCACTGTGCACCGGCTGCACCGGCTTCGGCACGTCAGACCACGTCGCGTACGCGACGGCTGAATTGACCGATATGGAATATGAGAACGGTATTCTCGCCATGGAGTTTTTCGCAACCTCACCTGGCGAAGTTGTACTGCAGCTTTCCCGCGAGCCTACAGGGCCGCTGGTGGCTTCCGGCCGGGTCCAGGGGATCGTCAAAGAAAAGGTTGTCTCCGAGATCACATTCAAGGGATACACGGTCCATGCTTCGGCGGAGGAGCCGCAGTATCTGATTGAAAGCGAGAAGACCGGCCATCTGGCGATGCATAAAGGCACAGCCCTTAGGAAGATCGCAAAAGGCAGGTCCTGAACCGCCATACCGGTCAAATATGACCGGTATGGAAGCACTGCGACTCGAATAATTGTTATGTCAGAATTTCGCCGCAAACGGCCGCGACGAAGGTTTCGCCATGAAATTGCAAGGAACAGGACCTTGGGCGGCAAGCGACTGGAGTCTAAGTGACCCGCCCTGGGGACGTCGTTCGAATGAACGCGCGACTACGCCCGGGTCACTAAGTCGCCACGAGGTCCCCGCACAGTTGACAAGGCTCCGAAGGACCTGTGAGGATGCCTTCGCCGGCCTTCTTTACCTAGAGTTTCGAACGCTTGTTGACGTCCTTGCCAAAAATTCTGATCGCGACAATCGCGCTGGCCGGCGTCGCACACGCGCAGAGCTCGCCGGGAATCAACCCCGAGGACGCGGTCGCTCCGACCTCGATCGTCGAGGGCGCGGGCGTCAAGGTCGGCGACGGCACCGTCCTGCACCCGATCGTCGGTGCCGAGGCCGGCTACGTCTCGAACGTCTTCTATCGGGATGTCGACCCGGTCGGGTCCGCGCTCATCCGGCTGCTCGCCCAGGTCGGTGCGGGTTCGCTGCCCGCGCAGCGGCTGACGATGCCCGAGCCGGAGCCGACCCCGTCGCAGACCAACGTCGGTTCGCTGCAGTACCGCGCGGATCTGCGGCTCAACTACGATCTCTATCCGTCGTCCAACGATGCCGTGAGTGTTCAGGGTGGTGAGAAGAGTCCGAGATCGCGAACGGCCACTCGCGCGGACTCTTCTCGAATGCGGACTCCCTCTATCGGGACAGCCGCGTGCGACGCTACCTCGTGAGGGATCGCGGCCGGGTCACGCTCTCGACCCTGCAAGCGGCCCTGCAGGACCGCTTCGGCAGTCCGCGCGCCGTGTGCCGGGCCCCGATCCCGGGTAAATCCTCAGCCACCGTCGCCACCATCATCATGGACACGACCGAACGGATCATGTGGGTCGCGCCGCGCCCGTACGGGCCGCACAAGTTCAGCGAGTATCGGCTTCCATAAAAGCTGTGTAGGCTGGGCAAAACGATGCCCAGCCCATGAGCCCGACCACCTACTACCACGCAACGGCCACGGAGCCCTTCCCGCGCGCGCCGCAACTGACCGAGCCCATTACCGTCGATGTCTGCATCGTCGGTGGTGGCTACTGCGGCCTTTCCACCGCTCTGCACGCCGCGCGCCGCGGCGCATCGGTTGCGCTCCTGGAAGAGTCGCGCATCGGCGCGGGCGCCTCCGGACGCAACGGCGGCCAGGTCCACAACGGCTTCCGCCACGACTCGCACTGGTTCGAATCGCGGCTGGGTGCCGACTTCGCGCGCCGGATCTGGTCGTTGGGCATCGAGGCCCGCGAGCACCTGGACTGGCTGATCGCCACCTACGGCATCGACGCGCAATACATCCCGGGACTGCTGCACTTGTGTCACAAGCGCAGCTACGTCGAGGAGACACGGGCTCACGTGGAGGATGTCATGTCACAGCATCCCGACGCAGGCTTGCGATTCCTTGACATGCAAGAAACGCGGAGCCTCGTGGCGAGCGAGGATTACTACGGCGGCTATCTCGACAGCCAATCAGGTCACCTGCACGCGCTCAACCTGGCGTTGGGAATTGCGCGCGCCGCAACCCAACACGGCGCACGGCTCTATGAGCGCAGCGCCGCCACGAGCGCGTCATGGGCGTTGACGGCGCGGACGATACATTCGGCGTCGGAAGCCTTAATGGCCTTCGGGTAGTAGGGCTCATTGTCGGCAACGATACTTTCGTCCCGTCCGAGAACCTCGTGCTTTCCGTCACCGTAATCAACAAAGCGCCACGGCAGCGGAGTTAGAACATCAGCCGACGCTACACCAAGGTTTGCCTGCGCTTCCGCCTTACGGGCCGAGGGGGACTTAACCCCCTCGTTCGTGAACAGCGGATCGTTCAGCTCATCGAAATGCTTGGTCTGGTCGAACGCTCCGTACAGGGACATATCAGTCCTCCTTACGACCGGGTTACGGTCAGAACAACGCTGTCGTCAGCGTCCTTGGCGATCTCGAAGTACTCAATCGAGGTCTGAGACTGACCGCCAGTACCGGCACCGTTCGACTGTACGACGAATGCACCATCGCCGGGCTCGATCTTGATCATACCGGGCTGATTGGTCTGGAAGCCGTAAATACGGCCCATGGTCACGCCCTCGACCTGCGACTGGCCAATAGCAACAGTGTTACCCGCTGCGTCAGCCGCCGTAGTCTGAAGGTCAGGGTCAGCATAGCCAACCTCTGCTTCATAAACCGTGCCGACAGAACCGCCTGCCGGTACAGTAAACGTTCCATAGACCGTATTAATGTCAGCACCAGCGGCTGCATCAAGAGCGCGAACACCAAACGTAACGACCGAACCGGCCGCAGACGTTGCTTCCGTCAGAACGATACGGATTTTCGACACCGCGATCGGTACAGTCGGTACAAGCACGATCTCGGCATCTGCCGTATCATAGTCCAGCGCAGCAGAGAAAATCTTGCGCTGGTCAGTGAAATAAGAACTCATCGTGAGCCCTCCATTAGTTCGAGGTCAGATGGACGACGCGAGCGAGCGAAGGCTTTTCCCACGTGTGGAACCCTTCGAGCTTGCCGACCCAACCTACTTCATAGAAGCGACCAAGGTCTTCTTTAACGCCCATACGAATTTCCGGCGACTGGATTTCAAGAAGCCCGGCGCTATCAGCACCGAAGAATACGGCTTCACCAGTCGTCACAGACGTGCCGGCGAACTTGGACAGGGCATCCTGCTCATAGCCGAAGTTGTTGCTTTCGATCAGCGTAAAGCCCTCAATGTCCTTCAGAACGCCATCAATCAGCGGCTGAGAGGTCGTCGGAGCAAGCCAATCCTTGTATTCCGGGTCATTCTTGAGCCCACGTGCAGCCTGCGTCGAAAGAATGCCAACGTACTTGCCGTTTGCAAACTTCGATCGTCGTGTGGGGCGGACTCTTCCTGGGCCTGGCGCTCGGCGCCGTCGGCCAGGCCACGCGCTTCTGCGTGCGCGGCGCCATCGCCGACTGGGTGCAGCTGCGCCAGCCGGGCCGGCTGGTGGCCTTCAAGCTGAACGGCACGGCCACCCTGCCGCCCGATCCGCCTCCTGCCGGTCCCATCCTGGCGCCGCCGGCCGATGCTGGCTTGATCAGCTATCTGTGGCCACTGCTGATCGTGTTGTTGCAGCTGCCTGTCTTCATCGCGCTTTTCCAGATTCTGCGACAGGCCCCGGAGCTGCGAGGGGTGCCCTTTTTGTGGCTCGCGGACCTTTCGCAGCCTGATCACGCGTTCGCGCTTGGTACGCAACTCCCCTGGTTCGGCGGCTATCTCAACGTGATGCCGCTGATCATGGCGGGAACGATCATGCTGGCGGCAATTACCGCGCCGGGAGAGGGGCATGGCTCTTCGGCGAAAAAGCGACACTGGATTTCCGGCCTGATGGCGTTGGTCTTCTTCATCGCCTTCTACTCGTTTCCCGCGGGGCTGGTGCTCTACTGGATCACCACCAACTTGCTGCACGTGGCGCAGCAGCTACTTGTCAGCGCACCGGGGAGCCCAGCTCACGCTCCGGTTACGCCTGAGTAGCTGTCGCGTCTCGCTGAGCCAGTTCCGCTTTCCTGGGGTCTAACCAAACACCGGTCGGCCAGCGCCGCGGCAATGCCCGGGAACGCGGAAATTGTCCCTGGCATCTGCTCCGGGGCCTGCATACCACTTCGCCACCCCTGCTCCTTTTTTGCGGAACGGCCGATCATGCTTCGCGCTACGTTTTCTGCCCCGGCGCCGCAAGTAACGGCGGCACGGTCCGGGCGGGTTTGCTCGGCGCGCGGAGAAACGGCGAGAGACCTCGCGGGCGTGGCGGATGCGCCACCATGTACCGATGCAGGTTCACGATGGTTTTGTCGGGTGCGAGAGCATATGCCGACTGCTCGATGATGAGCTCGCGAGCCGGAGGCTCGCTCTTGCCGTTTGTCCTGACGTAATCGCCGAGAAGATCGAGCACGGACTGGGCCTTAATGAGAACGGTCCTTTCCGGCACGTTGTCGCCGTACATGGACACCAGCCCGCAAAGAAGAGAAGCCGTGCGGCACCTCCGCCGGCTACTTCCGCCACTACCGCCGAGGCGAGAAGCCCTGCAAGCCGTGCCGCGACGCCCACAACGCCGACACCCGCCAGCGGTACCTCGCCAACCAGGACGGCCACAAAGCGCTCCTGCGCGCCCGCTCCAAGGCCGACACCCGCCTGCGCCAGCGCTACCCCGTCGACTACCTCGAATTCCTCGCCGAGGAGATGGCCGCGGAGGCGTTCGCGACCGCCGTCGAGCGGTGGCCCGTCGACGGCGTCCCGCCGTCGAAACGCCCTCTGCTCCGCCGCCCGGCAACCTGGATCGTCCTGCTCGTCCTGTTGGGCGGTGCCGGCGCGGTCGTCTACGCGATCGTCATGAGCGCGTTCAACGCGCGGGACGAGCGGCAGCCTGCGCGCGACGAGCATCTTCACGGCGCCGCGCGGCCGGCACCTCGTCGAGCTCGAGCAGGCCATAGCGCCGCCAGCCCACCTTCAACAGCCACGAACCCGCGGACGCGACTGGCGGCTCCGTCGGCGGGCTCAGCCCACGCTGCCAGCCGTCGTCGCGCCAGCCATCGAACCACCACCCCGACGAGAACGGATCCATCCCGTGCCACCGTCGCTCGATGCGCTCGCCGTGCCGCCGCGCGTTCAGCATCACGTAGCACAGCGCCGCCCGCGTCTGCCGCGGCGTCTTGATCACCTCGCAGTGATACCGATCGTCGAACACCCGGCCCTCGCGCCCCAACGCACGATTCAGCCCACGCGCGACGCGCACCGCCCACGCCTGCACCCCCGCTGCCAAGCTCCGTGCGTCCTTCGCCTCGCAGATCATGTGGATGTGGTTGCCCTGGATCGAGAACTGACAGATCCGGAACGCATCGCGCTTGCACCCGCGCACGAACGCTCGCTGCAGCACCTTGCACAGCTCGAAGTTGCGCAGCCTCGACATGCCGTCCCGCATGCGCGTCGTGACGTGCACCGGAAACCGGAACGCCGTCGCCGGCCGCCTCACGTGTGCCACCCGCGCCCGTGCCCCCGCGCCGCCGTAGGGGGGGCACGCCCCGCCCCCGGGCCCCCCGGCGGGGGGGGGGGGGGGACAGCAAGGCCAAGTGTACCGTGCTCTATCCTCTTGCATAGTAGTTTGGCAGAATGAACTACTGTGTCTCTCTTCTCTGTCGATCTCCCTTTTATAGGGCGTTGTCTTGGAGGTAGGAGCCTCATCCCTTGATAGGGAAGGGCGTAAGAAGTGGAGTAATGCTTTCCCACTATAGTGGCGGGACTTTCCCATTGGAGGGTGATCACTTCGGCGTTGACTGGTCTCAGAGCGAGTCTTACGACGCTCATGGGGCATGCTTGCCTGTTATGGGGTCAAGGCCGATGTCATGGGGACAATGGTCGGTCATCAGAGAGTCCTCCGGTGATAACGGCGCTTGGGCCGTAGTGGTTATCCATTGTAGAACCCAATGTTAACTTGGGCCTGGCCGCACCTTGGTGGGCCGCACGTGTTGGGAACCTCCTGGGCATGCTATTAAGAGCACTCTGGTGTGGGCCTACCGTTATTGGGCCGTAATTGGGCACAACTGGATTTACCTTCCTTACTTCCCCCCTACTCTCAATCGCCAAGCACTCTATAGGGGGTTGAGAGTCGATCAGGAGAGGGTTTTCTGGAGTTGACCTCGTATTGCGGGTGATGGGGGTTTCGGTGACCTGCTTGGCGTGCAAGGTGCCTCTGATGGGGCAGACGCCACATCAGTAATCATGACATGTGTCCTATTTTGTCTGGGAGCGCGGGCTTTGAACGATCGCCTGGCATTAATAATCATACCGCCACAGCGATAGGCGCCTTTTGGCCCGTCGTATGTCTTGGAAACGTCAGTCTATCATGGGTGGTTATAAGGATTGTAGTGGGGCTTGTCTCAGAGACCTGGCCCTTGTCTCACCGGTTGCCGACCTTCATCGTAGGTATCTTCATCCTTCGCCTGGTGAGGACCTTCTCTTCCCTTACGCCTTTAGTCTTCTGTAGCCATGCCTCCTTGTAGGAAAACCCTTCGTATCAGTCCTTCCTCTTCTGTCGAAGAGGTGGTCACTAGTCATGGTGGTGCTACGAGCACTTCTGGTGTCAGCGCTAGTCGTCCCCCTTCCCCACCACTAGTGGCATACAGGTTGGTCTGTAGGCTGCGAGAAGCATTCCAGATTCTACCCAAACTGGACATCATCTTCCTGATCGTAGATGATGACTTGTTGAGCCTCCCCCCAGACGGGTTTATGGTCCCAGTAGCGTCTTTCCAGGCAGGTTTTCACCTGCTTGAACATCCTTTCATAGCGTTCGTCCTTCACCATTACCGGCGTCACTCTGGAGAGTTGTCCCCCAACTCATTCTCTATGGGTTTGCCTATGCATGCTAGAGAGCATCAGTGGAGCCTAGCGTCTATCTCTTCCGATAGTTTTACTATATTTAGCGCTACCCGGCTGATACGGCCTATGCCTATTTCAAGGCCCGAATTGGCCAAAATCTCATTTGAGTCTCTGCCACTGCGGCCAACCTCAAGGGTTGGTCATAGCATTACGTGTACATTGTTGAGTCGAGGGATTACGATCACTCTGGCGGTTGGAGGTTTAGGGGCACTCCTCCTATCTGGGCAGATAGAAAGCCTCTGATCAACGCCGAGGAGCACAAGAAGGTGGATGATATCCTTCGGTACGCCCTTGTTGATGCAGACTTCATGCTGACTCCGCTGTTGCTCCGAGAGCTGGGGCTGAGTCCTCCGTTGCTGTAGGGTATTGGTCTTGATTCCCCGTTGGGTTGTACAGGTGATGATCTATGCTTAACCAGCTTTGCTCTATTTTCAGGGGTGCCTGAGGTCCCGGAGTGGACCAATGAGATTGTCAGATTGCTGCGGTGTGCTCCCCGCCCTATGAATCACGTCGAACCGGGGGCCGGTTAGGTGACAGTCATTGCTCCCTAGGTTGAGGTTGCATTTGCTCCAGGGAGACTTCATCATCCGGCCCCTGCGAGTGTTCCCCTAGTGAGCTCGGCTGCAGCTTCTGCGGCTAGTGGAGGGTCCAACACCCAGAAGGCTGCCCCCGAAGGGGCGACCAGTGTCGAAGGAGGGGCATCCGCCATGGCTGGTGGTAGTTTCCCCCCGCTGTCCATGGTTGAGTTGGCAACACTGGACAGCCAGCGTCGCTCGAGGAAGAGAGGCAGGATTTCTACTCCGCCTCAGGGTCGGGTCCCTCCACCGTCATCCGAGTTGCCTCCTACGGCCCCGCCATCGTCAGTCAAAGAATCAGACACTCCTCTTCCTGTGCCTAGCCTCGTAGAGCAAAGGCGTGATAAGGGCAAGGCCCTCATGGTGGTGGATGCTGGCCCTCCTCCTCCGCCGGAGGTCCCTTTGCGAGGCCAGCCTTCACCGCCCGAAGAGGCGACGTCAGGGCTGGTAGGGGTTGGGACAATTGTCGACCTCCTGGGGAGGAGCGTTCGGTGGCATGAGTGCCTTGGGGAGTCTGGGCCTGAGGTCAAGAAAGAGCTGACGGCCCTAGATACGAAGGGCGTGTGCTCGGTCATTGGTGCCCTTGGTCTGTGGAGGTACCACTTCAGAGGTCTTGCTCGAGAGCTAGGGGCTAGCCAGGCCATTCAAGCGGAGCTCTCAGCCAACTGTGAGGTGCTTGAAGAGCGCCTGAAGGCGTCGGAGACTGCCAACGCCAGGATCCGTGATCAGCTGGACCAGCAGGGGTTAGTCCTTTCTGGGATGGAGCAAGATCGGGACTTCTTCCGGGTTCGGGCTGACGCGGTTGAGGCCCGTGTGATCAAGTTGGGGGTGCAGGTTCAGGCCTTGGAGGCCCGAGCCAACAAGGTCGAGGAAGAACTTGCCGGGCTGCGGTCGTCGGTGTCCACTATTGGTGAGGAGATAGTGGAGAGCTTTCACTCTTCTCCGGTCTACCGGGATGAGTTGACCGCGGCGACCTTGGAGATCTTCTGTCTTTCTCGCGACTTTCACTTCCGGGAGGGCTGGAGTGCTGCCATCATGGCTACGGTTGAGTGCCTTAGCCTCGCGGTGCCGTCTCTCCCTCCTTCGTCGGCACCTACAGCCTAGAGGCTGGTGATGGTGAGGAGGGGACAAGCGGTGAAGAGGCCAGGGCCGAGCACTGGCGAGCGGGCACCTGCTGTCCCCCCAACGACGGAAGACTGTGCCATGGAGCCAGCCGAAGACTTACCTCCTTCTAGACAGACTGTAGCCGCACGTGAGCCTGGAGAGTCCGGGGCACGTGATGATGTTACTGAGGCGAACCCTTAAGAGGGCGCCTCCTGTTGCCTTTCTTTCTTTCTTTCCCCCCCTTTTTTGTGTGGGTGACTGCCTTTCCTCTGTAAGCTTTTGTCTTGGGAATAGAAACCCTTCCTTCGTTTTGCAAATCTCGTGTACTTTCCTCCCTTCTGAACGGACGTCGCCCATGCCGAAGAAGCGGTCGAGGCCGGAGAGGTCGATCCGGTCGCCCTGGGCGTGGGAGAAGTCGGTGACGGTGACCGCGCCGTCGCCGGATCCGTAGACGAAGGTGTCGCCGCCGAGGCCGCCGGTCAGGGACGTGGACGCCGAGCCGCCGCCTTCCAGCGTGTCCTTGAACGCCGAGCCGATCAGGGCTTGGAAGTTGGAGAGGGTGTCGGTTCCGGCGCCGACCGTGTTCTGCCCCTGACCCTGGAGGGCCAGGCTGACGCTGACGCCCGCGGCGGCATGGGCGTAGGACACGGCGTTGGTCCCGGCCCCTCCGTCCAGCGCGTTGTTGGCCGCGTCCCCTTCCAGGAGGTCGTTGAAGGCGGACCCCATCAGGTTCTGGAAGCGGGTCAGGGTGGCGGTCCCCACCCCGGTGTCCTGCGCCGGCCCCTGCAGGGCGAGGCTGACGGTCACGCCCGAACCGGCCGAGGCGAACCACGCCGTGTTCACCCCGCCGCCGCCGTCCATCACGTCGTCGCCGCCATAGCCGTCGATGATGTTGTCGTTGACGTCGCCGGTCAGATGGTCGGCGTGGGTCGACCCCCTCAGGTACAGGAAGTTGGAGAGGGTGTCGGTCCCCGCGCCGAGGGTGTCCTGCGCCTGTCCCTGCAGCGCGAGGCTGACCGTGACGCCCGACGTGGCGTGGGCGTAGGACACGCCGTTGCTGCCCGTCCCGCCGTCGATGACGTTGTTGCCCGCCGAGCCCTCG
Source organism: Amorphophallus titanum (assembly GCA_024336825.1). Classification (NCBI taxonomy): domain Eukaryota; kingdom Viridiplantae; phylum Streptophyta; class Magnoliopsida; order Alismatales; family Araceae; genus Amorphophallus; species Amorphophallus titanum. The sequence continues at coordinate 10,730,650 of JANBPO010006887.1, read as the reverse complement.
AGGATGTCGTCGTGGGTCGAGCCGGTCAGGTTCTGGAAGTTCGACAGGGTGTCGGTCCCCACCCCGGTGCCCTGCGCCTGTCCCGGCAGCGCCAGGCTGACGGTGACGCCGTCGCCGGCGCCGGCGTAGGACGCCGTGTTGCTCCCGCCGCCGCCATCGACCACATGGGTTCCCGCGGCCAGATTGACCTGATTGTCCTCCGCGCCGAGCGAGATGTGGAAAATAAAGTTTAAACACTGTCGGTAGTCCTAATAAATTATCTCAGAATAAAATTATTTAATAATTTATTCTAAATTTATATTTATGTGAGTATTCTTTGTGGGCAAGGCAAATGATATGTACCAATTTACCGTCAACTTTTATTACCCTGCACCACTTTCTGGCCGTCAGTAGTTTCGTTTCACATGCAACACACCCAGAAGGTGTCACCTCATGCTCTCCTGCGCCCATTGGATCCCGCATTTCGATCGAAAGGGCAGCTTCAAGCGACGGTCACACCCGTCATTCTCGTCAACATGTTCCAAGTGCGCGATCATTGTCATCCAGAACAAAATAAAGAAGATGGAAGGGAAAATGAAAATCCGATCTATCGCCGTTGCGGCCCTTGCCGCGCCCCTGATGCTCTCGACCGGCGTCCTGCCCAGCTACGCGCATCATTCGTTCGCCATGTTCGATCAGAGCAAGACGACCGAGCTCACCGGCGCCCTGAAGGACGTGAACTGGAACAACCCTCACACATCCATGATCGTGGTGGTTGCCGGCGACAACGGCCAGGCCGTCGAATGGCACCTCGAAGCCGGGCCTCCGGCCTTCATGTTGCGGGCCGGCATCAAGCGCGACGACCTGTCCAGCCGGATCGGGTCGCAGGTCACCGTCACCTTCCATCCCCTGAAGGACGGCCGCACCGGCGGGTCGCTGGAGACCGTGAAATTCGAGGACGGAGCCTCGTGGAAGTTTTAACCGCCGCACACAGGGAATCAATGATGAGACACATCCGACTGTGCGCCGCGCCCGTGGCGGCGCTGGCCCTCCTGGCGGGACGCGATGCGGAACGATCCGCCGCCAGACAGCAATTTATCGCAACGCCGACGTTTTCGCACCACCACGACGCTGTTCCCGCCATTCCGCCCAGGCTCGCAACTCCTCTTCGACCCTCGCCGACTCGGGCCGTGGGTCCTCCGAGTCCAGCGGGCGGATCGCTGGCGGACGATCGTCCGCCGGAGCCAGAGTCGAAAGCGCCGCCAGCATTTCGCGGCGGACCGGAGGACTCGACTCGGTCCAGGCGAGTTGAATCAGCGGATCGAGAAACTGCGGACGCCCCGTACGGACCATGGCCTGGACCGCCGCCTGCCGACGTTCCGTTTCCGGAGCGTGACAGCGACGGACCAGTTCCTGGCAGCCGGCGTCATCATCGCCTCGCTGGCCAACATGTTCTTCCAGTCGCCGATGGTCAGCTTCGTGGTCAGCGTGCTGGGCGTGCTGATCTTCACCAGGGCGCTGTCATAGGCGGCCTGGTAGGTGGCCGGATCGATCTGATAGAGGGACTGGCCGGCCTTGACCTGGCCGCCTTCGGTGAACAGACGCGCCTTGATGATGCCGCTGACCTGCGGCCGCACTTCCGAGATGAGGAAGGCCGAGGTGCGGCCTGAAAGTTCCTGGGTGACATTGAGCGGTTGCGTATTGACCACGACGTAACTGACGGGCGTCGCGCCATGTGCCTTCGCGGCATCGTCCTTTTTGGCGCAGCCGGACAGGCAAAGCGTGCCGATAAGAACGGCAGCGATCACGGTAGGTACAGGTTTCAACATCAGGCGCCTCTTGGTTACTGCCCTTCTTAACGCAGGTGCGAACATTTTCCGGCGGAAATATCAAACAGATTTTTCCGTATGACAGATATTTGCCTTTTGTGCGCCCATTCTTGCGGCTGTGTGACACCGGCATGCACAAATGTCGGGCGGCAAGGCGGAAAAAGCGCTTGAAACCTGCGATGATAAGACGCAAGAACGCAATCAATCCGGGGCTGATCACACCGCATCGAGGATAGATGCGGCCAGGCCGACTGAGGACAGACTGATGAACAAGACGGTATTGGTAACAGGCGCGGACGGGTTTACCGGTGGTTATGTCACGCGCGACCTGGCCGTCCGCGGTTATCGCGTGATCGGTTTGACGCGCCGGGACATGCCGGCGGCCGACTTTCCGCAGTGCGCCACGCTTGTCAGCGCCGACCTGATGGATCAGCCGGCGCTTGAAGCCATTATCGGCGAGACGCGGCCGGATGCCGTCATGCACCTGGCGGCGATCAGCTTCGTGGCGCATGGCGACGCCGACGCCATCTACACAACAAACCTGAATGGCACGCGGCATCTGCTCGAAGCCCTGAAACGGACCCACAGGCCGGACAGCGTGCTGCTGGCTTCCAGCGCCAATGTCTACGGCAACGCCACGCCTGGCGCCATATCGGAAGACGCCGTGCTGGCGCCGGCCAATGATTACGCCGTCAGCAAGGTGGCGATGGAATTTATGGCCGGCCTCTATCGTGACAGCCTGCCGCTCATCGTGACGCGGCCTTTCAACTATACCGGTGTCGGGCAGGGTGAAAACTTCCTTCTGGCCCCGCTAGAGGATTGAACCAGCCAATGACCCGCAAGCCGTCAGGAATGCTCATCTCTGATGAGGAAATCACCGAACGCTTTGGCGACGTACTGCCGAAGCTGGACGCTGATCCTGCCACCCGCGCCTATCAGCCGTACTGGCATGGCAAGCGGTTTAGGCCGGCGGTTGAGAAGGCTCTGGCCGAGCCGCAGCGTTAATTCACAGAAAGGAAGCAATATGACTGACTCTCATACACCTAAGCCGTGGTCCGCCATTGAAGAAGACGGGAAATGGCTCGTCGTCTGCGAAGCTTACGAAGATGAAACGCCTGGCATCTGCGGAGATCATTCGCCGGAATGGACTCTGCATGAAGCTGACGCTGCGTTGATTGCGGCGGCCCCGGATATGCTTGCCGCACTTAAGCAGGCCGAGAGCGTCCTTGGATGCGACCATCCGAACGGCGAAACGGTCGCGGCGGTGCGGGCTGCTATTTCAAAGGCAACAGCACCTTAATCACAGGCAAATGAGCAATGAGCATTCACGACGCTTACATGGACGGAGAAACATTCACAGCAAGGTCGTGGACCGTCACAACTCCGGACGGCTACTGGTTTGGCGACACCACGGATTTGAAGACTGCGGAAAAATGGCAGGCGGAATGCGGCGGCACGATTAAGCCCTATGATGGAAACGACAAGTACGCACCGCGCTAACACAGGATCAGGGAGCATAAGATGCCGTACACCAAGACCCCGCTTGAACTCGCCGAGACAATATCGGCCATGACCTTCGGCGACCTGATGGCTGTCGCGGGAGAGCTGTCTCGCATGAACGAAGACAAGACTGTCCGCCCCGCGCTCGACACCCAGGAGCAGTTTGCAAGCCTCATCTGGGACTGGGCAGAATCAACATGCACCGACGCTCGTCTCGACCGAGAGCAAAAGGCGAAGATCGCCAAGGCTGCCGCCTAAACACAGACAAAGGAGCATAGGATGGGAAAGATCGGAGCCTTTGGAATGACGGCGTGGATGAGCGGCATGGCAATTGGCGTGGGGGCCTCGCTCCATGAGTTTGGAGCGGTAGCGATGGGCACAATGTTCATGGTTGCCGCGATTGTACTTTACCGCCGCCACATCATGCCGCTCACCGATGGCCACGGCGTCGACGCGACCCTCGAGTGCGTCGGCCTCGGCGAGGCGACCGAGACGGCGATCGAGATCACCCGCCCCGGGGGCGCCGTCGGCCGTGTCGGCGTCCCCCAGGAGGACGCGATGCCCGCCGGCCGCCGGGCGTGGCGCCGCAACCTCACCGTCGCCGGCGACCACGACTTCTACATCCAAGCCCAGGCCACCACAACCGTCCTCGTCCACAACTGCCCGCTACCGCGCCCGCAGGTACAAAACACGCGTCTCAACAACATCGTGAGCAACCTGTATAAGGCGGTCGACGACACCGGTCGCACGGGAAACGGGACAACAATGGATGCTGTGCGGATGGATGCGAATTCGACGGAATACTGGGTCGCGCGGATTTCAGACAATGTCCCTGCGCTGCAGCAGATCGCGCGGGAGCATACCGATTTCTATGCCGAGTTAATTCCGCATGTGCTCTTCGGTGAGTTTGCTGCGTGGGCGGACTCAGAGGTGAGTTCAGGGCAGCCATCTAAAGACTTGCGTACACTCTTACGCATCTTGGACGGCGCATATGCAACTAGCGATGCGGACTTCAGGAACGTTCTCGAGGCATCCTTCGTGGAGAATCTGGGCCGCCGGTCGCGCGTGCTCCGCTTGCTCGACACCGTGGTGTCCCGGCCACCCATGACGATGTCCTTCACGGCAGCCGCCGTCGTGGTGTGCGCTGCCGCGAATACGGCCTCCTGCCGCGCGCGGAGCGCGAAGCAGCCGCTGCCGACGGCACGATGCTGGAAGCGGTGAGCGCGGCACAGCTCGACCCCATCGAGCAGGCGCGCTGCCGCGAGCGGCTCGCGGCGGTGCTCGGCGGGCAGCCCACTCTCGCCTTCCGTACCGATCCCTCGCTTATCGCCGGGATCGAGTTGCACGGATCCCACCTTGCCGTCAGCAACAGCTGGCGCGCCGACCTGGACCGGATTCTGGCGGAACTGGCCCATGACGACTGAGTCCGAGGTCTCGGCAGGGAACTGGCTGGCACAGGCGAGCGAAACCGTTGCCGCGGCGCCGTTGGGCCCGCATGCGGAACAGACTGGCCGTGTCGAATCGGTCGGCGACGGGATCGCGCTGGTATCCGACTATCTGCGCAAGACCTATCACCGCGACAAGATTTTCGTGATGGGCCATTCCTGGGGCAGCCTGGTCGGTCTGACGGTGGCTCAGCGCAAGCCGGAATGGCTTTACGCCTATATCGGCGCCGGCCAGATCATCAATATGCGGCAGGGCGAGACCCTGAGCTATGACTGGACTCTGGCGCAGGCCAGGAAGGCCGGTAACGAGACGGCCATCAAGGAATTGACCGCGATCGCTCCCTACCCGGAGGCGGATGGGGCGCTGCCGCTCGACAAGCTGGGCACCGAGCGCAAATGGTCGATCGTCTTCGGCGCTCTGATCCATGGCCGTTCGAGCTACGACCCGCTGGAGAATACCGAGAAGATTTCGCCCGATTATACCGAGGCAGATTTCAAGGCGATCGACCAAGGCAGCCAGCTTTCACTGCCCAAGCTGCTGCCCGATCTGATCGGCGCGGATTTCACCAAGCTCGACAAACTCGACTGTCCGCTGGTCTTCTTCGCCGGCCGTACCGACTACACCACGCCGTCGCCTTTGATGGAGAGCTGGTTCGCCAAACTCCACGCGCCCAAGAAGAAGTTCGTCTGGTTCGAACAGTCGTCGCACATGATGTTCGAAGAAGAGCCGGGACGTGTCCTGGTTCATCTGGTTCAGGACGTGCTGCCGCTCGCCAAGCCGTGAGGCCTCAGCGGATCGTCACCCGGTCGGGATAGAAGGCGAGATGGTCCTTGATCGGCGCCACCGATTCATAGGGCATCTCATAGGTCCACACCGCATTGACGGTCCGCTCCCCGCCCTCGGGGATCGAGTAATAGGAGCAATCGCCCTTGTAAGGGCAATAAGTGGCGTGATCGGTGCGCGAAAGCCGCGCCATATCCACATCCTTGCGCGGGATGTACTGCACGGCTGGGTAATTGGCCTCTTGCAGGGTCAAGGCCTCGGTGGTGTCGGCCAGAATCGTGCCGCCGATCTCCACCACCACCCGGTTGGGATTGCGGGTGACGGTGATCGGATGGTCGGGGCCGGGGATCTTCACGGTTTTGCTCATGGGTGTCAGGTGGTGGTGGCGCATCAGCGGGTCAAGGCCAGAGTGAGTTGGAATCAGCCTGCTGCCAGCGCCTTGACCTGGTACATAAAACACATCTTAGAAAAGATTACAGTGTTTAAGAGAGTTGAAAATTCGGTGTTGAAACAAGTTGAAGAACTTCAACTATAGCTCAAGAGATCAGTTCCTGGGAAGCTTGGCTAAACGTGGTGAAGAAAAAGCTTCTGCTGTCGTTGGAAGTGCATGCTTCCCTCTACTTAAAAAGACTCGCCGTATCTTTAAATATGTAACTGGAAGAATCTTTACTAATTATAAGAAATTGAAGTGTATCATTAATTAAAAATAAGGAAGGTGATGCTTCTTCATTGAACTATGTGAGCTAAAGCCAATGTAGTTGGGAAGAGAATTTGAAGCCTCACAAGAACAAAAATGTAATGAATGGAGGTAAACTTAATCCACAATTTCAAAAAGAAACTTAGTAACAAACATTGCTGCATGTGGAAAGTTCGGCTACGAAACTAAATTTTGACACAAGAAGCAAATAAAAGATCAAGATAACACGGAGAACTTATCTACTCTCATTAGAGATTAAGCAAACACCATATATAATTAGTGAAACTGATACCAAAGGTTTTGTGCCCTATATTTTGAAAGTTAATTGATTATCTCAATTAAGTGATCGGAAGGTTGATACTGGCAGGGGAACGCTGGAGAAAACATCGCCTTGAACAATACCACTGCGGCAAGTAGACGTAGAAGATATACAGATCAACCCAAAAATGATCACTAGCTACCTTGCTTTAGACAAAGTGTCTAATACTTAAAAGGAACTCTAATTGATGACATCCACTATTCTTGTTATCGTTCTATAATTTAAGATTCTAGTGGCACTAATTGACTTGACAGGTGCTTAATTAAAGAACTTGAATGGTCTACCAGTGGATTGTGCCTATGCTATTTTGTTGTGACTCTAGAAGTCAGTCGAGCATACAATTTGTGCCAGCTGCTTCACCGTGCAGGCAGAATAACTTTTTTGGATTTAACAGGAGGAGAAGCTGAATGGTTTACAGATTTGATGGTAGACATCACGCATCTTAGTTTTGGGACAGCCAGACAATTCCGATCCTTTCTTCAAATTCTATTTTAATCCTAGGTATGAAAGTTTGAATTTAGAAGTACTTATTGGGATTCAAAATTATAATATCAGGGAATGAAGAATGTCGGAATTAGATCATTCAGGGTAGACAAGTCGTTTGTCGAAGACTTGTTCGCTCGCGCGGTTCCGGAGAAGCAGGCGGCCAAACTGAATGCATCTGTATTCTTAGTGGATCAAGCTCGAACTTCGCGCTCGCTGGGGTTGCGTTCAAGCGAGTTCGAAAGCCTGATCGGGGCCGCGCTGAAGGGGACGTTTGAATGATCGATCAGGGCGAAGTCGACAGGCTTCTCGGCCGCGTCAAACCGGTTCCGGTTCCGAGAGGTTGGATTTTGGTCGCGGTGACCCTCGCGCTCGACGAGGATGCCTCAAATGTGGAAGGCCGTTTAAAAGAGCTCTTCGCCCCGTTGTTTACCTTGGACAAATGGCCGGACAACGACTCGGCCCTTCTGTCTGCGCTACCAGATTGGTTTCAGCGGGCAAGCCACGATCGAACGACCACTGCTTTCCCCGACGACCTTTGGGAAACGGATGAGTGGCTCGCTTGGATCAACCGAGACCAACGGGAATGGCGATGGTGGCGAATGGTCGGGAAGGTCAACGCCGGCCACTACCTCCTGGAGGTGATCGTGCCCGGTTGGCCAACTGCGATTGGGGCCCTCAGGTGGGCGTGCTACGCCGTGGGAGCGATGTTCGTCGAGATCGTTCCGGTTTTTGAGTAGGCTCGCCTGCTTTCTGGCGCGGGCTTAGACTCGCGGTGCGCAGCCCTCGGTTTGCGGCTGTTAGCGCGGATTCTCAATTGCTGGCTCGATTGAACTCCCCATGTGCCGCTGCGCCCTTCGAGCGACAACTCGAGTGCCGACGACCGGATGGCTACGGGCGTACCTTGGGGGCGCAAAATACGGCTGGAGAAATCCTTCGCCTTTCATGGACATGCGCAAAATTCCACGCTGGACGTCACGCCAACAAATCCCAAATCGCTCGGCCTTATCCGTTTACCGACACCCAGTAATTGACGGTGGTCGAGCCGGCCCCGTCGAGGTCCGGACCATTAGGGAGGAGTGGCTACATGATGCATCGTGGTTGCTCCGCGACGGCACGGCCCGCCTGAGAGAACCCGGGAAGGGCGCGTCGCTGCCGGAGGGGGCGGATGCCCTACCTAGGGTGTAACCGTACGAGCGCATGAAGTCCGCCGATCCGAAACGCCGGGATGACGTCAGACAATTTGAATCCTCCTGGAAATAAAAGTGCCCCGCCTCCCGGGATCAGGGACGGGAGGCGGGGCGTGTTAGGAGGATGGTAGCCGAACTAGGGGAGCGAGTCCAGCCCGACAGGAACGATCTTCCAGCCGTATTCTGCGAGCATTACGCGGTAGTCCGCTTCCAGTTCCGCACGAATCAAGCTCCATGCGACGGGATCATTCGTGTCGGTAGTGAGTACGAATCCGTAAGTGACGGTGAACTTGTCCATGCCTCTATGATACCCACGATTCAGATTTTCTGCAAGCTTTTCTTACGCCCGCGTGTTGACGATCTGCAACGGCACGCGCGACAGCGTATCGACAAAGAGGAAATCGTGACGGTTTCTGAGACTGTCGATAGCTCGCATCGTCTCATGTGTGTCTCCGCCAAGTTCTGCGAGTGTTGCGCGGTCGTCCTTCCGCATTTGCTTTCCTATGAACGCGTAGGTTGCTGATTGCGGGACGATGACGGGGAGACGCTTGGGACGTTGCGTGCAAGAAATAAGAGTGATTCCGAGAGCGCGTCCAAGATGGTGCATATCAGCAATAGGGCGACTAAGCCCCAACGATTCCGCCATCCATGCAACCTCATCGCCGCCGATAGTCCATCCCTCATCGGCGTAGGCTTTCTGTAGCGCGTACTGGAATTCGACATGTTGATTTTCCCGCGTCGCTTCCGGGGTCGGATACGTCTTAGGCGCGAGCATGACACGATGGTCAAATGCTCGAATATCGTCGTAGCTTCGAATCTTCCGATATTCCTTGGCTTGCGGAGTTTGGAAGATCGGATCACGGGGCTTGGAACAGAAGATGATTACGGAGCGGCGGAGCTTCGCAAGCTCCATGAGCATTTCTGTTTTTCCGCCGCCAGTCTGTGAGGAAATAAAAACGTGCTCCCCCTGCTTCCACAGGGGGCGCAACGTCTTTGAGATGAACTCACTCCATGTCGGGCGTGGAAGCTCCATCTTGTTCCTCATCCTTCTTTGCCCGAGCCTGACGGAATTCCTCGCGTCCTACGACAATGAGCCCTGCCGCAATCGTCAGATGAGCGACGAAGATCTCGCAACCAAAGGGTATGAATGACGGCAATACAATCGCATGGCGCCGGGCCAAAGGAGTCTGAATTGGATATCGTAATGAGAAAAGCGGCGCTGCGCATTCGCCGCGAACGTATTCAGCAGTCACAGACAGAGCTACTTGAGTCCCTATCCACCCAGTGGCTCGCAGCCGCACGCATCCGAAAATTCTTGAGAATGGTCGATCCACGCCTGCCATTCGGCTCTCGAACCGCGGCGATGACAGCCTGGATGAGTTGGGCCCGAGACTACGCCCACCAGATCGACCCTCTGTCGCCCGAGGGTCTGGCGAACTTGGCGGAAAACGCCGGGGTTCTTGCGCCCGATCCGGTCGATGACGAGCCTCGAGACCCTGAAGAGCAGATCTGGCTAGATATGGGCATGTTGGACGCTTGATCGATAATGAGTAAGCGCGCGTCATTGATGCCTGTCACCTCGCCCAGGGCGCATGGGTATCCTTACGCGCCGCCGCAAAGGGAGTCGGCGACAGGTGAAGCCGTTCGAGTTCACCCACGCCGGTGAGGTTCGACCAAAAGTCGCCAATCTGGACCTCGCCTATGGCCACGACGAGGTGTCCGCGCCGGCAGCTTCAAAGCGGTTTGTCATTTTTGATGACGTCCTGACCAACAGCCGTCACTTCTCCGCAATGGTACAGGTGTTACAGGCCGCCTTCTCGGGGGTGGCGGTCGCCGGCGTGTTCGTGGCGCGACGGATGGATCGGATTGTCCGCCGACCGTTCGACTTGTCGCGGGCAAGCCCCGTAGGCTTACCTGTTGCGGCGGGAAGACTCGGCGCTCAGAGTCCGACACGGCTCAGTCAATGGACTGATCGCGTGCAGCGCGCACCGGAGCCATCTAACGGTTAGGCTGCGGAGGTAACCATGGGCGAAACGACGCGCGAAACTCGAGAGGACGTCTTGGGGCGTGATCACCTCAACATCCTGTCGGACATTTAGAAATGCGGTCGCTGCAGGCTGCCCCGCTCAAACGCACCATTCGGCGCGAAGAGCTGCACGCCATGGTGCCGCTCGGCGAGACGACAATCTATGAGATGGAACAGCGTGGCGAGTTTCCCCGACGCTTCGCCCTCTCCCCGCGATGCGTCAATAAAGGTAATAATAACAAAAGAGATAATAACATTCAAAAAAACAAACAGTAGCGTTTGATCCAAGTCCTCACCTCTCCCATACCCGGTGTAAAGGAAACATAAATGATGCCCTCGCAAACCAGGCTTGGATCTCAAGGACCACCCCGCCATAGCCATGACCTGACTTTGCCTTGGGTCAATATCCTTCGGAATTGGCCATATTTCTATCGGGGTTCATCCCGCTCCCGCCATCATCAAACATCAAACTTGCCGTATACCCGCCATACATTTTCTTTTAAAACACCTTTAATGCTTCTGCTGTGTTTTCGACTCAGAATACCTTCCGAGCATGGAGCATGCAATGAGCAAATAAATCAGCTTAGACGCCTTAGCCCTCACACGGGCAATGTCGATATGTTTTCAAATTATCTATTTTCTCCCGTTAATATAAATTTTAGGCTATAGGGCCCCTTTTCCTAGGGATTAATCAAGAGTTTTCTCCCCTTCAGGGAGATGTAATTAACGTCGTGACCTTTATGGCATGGCGAGTTTTGGTCCCGACACGAAACCCACTATTGTCCGATCAAGTCAGACGGTGCGCATTAGCGGCTCCAAGCCACCTTGGTCTCTGGAGTCCGAATAAACTGTCATATTGTGACTGGCACGCCTACGCATTAATAAACGATATAAAAGAAATAAACAAACAATTAAAGATAAAAAAGATAGATAAAAATAGTACATCTACAAGGATACAACTCACTTATTGTCTAAGATTTGATTCCTCACCTTTGCTTGACTGCCATTATTTCTTCTGCGATATATTGGATAAGAATTCCTCCCTTAGCTCGATCTTTCACAAAATGAACGAGGATAATGGCATTTGCATTGTCGTTTTTTCATATTGGGAGAAGGTTTTGAATTCTCACATGGACCATGCATCATGTGTTTTAAAACCATTTCATATAGCAACGGATCAAGGTCGGGATCTGGTATTTTTGCACTATCTTGTCATATGATTCTGGTGAGAGGATCTTATTTTTTTGTTGCAAAGTAACTAAAAAATGAGCATGTGGGAGTCCCCTTTATTGGAACTTGATCACATGAACATAGCCTGCTACTTTGTCAAATATTTCTTTTTTAAACGCGCCGACCATCATCGACCGCGTGCCGGCCGAGGATCCCTGCGCCCAGGAGGAAATCTTCGGCCCGGTACTCGCGGTCCAGCCGGTCGACGGACCGGAGGCGGCGCTGGCCGCGGCGAACGGCACGCGCTACGGCCTCATGGCCGGGATCTATACCCGCGACATCACCCGCGCGCTGCGCCTGTGCCGCGATATCGATGCCGGGCAGATCACCGTCAACGGCTATTGGGCCGGCGGCGTGGCCGTGCCCTTCGGCGGCAACCGCGCCTCGGGTTTCGGGCGCGAGAAGGGATTGGAGGGGCTCGCGACCTATCTGCGCACCAAGAGCGTCACGGTGACGATCGGCTGACACCCCGGCGGCGCGGGGCCGGATACCGCCTGCCGTCCCTTTCCCGGACATGGACCGGATCAATGCAGGAATACGACTACATCATCGTGGGCGCGGGCTCGGCCGGCTGCGTGCTGGCCGACCGCCTGTCGGAATCCGGACGCCATAGCGTGCTGGTGCTGGAGGCCGGAGGCTCCGACCGGCGCTTCTGGATCAGGCTGCCGATCGGCTACGGCCGGACCTTCTTCGACGAGCGCGTCAACTGGAAATACCAGGCCGAGCCGGACGCTGCACTGGGCGGGCGCCGGCAATACTGGCCGCGCGGCCGCGTCCTCGGCGGATCGAGCTCGATCAACGCGCTCGTCTATTGCCGGGGCCTGCCGGGCGATTTCGAGGACTGGCGCGCCGCCGGCAATCCCGGCTGGGGCTGGGACGAGGTGAAACCCTATTTCGAGCGGTCGGAGCGGATCGTGGAGGAGGACGGCATCTACGGCCAGGGGCCGCTCCATGTCTCGAATGTCAGCCGCGAGATCCATCCGCTGAGCCGGCACTATCTCGCCGCCGCGCGCGAGATGGGCCTGCCGGTGACGCGCGACTTCAACGGCCCGGAGCCCGAGGGGGTCGGCTACTACCGGATCACCACGCGCAACGGGCTCCGCTGCTCGGCCGCCGATGCCTTCCTGCGGCCGGCCTTGAGGCGCCCGAACTGTGCCTTGACGATGAACGCCCTGGTCCGGCGCATCCTGATCGAGAACCGGCGCGCGACCGGCGTCGAGTATCAGAGCGGCGGCGCGCGTGCACAACTGGCAGCCCGGCCGGCGCGAGGGTTAGCCTAAAGGCTGACACAAAGGGTCAGCCCGGCTGACTTTTCCGGCTCTACCGATAGGGGCAGACTGGTTGCCCGAGAGGAGGAGCCTAACGATGCAAGTCGAGCATATCCTTCAATCCAAGGGCTGGAGCGTCGTGACCGTCACCGCCGGCTCGACGATCGCCGAGGCGGTGGACCTGCTCAATGCGCGAAAGATCGGCGCCGTCGTCGTGGTCGACGGCAAGCGCGTCGTCGGCATCCTCAGCGAGCGCGACGTGGTGCGCCATCTGGGCAGTGACTGGGGCGCGCTGGCGAGCCGTCCGGTGAGCGACGTGATGACCAAGGCGGTCGTCAGCGTCAGCCGCTTCGCCACCGTCGCCGACGTGATGGAGCGCATGACCGAAAAGCGCATCCGCCACATGCCCATCGTCGACAATGGCGACCTCGTCGGCATCGTGTCGATCGGCGACATCGTCAAGCGCAAGATCGAAGAGACCGAGCAGGAAGGGAGGAGGTGTGTCTCGGTTGAAGAGGCACTTGACAGGAGGAGCAGGTGTGGGATACTCTGAGATTACAAGATGTACCCATGTGCCTAAAGATGTGAAACTTGCAATGGCCAGGCACTTGCGGGAGAAGAAAGTTGAGATGCAACAAAAGGAAAAAAGAAGAAAAGGGATGAAGTAGCGGTCAGTAGAAGAGCATGCGGCAGCAACGATGATGAATGTGCATGGACACCCAGTGACGAAGAACAGCAAGTGTGTACTGAACAACTTAATGTATATGTCATGGTGAATGATCCATATGAAGCACAATTTCGTGAGGCACTACTTCAGAGTAGAGATGAGGCAAGACATCCCAAGGAGACGAGAGTGCAAAGTCGCGAGACGGTAAGGACCAGAGCATCAGCTAGTGGTGGTTCATCTACTACTCGTCAACCATGGGGCATCAGGAGTTTCTTCGCTGGTGACTTGGGTTCACAAGGAAAAAGGACATAATCGATCAATATTAAAGGTGTGGAGCCCGGTGCACTATCTCGAAAGCATGGCAAGCAAACGAGGATGAACAATGCATATGGCCAGAAGGGGCTAAAATGAAAACTCGGACAGGCCCCGCAACGGCAAGTCGACGCTGCTGTCGATCATCGAGAAGCTGCTGGGCCCCTTCGCCAAGAGGATGGCTGAGGACTTCCTGATCGAGAAGCACAACAAGGAGCACCCCGAGGAGATCGCCCGCCTGCGCGGGGTGCGGTTCGGGATCGCATCCGAAGCGAAAGCGAACGGTCGTTTCGCGGAGGCGCGCGTGAAGGGGCTCACCGGCGAGAAGACCCTCACCGGCCGGTTCATGGGGCAGAACAGCTTCGACTTCCGCAACGCCGTCACCCTGTGGCTCGCCGTCAACCACCTGCCCGCCGTCGCCGCCGGCGGTGACGGGTTCTGGCGCCGCATCCGCAAGATCGAGTTCAAAGGCAAGGTCACCTCCGAAATCCCCGACCTCGACGAGCAGCTGATCGCCGAAGAGGGCCCCGGGATCCTCGCCTGGATGATCGACGGGGCAGTGGAAGCGATCCGGTTCGGGCTGCAGGACCCGCCGGAGGTGCTGCGCGCCACGAAGGAGTACGCGGTGCAGGAAGATCACCTCGGGCAGTGGGTGGCCGACAACCTCATGGTCGCCCCCGGTGTGGGCGCGCTCAAGGAGGAGGTGTACCTGCGTTACGCCCGGTACGCCGAACGCAACCGTCTGGTGGTGCTGTCCAAGTCGGTGTTCACCCGCGAACTGTCGCACTACATCGAGATCAACGAGTTCACCTCCACCCCGAAGCTGTTCGGTGACATCGCCCTCACGAAGGAGGAGGCTGCGTTCGGCCCGCTCGCGCCCGCCCCCAACGTGCCGCTGGCGAAGGTGCCCGTGCCGCCGACCGTCTCCTCGATGCTGTTCGAGTACGAGCAGGGGCACGATGCCGAGGACCCCGACGATGAGTGACGACCGCGCCGAACTGAACCCCGACAGTGTGTGCCTGGCTTGCAAGGCCGGGTTCCACAACGAATGCGACCTGTCGTTCACCGCGATGCTCGAGGACGGGCAAGAGTGCTGCTGCCGCGGCACGTTCTCCATCGAACTGTACCGGGAACTCGACGCCGGCCTCGAGGCGATCCTCGCCGGCGAGCAGAAGGGCGCCAGCAGCGTCGGGGTGAAGGAACCTCACCAGGTCACCGACATCGAATCCACCGGCCGGTGTGAAGAGATAATTATGTTGTAGGAACATGTGGGATTTGGATGTCTTGAAATAATGCATTGAAGAGAAATACTGGATGTTGTAGAAAATCTATGATAGTTCAAGTAGTATATACTTGATTTGAATAATTTTCTACCCTTGAATTATGTTTTACATAAAATATCATAAATCATTTGACATTACGAAGATTCTTTGAACAATTCCCTTGTCTTTTGGATTGCCTAGTCTTGATCCCCATATGGAGTCAGCTATATTTGCTGGAAACTAGTAATCATCTCCTTAGGGAGAACTTTTGGTGTAACAATACCATGTACCATGACTCTAATATGACATTTTACTCTATTCATCATCATTTGCCTTTGGTATATATACATACACATAATTGGCTATAAAATAGTTTGAATTGAATATGGACCATGTGCGTTGATGTTTATCTCTGTCTACTTATCAATTTTTGATTTTAATAAGAAGTGAGAGGATAATGGATTGGGGGTGGATGGACAAAAGAAGGTATCTGTTGGAGATGAGTACCCATATGTTCTATTTACTTTACAATGGATAATTAGTTGACATCTTTTACACATGTTTACTTCTCTAGGGATGCAAAGGAATACTACAATAGTGTTGACGAGTTTATTCAGTTTGCATTTAGGGTTGTATCTAGTACTTAGACAATCAAATGCTCATGTGTACATTGTTCATGTGTTGACAGATGGAATAAGGAGATCGTAAGACAACACTTATACTTGATTGGAGTTATCAAGGATAAGGAGTTTTGAAAATTCCATAGTGAGACTAAGACTTGGCACCTAAAGAATGATGTTCCTAATAGGGGCATGCATGAGATGCTACATGATGCATTTGAGATGTCAACCTTTGAAAATAGGAGTGATGTAAGAGAAAATAAAGGTTCAACTAATGCTGATAATAATGTTAGATGATTCTATAAGTTAATTAGAGATACTGAAGCACCTTTATACAATGTTTATAAAAAACACACCAAGCTTTCTTTTATTATTCTAATGTTCAACATTAAGTGCATGGGTGGATGGAGTAACTCATCTTTTGAAGTAATGTTGAAGTTAGTCAAAGAGATTTTTTCGAATAATGAAGTGTTGTCAAAGACTAGATGATGCATTATGGGCCTACAGAACTACATTCAAAACTCCCATTGACATGCCACCTTACCGTCTCATTTTTGAAAAAGCCTGCCACTTGCCCGTAGAACTTGAGCATAGAGCATATTGGGCCATTAAACAAGTCAACTTTGATCTTACCCAAGTGGGTGCCCAAAGAGCTCTGCAAATTAATGAACTGGAGGAACTCCGAAATGAAGCCTATGAAAATTCAAAGATTTACAAAGCTAAAACCAAGGCATTCCATGATAAGCATATTCACAGGAAAATATTTTCTATCAATCAAAAGGTTTGGCTATTTAATTCGAGGTTACGCTTGTTCCCTGGTAAGCTCAAATCCAGATGGGATGGACCGTTTGTAATTGTTAAGGTTTTTGACCATGGCACTATTAAAATTTTAAATCCTAAAAATGGTCACATTTTCACTATTAACGGCTAGAGATTAAAACCTTACTTGGAAAACGAGCAGCTGTCAAAAGAATCCATTGCTTTGAATGATCCAGAATACAATCTTTGAAAACTTTCATGCGTCTGGCTGAAGACAAAAAACTTGGCGCTTGTGGGAGGCAACCCAATGTTTTTATTGTTTGATGTTTTTGTTTAAGTTTGTTTCAGTAGTCAGGTCAAGGCCCGGGAGCACAAAGTTGTTGCCGTCCATACAAGTTAATGGAGTTACGCCCTGTCTGCCAGGTTGTATCTTTCCATCTCAGCAATCTATTGTTACATTGTTCTATTATTTTCTATTTTATATGCCATTGAGGACAATGCCATTCAAGTTGGGGGGGAGGGAGAAATTTTCAAGTTTCATGATGCATATAGTGCAACCAAATAGGAGGCCTGTCTATCGTTGCATGACAGACAAAAGATGAAAATTCTAAATGAGTTTGTTGATTCATGTTTTTTATTGAAAGTAATTCTGGAATAGAAAAGACTAAGAAAAAGGACGAATGAAAATTTATTTCAATCTAGCTAAGGAAAACTGATGTAAGAATCTCTTTAAAGTTCATGTGTACTTTTAGAAAATAAAATCGCATTGCACACTAATGAAACAAACAGGGCAAACCCTCTATTATTTTGGACATATTGTCTGATGCTCTGCACTTCTCAAGGTTCGCTCTCTCTAGAGTCTAGAGAGAGGCTAAAGAAAAACTTTCTTTATTTCTCCTTGTTACCTTGTTTTCCAAGTACAAGGGTCTTTTTTTTTATAATGGTCCAAGGCCTCCCACACGTTGGGGTCTCATGGCCAGTAAGTGTCGTGTGCGGGTTCCCCCTCACTAGCTGTTGACACTGAAAATATTCCTAATATTTTCTGTCTTCTGCTTTTGCAGGTCTTGAGCTCTGGTTGGACGATCCTGTGCCGACAGAGAAGAAAAGAAAGGAAGGAAGAAAAAGAACGGCGAAAGCCGAACAAAAGATGAGACCAAAGAAAAGATACTCGGCTCTGACGGGCAGCCGCCGAAGCAAGACCCAGGAGCTCGGAAGAGTATTCGGGACCATCCCCGAAGAAGCAACCAAAAGCTGCAAATACAAGTGAAGCTGGCCCGGCATCACAAATTATAGTGCCGAAGGCCATGTCAGCGAAAAACTCGCATGTTCAAGCCAAAGACACACGAAGTTCCGATAAAGATCGTACATCGTCCCGAGAGCTTTGTCAAGGCTTCTCGTCAACGTTCTTCAAGACTGCAGCGACATGAATGGTCAGCGGTGACTTCTGAAACCATCCCCGGACCCACCAGCTAGCCCGCGGAGAACAAACGAGGCTAATACGGCACGCCCTTGTTCCGGCTCGCCCCTAACTCGGCGCCACCAAATCCAGTGCGCAAAGGGGCTTGGGGACGTCCCTTCCCTGGCGCCATCAAATCTGGCCCGCAAAAGCTTGGAGAAGCCCTCCCGGCACGCCATTTTCTCATGCTGGATTAACTGGCACTTATATAAGAAGCACTTGGTTCGACCAAGTAAAAAATGAGGGTGATCAAGACAGAGAGAAGAGGCAATCGGAGAGGGCAACTAGAGAAGAACCGAGTGCTCACCGGGGAGAGATTGGTCACCAATCAGAGCGAAGTAATAGAGGGTTTCTTGGGGAGAAGGTCTTCTCCTGGGAGCCCCTTGGTCGCCGCCGTCCTCTACCCCTCTCGAAGCTCCCAGCGCCGGGGAAGGAGATCGCTTGCTCCTTTGTTTCCTTAGGTGGGTCGTCGGGGTTCTCCCATTGATTCCCCCCTTTTTGGTTTCTTCTCTGCTGTAATATAGGTGACAGGGGGAGGGGCGATGATATGAGACTGTCTCCCCCTTCACCATTTCTCCTTCTATTCCCCTGTAATCCCTTCTTGCGGTTAATGTAACCAATGACCGTGCGATAATGCCGGCGTCGGGATTCGTAGCATTTATGTTTATTTCCTGATTCATGGAATGAACGGTATGCGCTAATAGATCGTGCTTGAGGCGATATCTATCTTCCCCACTCTCTCATTTCCTCTCAATCTTTGCATCTAACTGTTCCCCTATGCGTGTGGTTCCCTGATCCATTTTCCCCGATGCCGGACATGCCCTGGGACACCACGGGCTACATAAACCATTCCCCCCTTCCACGGAACTCTTCCCCTCTAATGCGATTGTTCGTGCTTTGCTTCAAGCATACGCCGTGAGTGTTATGCCTGGAGGCACATTCGTCTATGCACCTCCACTCATTTCTACTCCCAGGTTGAGTTTCGGTACTCCTCTGCCCTGCTCCATAGCGCAGAGGGGATGAGATCATCTCCAGAGCATGCACGCTCGGTTCATGTCAATCATATGCCAGTTGCTTGGAGGATATCTCCTGTTTAGTCATTTTTGTTTGTGGGCCAAGGCAGTAGCCTCTTATAAGTGATCGTCCTATTAATCCCCCCAAATCAGCATGCTTACTGTGACGCCTGAGAGCACTAACTCACCTAATCCCGCGAGCATTGACCTGCTGTCCCTGGTGAGCATCACCCTCTAGCTCATTGGTCATTGCATTATGGCATCGCTTTCTTATTCCGTCTATGATTTGGAAGCGTCTGGGCTTGGTCATTGTCAGTGACTTTGCTCCAATAAATCGGGGAAGGGGGACACCCCATGATATTTCATTTTAATCACTCGGTCAATAGGAACTCATCTATTAGTGATGAGCTTCCCACAGGCCAATGGGTGAATAACGACAGGGTTATTCCCGACAGATGTAAAACCATGGTCCCTAGTGGACTTTATGGTGACCAGGGATGTGTGCCCCTCATAGGCTAGCCCTCGGGGTTTCCTTCCCTATCGGTCGTCCCGATTCGGATGTAGTGTCGACTCGGGTCACGTGCCCCTCATAGGCTGGCCCTCAGAATTTTCGCTCCCTTCATTAGTCGCCTTATCCATCCATTCTAACCCACGGACTGTGGTGCCCCTAGTAGTCTAGCCCTCGGGGTCTTCCTATCCATTCGGGTCTACCGGCCGGCATTGCACCACCCGACTCTTAGGGGTTTACTCCGCTACGTGAGTACTTCCCTGCTTCTCCCCCACAATCCTCCGGAATGGGGAGATGCTGCCAAAATTTTGGCACGAATAAGCTAACAAACTACTTAATAATCCTCAATTAATAAAGTTACTCTATTCGGAATGAATGCCGCGCTCAAGTATGAACCTCGCGCGAGCCTTTGACTCAGCTTCTGGAAGGCCCGGGACCGACCCAATGGATAATTGACTCAGTCAAGTCCAAAAATCTCTTAAAACATTTCAATAAACCCGAGAATAAACCAAGAAAACCTCAATATCCATAAAAATTAGCTAATCCGATGTGATCTCATGACTGGCGTGCCGTAATACGGCGTGCCCTAAAACGGTGCACCCCATTACGGCGCGCCCCCATGAGAGCATGCGGTATTAAGCTTCCCCTTTTTTTACCTACGTCCGTGGCACCGGTTTAACCCTATTCCTATGGTTGTCGTGTTGTTTTAACCTCTTTAGATACGCGTGCTGCGTCGGTTTCGATCCGACTCGCGTCGTCACGTCATTTTAATCCTCTCCTTGCCTTCGGGGTGGTTTCCGATTTAACTACAACCTTGCCCTCTCAAGCCTTTATTTCTCGTGTCGTTTTAAATGTCCACTCTCCGAGTGAATATTAAACCGTCTTAATGGCGAACACTGTCCTGATTTGGGTAATCCATGGACACATGGAAACCCCTTGAAAGCTCGGGAGTCTTCGTCCATTCCGTCGGTCGCCGTGTCTGGCTTCCCGGTATTTAGAAGTCCGTCATTAAGGGCTGACCTCCGCTTATCACCCGCAACCCTTCGGGTCTAGGGGAGTGCCACCAGATCTTTGTTAAAGACATTTCGACCGTTTGCAAGACTGGGAATAAAATCAATTGAATAAATAATAATAATAATAATAATGAATAATAAATAAATAATAAAATAAACAAAAATGAGCAATTCAAGTTTTTTTTCTCTTCCTTCTTCTTTTTTTCTCTCTTTTTTTTCTTTTTTTTCTTTTTTTTTTCTTCTCTTTTTTTTCTTCATCTTTTTTTTGAAGGTATATTGCATGACCTCAAGGGAGGTCTGAGAAGCATGCTTGCTCCACGCAAGGCACGGGGTTTAGCTATTCATCCAATTGAGGAAGTGCTACGTGATACAGCTTCAGATGCTTTCTATTAAGGGGTGGGAATTAAGTTCCCCCCCTATGATTAACAATCACGTATGCACCTCCTTCATAGACCTTTTGGACAACATTGGTTCCAAGCTAATTTTCATTCAGCTTGCCTTTAGGGTTGGCAGCCATGACCTCTTTTCTTTTGACCATCACGTGGTCACCTTTCTTGAATTCACACCCCTTGACGAGCTTGTCAAAGGTGCGAGATATGCTTGCCTGGTAGACCTGTATGTTTTGTTGGGCCTGGAGTTTCTTCCTTTCCAAGTCGGACAGCTCCTCCAGTCTTCGTTCGGCGTTTGTTCAGTCATCTTTGACCAAGTCTTGTTGGATTGTGACCGAAAGTGCGGGTACCTCTAATTCAATGGGGACGACTACTTCTGAGCCGTACACCAAGGAGAAGGGCTAGCAACCCATTGGGGTTTTATAGATGGTACAGCATGCCTAGAGCATCTCGTACATCTTATCTTTCCAGTCCCTTTTATTGGAACTGACTGTCTTCGCTAGGAGAGTGCACAGTGTTTTATTGAAGGCTTCTACTAGCCCATTCTCCTGCGGACTGTATGGAGTGGATGTTCTCTAGTCAATCTTGTATTTTTCAGCCAATCTGTAGACCTTTTGATTCTGAAAGTGGCTTCTGTTGTCTGAGACGATTCGGTTGGGAATGCCAAACCAGAATATCACATTTTGCCAAATAAATTAGGCCACAATTTCTCCTTTCAGTTATTTCAGGGCTTCGGCCTCCACCCAGCGGGAGAAGTAGTCTGTTATTACCAGGATATATTTACATCATGAAGAGGATGGAGGCAGTGGGCCCACGACATCTATTCCCCATTGGGTAAATGGCCAACTGGGTGTTGTTGGATGTAGCTGTGCTGGAGGTCATCTAGGGACCATTGCATGTTCTTGGCACGTTGCGAGGTCTCCGCCGATGAACCATTCGCCGCGATAGACCTGGGCTTCCTCCTCGGGGCGCTGCCAATAGCCAAGCATCAGCCCGGGATCGGAGCGGTGCACGGCGAGCATGCCTTCCTCGCCGGGGCGCAGCGGGGTGTCTCCACCTTCAATGGGCAGGATGGCGATACGTCGTCCGGGCTGGGCGCGGCCAACGGCGTGATGATGGGCCTGCGGCAACTGAGCATGTTCCTCGGGCCGCTCTACCTGCCGCTCCAGCGGTTCAGCGAGCTCAACGCCATCCTCTCGAGCGCTCTGGCCGCCCTCGACCGCATCGGGTTCGACCTCGACGCCGTGCAGAAGGGCTACATCTCGGTCCCGCGCCTGATCGTCTCCAGCCTGCCGCCGGATCTCGAGCGCCTGGACGCCATGGATCAGCGCAAGAATCTGTTCCTGCGCATCATGCTGCCGGCCGTTCTGACCGCCAATGAGCAGATCGGCGCCGATCGCCAGCATCTGCTGGCGATCAAGGCTCAGCTGGTTTCCGGCGTGCAGATGAGCGCCACCGATGTCCAGTGGGTGCTGCAGCTGGCCGATGCCTATGACCAGCCGGACGCCGATGTGGATTCGCTCCTGCGCAAGGTCGATGTGGTTCCGCCCTCTCTCGCTCTGGCGCAGGCCATCGAGGAGAGCGGCTGGGGCACCTCGCGCATTGCCCGCCTGCAGAATTCGCTCTTCGGCCAATTCGGCCAAGCCGCCTCGGGCGATTGGGATTATAAGAGCTTCGCCAGCCTGCAGGAGGCGGTGGCTTCCTACATGCACAATCTGAATACCCATAGAGCCTATAAAGAGTTCCGCGTGTCGCGCGCCCATATGCGCACCCTGAAGGGCGAGATCGACGGCTGGGAGCTGGCTCAGACCCTGCATCGCTATTCCGAGCGCGGGGATGACTATGTGCGCGGCCTGCACAGCATCATGCGCGACAATGAGCTCGAATCCTTCGACTTCGCGCGGTTGAACACCCGCCGCATCGCGGCTATCGTCGCCAGCAACACGTAATCTTTTGCTGGGGGTAACCCTTGTCGACGCGCGCGACGCCTTAAAATTCTGTTGAATAAAAGAAAAGATTCAGAACTGGTAGCCAAAAATTCATCTATTGAAGGATTTGAGAACATTAGGTCTTACCAGAGGTTCTTGTGGAATAAACATGATATTTACCACCTGTTTGTCTAGGTAGACCACAAGGTGCTTATCCAAGCATTCCTTTGACTTCCAAAAGATGTCCACCATGTAATTTGATTCTATGAAACAAGATTATCAAGATATGAACACATTGGTTAGCAATTTTCTTCATTGACCAGCTCAATAACACAAGCACATGAGATTTGTCATCATTGAAACTTAACCAGCAAAATCAACTTGGGGATCCAACAATCTCCCCATTTTTGATGATGATAAAATGATGTGTGCATGAATTCCAAATGTCAATTTATTGACAAATAGTATGTCAAAACTGTGCATATGAAAACTATGAACAAGCATGTGAATTATGAACATATATGACAACTAAGTATTTAGAACTGAAGTGTATGCACATGAAGAAGACTATGAACTGACTATGAAAAATGACTATGAATTGAAATTATGCACATGAAGACTATGAGTTGAAATGCACTTTGTCTCCCCCCCTTTTGTCATCAACAAAAATCAATTGACAATGGGGTTATGAAAGCCTAATATGTACATGTATGATCAAAATTATTCATGCTAGTAAGCAAGCAAGCATGGAGGACAATCAAGCATGTGAGTATCTATAGCTCCCCCTCAATGGGGTAAAAGGATAGCAAGTGAGTAGTGTATTCAAAACCAAGATGTGAGACATGAAGTATAATCAAAAAAAGGTAGTGCATGCATAAGCTAGAGGCACTGCATAAATCATGATAAGAATAAATTCAAGAAACACATTCATCACAATAATATCCAAGAGTAAAAAGTGCAACAATGAGAAATGAGTTTCAAAATATATGGATATCTAGAATTTCTTAAGAACACAAGAGGGTGATTTTCTCTCTATACTTTTATTTTATATCCTCGACTCTCGGTAGCTTCGTACAACCCCACTTATGATTCTTTTTATTGGACTTCACCATTCAGCGGGAGTCACCTCATATGTCTCAATGGGGATTCCTAGCTACTAGGATTCATCACGCATTTGATTTTTCTTGTGGATTTTTACTTCACCGTTCAACGCGAGTTTCCTCATTGCAGCTTGTGTATTCGAACAATTAGATAAGTCCGGAGATTGTAAGGACGGCTTGCGGTTCTCTAATTATGAGAATAGTGGGGAAGCTAGAATTGTTTGCACTATGACGTCAACTTATATCACATCGTCTAAGAGAGACCTTTATTCACTGGAATTTGTTCCGGCGAACACAAAATCATCTACAGTTCGATTTTGGGGACACACTACTCTCCCTGGTATCCCGACATACGAAAGTAAGATTAATCCTTTTGTTCAGAGCTGCGCCACGGTTAGAACGCGATCGACAGGCTCATAAAAGCGCAGCTTTGACCAGCCCTTGGCGCGTAGGTCGACCGCCGAATCGCAAACGACGCCATGCCGCGGGTCCGCGTGGATAACAAGTCGTTCGGGTGCGAGCCATACGCCGATGTGCGCCGGCCGATCGCGCCGGGCCATCAGAACCAAAGCGCCGTCAGCCGCCCGAATGATGCCCATAGGCAACGCTGGTTGCAAAACCCAATTGGCGCGCTCCGGGTGCGTCTGAATCGCCTCAATCATCCATTGCCAGGTTGGCTCGGCCGGAACCGCCACCTCGGGCAAGTCGCGGTCAAAGAGCGCACGCGAGACGGCGCGGGCCAAATGCCAGCAATCGAAAGCATCTGGCCCTTTGGCGTTCGCTTGCCAGGGCTTGGCCAGGAATGGAAACAGGGCTTGCGCGCGGGTGGTCAAGGCATAACGACCCGGAACTGACACGCATCAGCAAGACTTTGCCAAAACGCGCGTGCGTGATCGGTCTTTGCCCAATAAGCCCGCCGACGAGCAAACTTACCGATGCGTGACAAATCACCAGCGTTCATGTTGTCGAGTCGGCCTTCAAGCGTGAACCTGCACATGGTTAGTCCTCCTTTTAAGACGGCATCAACCCCGGAAATTCGTTAATCGTGTAGTTCAGGAACGGGAATTTGCGATTGGCCAGGTCGTCGAGCTTGGCCGTGCCGATAACCGACGTTCCTGATACGCGCACCCGCCGCATGACAAACTCAATCGGTCCGTAACACGGTTCGGTTAGATCGTCTGATCGGTACTGGCGAAACAGTACTTTCAGGTCAGCTTTAATGGACACCGCCGCGTCAAGATACTTCATCATACTATGATGGAATGAGATTTTGTGCAAAAATGCACAAATACGAAGCTCTCTTAAGAAGAGTGATATAATGCAAACGAAATGAAAGATGATGCATGCAATTAACGTAAGCAAAAACGAATGAAGAACAAGAGAAAGATAGACTTATTATGGCACCAATGGCGGACTTCAAGGAGGACTTCGGCAACGTGAGGATGATGTGCACGGGTGCTCAGAAATCCGGCAGAACCTCTCCTTGACCTTCTTACGAGCTCGGAAGTAATTTCACCAGCGTTTCCCCTCCTCTTGAAAGGATTTCGAAGCTCTTTGTTCGTAGGAGGGGATGCTCTATTTATAGGGAAGATTGCAACGAACACGTCCCGTATAGAGGATGCGTTCAAATTATCGCGTCCCTATGACCAGACACATCTCACTTTTTCAAAATAATATTTTTATATCACACGCATCCATAGTCTAGGATGCCTTCTTTAAACGTGTTCCCCGTGACGGACGCACCCACTTTCCCTTCAGAGTCAAACACGGTGCCAAACGGCGACGCAGGCGTTGAAAATGAGGGATTTTGGTGCCTAATCTTGACTTCAGAGACACGTCAGGTTAGCAAGACATTTTCTTTGTAAATTTTCAAATAAAATGGCGGGGTTGGCATAGAATTTTGATTAAAGAGGGCGTCTTCTGAAGCTGACACGTTTAAAATATGCGTCTACTCTGGAAGACGCATCAAAAGGGATTAATTAGATAAGGACGCGTCTTGTTAAGCTGCCGCGTATTGAAGAAGGCGCCCACCTCCTCCACCACGTTTAAGATCACTCCCCAAAATTATTTTAAAAAGATAAAAAATAAGAAAAATAAATTAAAGGTGAGAGCCACTTTGGAGCATCATAGTGTGATATGAGATTTACTCAATATAATATCAAAAATGGCGTGTCTACACTGACCTGAAGCTAGAATTCATTATGAAAATTCTGAATCACCATGCTCACCATGCTCAAAGATTCACGCCATCGCTTTTCTAGATGCAGAACCCAGAGAGGGGTCAGACATCAATTTAGTATGCGGCCGTTGAGGAATCAGGTTCTGATCCTCTAGGAAGTTCTTGGAAGATCCACTATGGCAAATTCCTCCTTATGCTCCCTTTTTTCGAGACCGGACCCTAGCGGCGAGCGGCGCCCCCGACTGGATGGCAAATCTAGGCCAGCGATACCGGATCGTCATCGCAACGCCGGGCGTGTGCACGCCGCGGACCCGAAGCGGTTCGCGGATCTGGTGACACGAGCGGATAGGGGGAACCCATTCGTGTGGGGTCGGGGTTGAAAAGAGCTACCCCGCCGCCATCCCTGCCAGCGCCGGGATCAGCAGCACCAGCGCCACCAGGCCCCACAGCGCCACGGGCAGGCCGACGCCCTGCGCGGCGATGCCGATCAGCGGCGGCCCGGCCAGCACGCCGGCGTAGCCGGTGGAGGTCACCGCCGCGACGGCCAGGGCCGGGGGCATCGAGGTCTGGCGGCCGGCGGCGCTGAACAGCACCGGGACCACGTTGGCCGCGCCCAGGCCGACCAGGCCGAAGCCGACGAGGGCCAGCGGGGCGACGGGCGCGGTGAGGGCCAGGGCGAAGCCGGCCGCCGCCAGGGCCCCGCCCCAGCGCAGCACCCGCCGCGCGCCCAGCCTCGCCACCACGGCGTCGCCGGTCAAGCGGCCGAGGGTCATGGCGATGGAGAAGACGATCAGGCCGGCCCCGGCGCTGGCCGGCGCGGACAGATGGCGCTCGACCAGCAGCAGGGCGCTCCAGTCGAACACCGCCCCCTCGGCCAGGAACGAGGTCGCCGCCAGCAGGGCGATCACCGCGACGAGGCCGGTGGGCAGCACGAACAGTCGCTCCGGCGCCGGCGGGCGCACGCTCAGCAGGCGTGGCGCGGCTAGCAGCACCAGCACCAGGCCGACGATCGCCGCCGCGCCGGTGGCCGCCAGCGGGCTCGCCCCCCAGCGCAGGGCCAGGGTCATCCAGCCGGCGCCGGCGAAGCCGCCCAGGCTGAACAGGGCGTGGAAGCCGGACATCAGCGGCTCGGCGGCCGCGGTCTCGACCTCCACCGCATGGGCGTTCATGGCCACGTCCAGCGCGCCGAGCGACGCGCCGAACACCGCCAGGGCCGCCCCGAGGCTCAAGGGCGTCGCCGCCGCCGACAGCGCCGGCAGCAACAGGCAGAGCCCCACCCCGCCGGCGATCACCAGCGGCCTCGCCCCCAGCCGCACCAAAATCAAATTATATTACTAATGTAGGTGACAATTACAACTCTATGAAAATTGAAATTACAACTTGTAAAATAAGAGAAAAGGGAAAAAATAGGAGCCGAGTGGATGAAGAGTGCCGCCGTCTCCTTTCCATGCCGAGTCTTTAAGTTTCACCTCGCGATGGAAGTAGACGCCGTCGAGAGGACCAAAGGGAGACAATCTGCCAAGGGGATACGTGAAGAAATATAGAAGGGGAAAGTAGAGAGGTGGAAGAAGAATAGAAATAAACTAAGGTGTGTGCGTGAGTGTTCTATGAATAAGGAATGGGTGAATAGAGAGGAAAGAGGGGGCTACGGGTGAGAAAAATTGAAAACACAATAAAACTGACTTAAGAACAGAGGAAGATTGGAGAGAAGATAGCTTTAAAACTAAAGAGGTTTGGAAGAAGTGGAAGAAGAGAAAACTGTAGAGGACAAAGAGAGGAAAAAGATTCATGAAGAATTTAAAAGCAGAAGACAAGAGGAAGTGGATGAAATCGTAGGGAAAAGATCTGTGAAAACTAGAGATGAACAGTAAACTTGCAGAACAGAGAATTGAATAATTAAGAATAGCTTAAAATCAGGGAAGAAGAAGAATTAGAAGAACTTTTTAAAATGGAAAACTTTGCAGAAAAACTCAAGTTGAAAAGATTACTAGAAAGCATGATAAAGTGGCTAAGGAAACTCTGGAACTCAAGAACAGGCGGGCCTCCCCTTCGGTTGCTCATGGCGGCTTTATATATTGCTCAGAAGAATCTTCACGGCTGTGGCTCTGTAGATCATATCCAAATCCTATTTTCCACCATACAATAGTTGCCAAAGATTGGTCTCTTCCCCAGATAGAGTCCTCCTTGATCAAAACATGGAAGATACACTCAAATAATAGCAAGATAGCTTCAAAGAGACCTTCCCGGTTCTACTTCAAACTCTCGCGAAAATGGCGACTGGGATACTGGGCGCAAATTAAAATAGCAGTTGCACATGTGGTCGCATATGCCTTTTCTCATTTTTTGACATTTTCTTATTTTTCATAAATCTGAGAAATAGCGACTACATGGAAAGGTGCAGTTTCTTTTTTCCTATTTTTCTTGATTTTCTGCATAATTCCATCGAATTGACCGACAAATTCGTCGCAGGACTCTCATAGATAAACGGCTATTCCTAGACCATTCATCCACAAGAGTGGCCAATGGCCAACTGCTCTTCCCATGTCGGTGGAAAACTAAAATAAATAGGATAAATAGATAATTTTCTGAAAACCAACGACCTTAGGACTCTGGGATATGAACGGCTAAGAATATACAGCTCAATGAGGTGGAACGGCTATACCCAGACCGTGTGTCAGCTTGTCGGTGGAAATTCAATAAATTAACTAAATATCCAACAAATACATGGATGGGCCAATATCAACCGCTCATGAGTTGAACGGCCTGACGACTGATCGTTTATGCCTAGGCGCTTGAAATCCATAAAAATGTTAAATTAAGTAAAATTCAGGCCCATTAAGCCCTAAATTGAAACAAACCTAGCCAGGGAGAGAGGCTACCCATATAATAAGCCCAAAAGTGTGCCAAAACATAGCCCAATAAGCAATTGACAACTCGAGGCATCAACAATTGGGAGTAAGAGAAATGACTCAACTCATCGGTAAAAAATGGGTGTCAATAGATGTCCCTCCTTAACGTCCTCTTTGCAGGGGAGTGAGCGGAGATGAAGCGGAAGTGAGATGAAACATGGAGATGGAGCGAAAATAAAGTGGGGCGGACTGAAAAGCAGGTGTTAAGGTAAAACGACACCCATTTTCTCACCAACAAGCGATAGGAATCTTTCGGAAAAACTCTAAACCACTCACAAAGGATAGCTAGACCAAAAGTGACACCAATCTGGAGGAACTAACTAATCGAAAAAGAAAAACACATGTCACGCCCCGAGCCCTTAATTACAATGGAAGACTAGCTTGGGGGAAACATGTACAGCCGACTTGATAAGCCTCTTGTAATCAAGAAATAATCAGAGCGCAAGACAATCACACATAATAATGCAATTACACAAGTATTTACTCAAACTCCATCTTTATTCATTAATAATCAAATATTCAATACAATCACTAATTCAACTTCCTTTATCCATCAAACTCAAGAAAAATAAAAATTACAAAGACTCAATCTAGACAAGATTTGACTCCTAAGTCTTCACTCAATCTTTATTCACTCTCGGCGCTATTTGAATGCCGGTGACGGCCTGGGTGAAGTCGTTGGTATTGCTATAGAAAAGCGACGTGGTTATACTGGACGGAGGCTGTTGGTTCAGATCCTTTTTACACGCTGCCAGGGATAGGGTGATGGCGAGGCAGGTGAGAATATGATAGTTCGGGAATTTCATTTGCTGATTTTTTTTCGATTAGAAACCAAAGTTTACACCGAGGATAATGGATTTGCTAAGCGGCATGGCGCCATAATCACCGGGCAACGGATACGTTGAATTGGTGAGGTTGGTATTCTGGGCTTCGGGGTTAACGCCGCCTTTGTATTTATCCCAGCCCCAGAAATTGAGCGCCGAGACGTAGACGCGGGCCGAGCTGATGACGCCGGTCTTGATCACCGTCTTGAGGTTATAGCCCAGGGTTACATTCTGCAGCCGCAGGAAATCCGTGGAATAGATCCAATCAGACGTGGTATACTGAATCGAATAGGCGTAACCGATGTTTCCGCGGGGTGAGCTCAGGATCGGGTGATACCAGGAGTAGCGGTTGCGCCATAGGCCAAGGGTCGTGGCCGTACCGTTCCCGGGGTTGTCGATGGCGCGGGCGATATAGGAAATGATGGCGCCGCCGTGCTGACCGTAGAACATCACGTTGAGGTCGAAATTCTTGTACCGGAAATTGTTGGTAAAGCCAAAGGTATATTTGGGCGTCGGCTGGCCGTCAATCACGCGGTCGTTGGCATCGATGACGCCGTCGCCGTTGGCATCGAGGTATTTTTCGTCACCCACGGCTTGTTTCGGCAGCTTGGTGACTTTGGAGTTATTCATATCGGCCGCGCTGAGGATGCCGATGTTTTTGACCACATAGTAGCTGTACATGGGTTTGCCGGCTTCCAGCAGGAAGGGCGGGTAGCCCGTGCCAAAGGCGTTGGGGATATTGATCTCGGAGCCGAGTCCGCCCAGGCTGAGTACCTTGTTCTGGTTCCAGGCGATATTGCCATTTACGGTCCAGGTAAATTTCTGCTGACGAAGGATCGTAGCTCCTACGCCAAGTTCGACACCGCGGTTTTGTACTGCGCCCACGTTCTGGAGGTTGGAGGTCGTGCCGGTAGCTGCGGGAACGGGGACGGTGAGGAGCAGGTTGGTATTCCTTCCTTTAACGGGCCTTCTTATTCTCTTAATGGGCCTACTTCTCTTAATGGGCCCGCTCCGTCTACCCATGTTGCTACTGGCCTATTGGGTCCTTATTCTCATGTTCATGATTCTTCTAGGCCCACGTATCCTCTCACTCCTGGGATGGATTTTTCTTCTTCTCAGTCCGAATCCCCTTATCCGGCCCAATACCATAGTCCTAGCCTAAATTCACACTCTCTTGCTCAGGCTGGCTTGCATCCTTCTCGGTCTCTCCCTATTGAGGAGATGATTGCTCAAACCCAATGCTGACTTGATGAACTACAACACCAAATTGATCCCAAATCTTCTTTGAGTGTCTCATTTGCATTCCAAAGTCTTCAGCTTCCACCGCGTTCACAAATTCCCGCATATCGCCGCTATGGTGGAGTTGATGACTCTTATGTGCACTTAAAGGAGTTTCTTTGTGAGTCGGCCTAGTTTCGACATCACCAACGCTTGATGGCCTATCTGTTTGGTCTATAACTAGAAGGCCCGGCTCGGGATTGGTTCTTTATATTGCTACAAGATCAAGTGGTGAACTTTAAAGTCGTTCAAGAGAGATTTATTCAATAGTATCAAGACCAGGTTGGGCCCAAGTATTCCATGGTTGATCTGGCCCATGAGAAGATGAAGCCCGACGAGGAGTTATCTACCTTCGCCAACCGTTGGCGTCACTTGGCCGCGCAGGTCCTGGGGCATATTCCGGAGGGAGAGCAAATCAAAATGCTCATTTCTAATGCAATGCCCGAGTAGCGGTTCGTTTTAGCCTTGAACGATATCACCGTATGGCAACAGCTTTATAGCCGAGCCCGCTTCATCCGCCAACAACTTCTAGGTTCCCTTGGCCCCGAGTCTCCTCCACCTTTTACGCCCACATACACCTCCTATCCATCACCCCCCATGAGTCAACCCTCCACCACGTATCCTTCCATGAGTCAACCTTTCGCTCCCACATACTCATATACTTCCACATATCAACCCTCCACGAGTCGGCCTTCCGCTTCTTCATACCCGCATGAACCTCCACCTTCGGTGAAGGGAATTCCACACCCCGAGTAGGTAGATACCGTCCACTATATTCCCACTCCACACGTGCCTTTGCCAAGTCCCTTCACTAGCCACGCACCTGTCCCTACGCAACCGCCACAACCATCTCCACCCCACACCCCTCGGCATCCGCCTTGCCCGAAGTGGGCTCCTTCTCCGCCGTTGCCAATGTCTTTTACAAATATTTCCAGGGCTTTGATGGCCACTCATGTGCTGCATCTCCCTCCAGTTGTGCCTTGCCGACCCGCGGTGGGGGATATGCTTAAGTTCTGTAAGTTTTATCGCTAGCAGGGGCATTTGGTCGAGGATTGCCCTGAGTTCCGGCAATATGTTTATGGCCTGGAAGATGATAAGAGGATTGATTGGGCTGCCATACATGAAGTTATTTTAGATTTTCGCAGTAAGCAACAGCACTAGCAGCAATCGCTGCCCAGGCTGCCGTCTCTGTCACTACAAGACCAGCTGACCAGGGGCGCCCCTGTGATTCTTCGTTTGGCATTGCACCCACTCCGTCATCTACTCCACCACCCGTTCCCTCACCTATTCCACCACCTATACCATTACCTTCTCTTACTCCTACTCTGTCTCCATCTCCTCCACCAACCTAAGCCTCTGCTCAAGCAAGTGCCTCTACTTCTTCTACTCCCATTTCCACTACCTCTACCCCCAACACCGCTCGACGCGTCGTGTTGATATGTCGAAGGTGGGCGCCACGACCCTCCACTTCCTCCGCCTTACCACCACTTTCGCCATCTTCGCCTCCATTGTCTCCATTAACCACATCGCCATCTCTACTACCCCCACTCCCATCACCATAGCCTTCATCGCCTCCTCTCCCAACGACCCCTATTCCATCACTTTCACCATCTCCTGCACCTCCATCTTTGCAATTACCCCTTCCTACACCTCCACCTTCACCTTTATCCTCACCCGAGCCTATCATTGCCACATCACTTTTGCCACTACTCGACACCCTCATTCCTGTTGAATCCTCCATGCCATCCGAACCTTCTACCTCTACTCCTTCCCCATCTCTTTCCACCCTACGAAGTGGGTGTGCGCTACCTTTGGTGCCTCTCGGGTCTGGTCCCCAGGGAGATGATGAGTCGAGCCAGGTTTCAATTGTGCATTTCAAGATTCAACATGTCATTTGCCGCATGCCACTCTGGGTCCTGCTCCCTGACTATTTTTGGGATAATGAGCCTGCATTAGAGACAATTGCTAAGAAGAGTTCTCTTGCACTAGTGCCACTTTCTGCTAAAGCGAGGCTGGTGGCAATCTCTTTGCTCACTAGAGGATTCACTATTGATGCTATTATTACCTCTCGCTCCATTGCTATTCAGATAACTGGCCAAGAAGGGTTATCTACCCGGATCGTGCAAACTCATATGGCCGCCAAGAGTTTAATGAATTCCATGTTCAAGTGGCAATTGGCCATATTCGAAGGACTTTGCAAGGACATTCTACACACCTTATGTAGTTTCTCTCGGTTTGTCAGCATGCCGGCCACGTCAATGCCGTGTATCGCTCTCCCTCAATTTTATCCTGTTCTTCTATCAAGGGAGTTATGCTTCAAAATCGATTTCCAGGTGGAGTTGTCGAATCTCATGTTGCTTGCACCGAGAGACAAAACTCCATGATTTTCTAATATTCATCCTTCTAAGGAGTCACTTGCTCAAGAATGTCTGCATATTGCTAGCACCGGGTGTCTAGGGGCAACACCCTGATGAAGTTGCATGTTTATAACCAGGCTAGCCCATCTACCAATTGGGCCCGTTACTTGAGAAGATCAAGAAGCCCAAAGGTCTAGGTCTACGCTAGATGGGCCCATTTCCAAGATGCTTCTGTCAAGAAGAGGCGATGACAAGTACAAGGGCTGCATGGGGTGCACTCAGGGGTCCACTTCTTCTTCCTCTCCTTTCTATTCATCATTTCTTCTACTCAGCTCCCACCATTGGGTGGTGTATCTTCCCTCTTCAGATCCAGCTTCTATGATCTTCTCCTCTCTTCTGGGATCTGCAAGCCCTCATTCTTCTTCTCCTCCCTCTCATCCGGAGTCTTCCCCTTCTTACGATTCTAGGCCTCGGCCTATGTCATCATTCCATCCCCATCTTGGGATATCTTCTGATTCCTCTTCCCCGGGACCTCCGGGTGTTGCCTTTAATTCTTCTCTGGGACTTTCGGGTGTTGCTTCTGATCCTTCTCCGACCCTGTCGGATGATTTCTACTCTTCTTCTCCGACCACATCGGATGAAGGCATTTGAATATCTCAAGGAATTCTTGGCCTCTCCCCTGGTACTATCAAAGCCTGTCCCGGGCAAAGCATTACACCTCTATCTCTCGACGACCCCCTCCACCGTAAGCTCGGTCTTAGTTCGAAGCGACGCAGGAGTCGAGAGGCCAGTTTACTACACCAGCAAGGTGCTCAACGAGGCTGAAAGAAGGTACCCTATAACCGAGAAACTTGTGCTAGCACTGGTAACCTCAGCCAAGCACCTTCGACCTTATTTCCAAGGACACTCTATCATCATGTTGACGGGCGAACCCTTAAAGAAGATCCTCTCTCATCCCAAAGCCTCGGGATGCCTCATCAAATGGGCCATCATGCTCGGGGCCTACGATATCTCTTATCGCCCCCGTGCGGCCATCAAGGGACAGGCCCTCACAGACTTCATCGCAGAGAGCACCGTCCTGATTGAGGAAGCATCTCTGTCCGCACACGGGCCTATCTGGGACTTGTTCATCGACGGGTTATCCAACTCGACTGGAAGCGGTGCTGGTGTCTGCCTCAAGTCACTTGAAGGAGCAGATCTACAGTATGCCTTGAAATTCAACTTCCAGGAGTCTAATAATGCTTTCGAGTACGAGGCCCTTATTTCAGGGGCCGGGATGGCACGACGACTAGGGGCCGAGCGAGTCAAGATCTACATTGACTCCCAGGTGGTCGCCAGCCAGGCCAACAGTGACTACAAAGCTCGGGAAGCACCAATGATTAAGTACCTTCAAATGGTCCGAGGATTGGCCCAACTATTTGAGAGTTTCGAGGTAGTCCAAATAGCTCGGGAGGAAAACTCCCGGGCGGATGCCCTCTCTCTTCTGACCTCCTCCCTTAGCCCCAAAGGTACTCAGTTGATCTTCCTCGAAGAGTTAGAATGATCAAGCATTGACTCCGAGCTCATGACCATTGACCCCACTACCCTGAGCGACTGGCAGACCCCTTACGTATCTTGGCTCCGAGACTCCCAGGAGCCCTCCAACCCTTGGGAAGCTCAGAGATTAAAGTACCAAGCCTGACGTTTCGTCATCTTGGACGGCGTCCTGTACCGTAGGTCTTTCGCCGGCCCCCTCCTCAAGTGCCTTAGCGCCGATGAAGCCAGCCAATCAATTCAAGAAGTTTACGAAGGCATCTACGGTGCACACCAAGGGGGAAGATCACTTGCCAGGATCTTGCTTCGGCAAGGTTACTAGTGGCCCACCCTTCAGCATGACTACTCGGCCTACGTGTAAAAATGCCACTGATGCCAACGCTTCGACCATCTGGTCCACCAGCCTGCCTCGAAGCTCATCACCCTTACCGAGCCATATCCCTTTGCTTGATGGGGAATCGACATCCTGGGGACATTCCCTACCACTCAGTCCCAGAAGAAGTTCGTCATCATCGCCATCAACTACTTCACAAAGTGGATCGAAGCTGAAGCCACCGCCATGATCACCGAGTCAGTCATTTGGAGCTTCGTGTGGAAATCAATCATTTGTCATTTTGGTATTCCCCGAGTGATTGTGAGTGATAATGGTCGACAATTTGATTCTCACTACTTTAGAGACAGATGTGCCGACCTAAATATTCACAACCACTTCACTTCGGTAGCCCACCCTCAGGCCAACAGACTGGTTGAAAATACCAACAGGGCTATATTAAAAGGCATAAAAACTAGGCTCGGCAAGGCCAAGGGAAGCTAGCTAGAGGAATTACCAAGCGTACTTTGGTCACACTGAACTACTCCAAGAACGGCCACCAGCGAAACCCCCTTCTAGTTGGTGTATGGCACGAAAGCCGTGATTCTGCTGGAGGTCGGCAACCCCTCTCTCTGAGTCATCAACTTCTCGCCTGAGGTGAATGAGCATAAATTACTGGAGAACCTCAATATGGCAAGTGAGACCCGAGAGATCATGAGCATCTGAGTCACGAAATACCAGTGGCGCCTCTCTCAATACTACAATGCCAGAGTCCGAGACAGGCATTTCCAGCTAGGAGACTTCATCCTAAGAAAAATTGAAGCCTCTCGACCACTGGAGGCGGTGGGCAAGCTAGCCCCTAACTGGGAAGGCCCCTACCGAGTGGTCGAGACGCTCGGGAAGGGGGCGTACTGACTGGCCACCATAGAAGGAATGTCCATCCCTCGAACATGGAACGTGGCAACACTATGCAAATTTTATTTTCAAGCCTCTCTTAAATGTGCACATGTAAGTAGTGCAGAGTAGAAATAATTTCTCTTCTTCTTATTGATACTTCTTTGATACATCAGATAGGCTGAGGCCATGACAGCACAAAATGAAAAGTACAATATCTGTTGGTACAATCTGATCACTCGATGCGAACTCAGCTGGTACTCTCAGAGCGAGCCACTGACTCTACCCAGTGTAGAAACTGGCTCTAAAAATGGGATGACTGACCTTGTTTACTCGGGAACTTCAGAGGGACAAGTGCCAGAGGAAGTGGAGAAGAAGAGGAGGAAATGCCTGGATGTCACCCCAAACAAGAGAGGACCTCCTCTACCAACTCTTTGGAAGAGCCCCCTTGAACGAAATATGATAAAAAAGAGGATGATAAAAGGCATCCTCCAAAGAGTCAAAGAAAAAGAAAAAGGTTGATCCAGGGCAAAGGGAGAGTCTCGTTGAAGCACAGAAGAGAGAGAAATTGGAAGAACTACCCCCCACCGATGGGATCGACAGCGGAAAATAAAAAAAGGGGGTTGGAGAGGAAGCTTGAAGAGCTACCTCCCGATGCGATGAGATGGAAGGCAGAAAGGGGAGGGGAGGAGGAAAGGTGATAATGGGACAAGGGGGTGCTACTTGATGTCCCCATCCATCCACTTCTACCTTCCTCCAAAGGTAGTGTCGACGGTCCAGAAGTATGAAGGCGACATGCTCCCGCATGTTAGACCCTCTTACAAGCCGTCTGCCGACTATTAGACCCTCTTTCAAACTAGAGTAGCAGGACCCTCCTCTCTCCTGTCATCTGCATCTTCGTCCTCTGAAACTCATTCCATGCTTCACCAAGACTAATAGTACACCACTTCGTGGAGAGGAGAAACTACAGGGATGGCCTTAAGTGATGAAGAGAGGAGGAAATGCCCTTCGGAGCCTTTTATAGGCCGAAGGGGAGCTATTGCCTTAAATGATTTTCCCCTTGAAGAATTGCGAAAGGCAGACACCCTTTCCCTAAGGCGATTACTTCATTTTCCACCAACACCCCTTCGATGTAAACACGCGAAGTGGCAAGTCATTTAAAGCATGGGAAGATGGATAGGTGCCAACACCATGCCAACCAATCGACGCACAAGATATCCTTAGAAAGAATCGTCGCCTTTCCAACAACTACAAGTACAACGGTCAAATTGTGCCAAAGGCAGTAAGGAATAGTCAATTTAGCATTTACTATTGCCAAAACTTATGGATGCAAGGAAAGTTTTTACATGGCCATGCTAAAGAAAAGAAAAGGAAAAAGTGAAAATGTACATCAGGCCTCGGGCCCACTATGAAGCTCGGTAGATGAAGGATCCTCAGTAGCGAGTGACTCACCCCCCGCACCCTCGGTGACGGCCGGTCCAGACACTAACCCCACCTGCATGGGAACTATCTCAATCGCGTGCCCTCCCGAGACTACCAGAGTTGGCGATTGCTCAGACGACATAGAGGCTCCCTGACTTTTGCCTTCGCTCGACGTTGGGAATGAAGAATCCGTGGTATCCTCATTCGAGTCATAGCATTGCCCGGAAGAAAAATCGAGCTCTCCGTGCGCCTGTTCATAGGCTAGAGAGGTTGCTCAACGGTAGCCTTGGGAAAACCCCTTCCGCAGGCCTCGTTGATAAACCTGGCTCGTAGTAAGCAAAGGCAGCCTACTGGAGTGCCGCCTGGTAACCCTCCGAGCATTTGTATTGCTCGAGTGCTTCCAAACCAGCCAGCTATGCCTTCTCCTCGAGCTCAGTCGCCTTCCGTTCCACCTCAGACTGCCGCCACTCGGCTTCAGCTCTCGCGATCTCGGCCTCTGCCCACTGCCGCCTAGCCTCTCGGATCAGGCCCTCGAGCTCCTCGCACTCGGCCTTCCATCGCTTGGCAAGTTCGGCCTGCACTTTGCACTCCGCGTCCAGGACCCTATCTTTCAGCTCAACCATATAATGGGCCTGACTCAGCTGCTCAGTTGACTCCCGAGCCTCTTTCTGGCTCAACTCCGCTTGCACCCTGAGCAATGTCACCTCCTGCCAAAGGTCTTCAAGGTCGAGGGTCAGGCGCTCGATCTTCCGATCAGATGCACCATAGGCCCAGGCTAGGGACTCCCTCTCAGAGTTGACTCGAGCGAATAGGTCGGTCATTTCAGCCCCCAGTTGGGCCATGATCAAACTGCCTTCTAGGACTCGTTCGAGAAGCATAGAAGGAGGACTACGCCTGAGACCTCCCCGGATTACCTTCGAGGTCACAGAATGGCACCTGCGGTACAAGGACGCTCAGACAGCAAAGGTGCCCGCCGCGGGAGAGGCAGTCCTCTCAGGAACAACTGGGATCGGGAAATCCCCCTTGGGCATTCCAGCTCCCGGAGGCCCACCGTCTAGTTTGGGCTAGGCC
Organism: Amorphophallus titanum; assembly: GCA_024336825.1. NCBI lineage: Eukaryota > Viridiplantae > Streptophyta > Magnoliopsida > Alismatales > Araceae > Amorphophallus > Amorphophallus titanum. The sequence continues at coordinate 10,692,096 of JANBPO010006887.1, read as the reverse complement.
GTCTCCCCCTGCACCTCCACAGCTTCGGTCGGCTGGGATTGGGTCGCCTCCCCTCGCGACCCCTCGACCTCGCCTGGCTCGGATTGGGATCCACCACCTTGCGCCCCATCAGCTTCAAGGGGTGCCCCAATGTCAGTCACCTCCGCCTGGGACACATCCGCCCCAACCATGACTCCTCCAGCGATGATGGCGGCCCCCTCTGATTCGATGGTCGGAAGAGCTAACTGAGCGTCTCCTTCGATCGAGCGAGCGGCCTCCGCCCTTCTCGCCCTTTTCCTCTCAGCAGTCACGGCCTTCATCGAGGACCGCACCATCTTTTCCACGGGGTCCTTGCGCTTGGCCCCACGATGCTCAGAAGATCCATCCTGAGCAAGCTGCTTGCCCTTGTCCCGGGCACGGGTAGAACTCCCAGACACTTGAGGTCCGCCAGGCGCAGGCGTCTCTTCCTCGTTGAGGATTACCACCTTAGCCAGTGACAACTCTTCATCAGCCACTCGCCTCGAGTCTGAGTGGACAAAAGAGTACCATCAGAAAAGAAACTGGCTAATCCGACCCAACATCAATACAAGGCCCTGAAGCCCTTGCCCAGAAGCTTCACCATCCGAGAAGGATACTCCTCGATGTTGGCCTCAGTCATCAACTCAGCGATGGATCGACGATTCTCCTGAAGATGGGCAGCCTTCTTCTCCACCTCTGGGGAAATCACTGTCGGCTTTGGAGGGATGTGAGGGTGAAAGTTGGGGATCAGCGAGAAGTTCCAAGCCCCGCTATCCAAGGCTACGCCCACTCAGAAATACTGGGTCTTCTAGCCCTTGTGGGAAGAATCTCTGGGAGAGAGGGTCACGCAGCTCCTTACCCTCTTCGCCTGGAGAAAGAAGAAGCCCTTACCCACGTGGGCGTGCTCCTTCAACTCAAAAAATGCATGGTAGAGATCCAGCGAAGGCTCGATCCCACACGAACGACAAAGGAAGATGAAGGAGAACACGAAAGTATAAGAATTGGAGACCAACTGGACTGGGGCCAGTCGGTAGAACCGAAGTAGTTCGGCAATGAAATGATGGAGAGGAAGGCAGAACCCACACTTCCAGACCAAAAGAAAGGAACAGAAGAAGATGCCCCCACATGGGTAGACAAGGCAAGATGCAAGAGCGCCCCCACAGCCCCTTGACCCAGCGACGACCGGAGCTGTCCCTCCGACTGCGAGACTTTGAGAGGCGTTTCACAGAGCAAGAGAGCACCCTTCGCGCCCTACAAAAGACCTCCACTACGGTGGCTGAGGAGCAATCCCCGTTCTCCGACCTCATCTTGAAGGCTGAGATCTCCTCCAGGATCTCGCTCCTGACCTTCAAAGCATACGATGGCCAGGGAGACCCAGCCGACCATTACAACAGTTACGACGCCCTCATGACCTTGCATGGGGCGTTCGATGCCATCAAGTGCTGAGCGTTCACAACCACCTTGGTCTAGGGCACTCAGGCATCGTTCTGAGCACTCGCCCCGGGCAGCATTCGTGATTTTTGACAGTTCAGGTGAGTATTCAAGGAAAGCTTCACCGGCAGCAGTACACCATGGTTAGTAGCAGGGTTGTTGGCTCTCAAGCAGGAACAGGGGGAAAGGCTCTGAGCCTATATTAACCGATTTAATTCGGGGGCCCTGCGTATCCCCCGCTTGGATGTTACCTCAGCCATAACCGTGCTGACCAGGGGCACCCATGATGAGAACCTGCAGTGTGAGTTGGTCCTTCATCCTCCCACCTCCCTTGCCGAGCTTGTGACCCTGGCCCTACGCCACGCCGAGTGCGAAGAATTCCTCACCGCCTATCGCGGCACAACGGGCTCGGGTCAGGAGGGGGACAAGAAGCGACAGTCCGAGCAAGGCTCCGGACAAGGAAAAAGGTAGAATCGGGACAGAGACCCTAAAGTGCCCTCTCGGAGGTACGAGCGGTACACCCACTTGACCGCCCCCGTCTACGAAATTTACGAAGATATCAAGGGCTCGGGCCTTCTCTGCCAACCCGAGCCCATGAAGGCAAAGCACCACAACTGCCAAAAGCACTGTCTATTCCACAGTGACCACGGACACCACACCGGTGATTGTCATCAACTACAAGATGAGATCGAGCGCCTCGTCTGCCATTGGCACTTATCTCGGTACGTGTCTGAGCACAAGAAGGATGTTGTCACCCCTGAGGAGATCGACAATATCCCCCGCGGGGTCCACATCAATGTCATTACTGACAGTGCAACATCAGGTGGAGATAGTAGTCGAGGAAGGAAGCGTCACCCCGAGCGGGAGAGTCAGGCTTTCGAGCCCCCCAAGGCCCCGTAGGCAGCGAACAGCAGGCCTTGGTGTTCTCTGACCAAGACCTAGAAGGGTTAATAACCCCGCACGACGACGCCCTAGTTGTATCGGCCACAATAAACCATTGTAATGTAGATAGAATATTAGTCGACAATGGTAGTGCCCCTGACTTATCCATGGATGGGGAATGGACATGAAGCTAGGCTATTGTGCCCAGGTAAGTTACATTCTCTAAATACATTTCCTCTAAAAATGTTCTCTCTACTCTCTTGTTCTTGACATACGAACTCATCAAGAGTTCCTTAAAGAGTGTGACTAGGTGGATTCTCATGTTGACCTCATTTTGTTCTTGTACATTCTTTTTTGTCTCAGTATGTCGAAATAATTCCGGTAAAAATGATTTAGGAAGAACTGTTCAATTGTGATAAGCAATGAGGAGAAATGGCACAGAATTTGTGTGGCAGGCTACAATGATTATGTAAATCAGATAAGAACTGGACGGAATTTCTGCAAGTGGTTTTGAAGTGATGCATATCAGATAAGAACTGGACAGAATTTCTGCAAGTGATTGTGAAGGTAAATTACCCCAAGGGTAATAACAGTAAATGACACTAGGAGACCACTTAAAGAAAGTGATGGACTATGGACCCCTTTACGATCTGGATGCTGGAGAAAAGGACAGCCAGTTCAAAATTGAAGCTAGTTGGAAACACAAACCTGAAGTAGTTAACTCACCATGCTTATGTTCATTTCATATTTTAGTAAAATGCTTGATGATGTTTAGACCAAAGTTAAAATGCTTGATGATGTCATATTCCAAAGAAACTGATGTTCAAGACATGTGAATAACCTTTTGATCACAACGTGTAGGATTTCTAATATATCCAAACATAAACTGCAGTACTTGGTGAAATTAAAACTATGACATTGTGATGACATTATGAGGATGAACAAATAACTTCGGTGCTAAAGTCGCAACAACTGCTCAACTTCCTTGGTTTACACGCTTGGTGATGAGGTTAAATTCCAGGTCAATTACACAAGAAAAATGATAACAAGTTGGGATTTTTAATTTTCAACCCCTATATTCTTTCATTTATGGATTAGCCCCATGTAATCAGGATGTTCATTTTTAAGCCCTCACAATTACACATTTATTTGTTAAACACCCTTTTCGGGGGGCTTTTTTTGTAAATACTTGAGGGGCTTATTCGTAAGGATATGGGGTGTTTCACTAAATAACTAGAGATTTGAAGGAGTTATAAATGAATATCTAGATTGGAGGGATTTTCTACCTATGTCAAGGACTTCCAGCGAACTGGGAAGATTGCTGCGCTCAACCGCTTCCTATCTCGGGTGGCAAAACGGTGCCTACCCTTCTTTAAACTACTAAGGGGGCCAAAACTGACACCTGCCACCTTTGTCTAGGATAGCGAGTGCTAGCAGGCGTTCGATGAACTAAAAGAGTCCCTGGCATCACCTTTAGTATTGTCGAAACCAATTCCTGAGGAGCCATTGTACCTATATCTCTCGTCGACTCCCTCCACAATAAGCTCGATTTTAGTATGAGACGGCGGAGGCACCCAGAGGCTGCTATACTATGTTAGTAAGGTGCTTCTAGAGGCCGAAAAAAGGTACCCCGCAACCGAGAAACTTGTGCTAGTGTTGGTAACCTCGGCAAAGCACCTCCGACACTACTTCCAAGGACACTCCATCCTGGTGCTGACGAATGAGCCCCTGAAGAAGATCCTGTCCCATCTCGAAGCTTCAGGTCACCTCGTCAAATGGGCCATACTCCTCGGGGCCTACGATATCTCTTACCGGCCCCGCACTGCCATCAAGGGACAAGCCCTCGTGGACTTCATTGCAGAAAGCACTGCCCCGACCGAAGAAGCATCCCTGCTGACGACAGGCCCCGCCTGGGACCTCTTCATTGATGGATCCTCCAACTCAGTCGGGTGCGGAGCTGGCATTCTCCTTCGGTCCCCCTAAGGAGTAGAACTGTAATACGCTTTAAGATTTGGCTTCTTAGCATCCAACAACATCTCCGAGTATGAAGCTCTCATCTCCAGGGCTAGGATTGCGTGACACCTAGGAGCTGAGTGAGTCAGAATTTATACCAACTCCCAACTTGTCTCCAATCAAGTCAACGGGGACTACGAGGCTCGGGAAGCACAGATGATCAAGTACCTACAACTAGCAGGAGTTGGCCCGACTGTTCGAGATTTTCCAAGTAATCCAAATAGCTCAGGAAGAAAACTCCCTAGTGGATGCCCTCTCTCGCCTGGCCTCCTCCATTAGCCCAGAAGGTACCTGGTCGGTCCTCCTCGAGGAGTTAGAATGACCAAGCGTTGAAACTGAGCTCGTGGCCATTGTACGAGCATCCCCTGGTGACTGGCGAGCCCATATATATCCGCAGAATATGATTCATACGGTCGATCTCAAATAATTGAGATAATGTTCTGATGATGATGATGATAGAAGTAAATTTATTTTTAAATAATCTCCATGTCACGTCGATTAGTGTTGTGACATCTACATCGAGATAACTTGAGGTGGGAGTCACTAAATAAAATTAAAAAATAAATGTTATATTAATTGCATCCGTGAATGTAATTAGGGCATACGATTGCACCATACATCTCTCTTTAACAAAATGAGCAAGATCATAAGCAACCTGATTAATCTTACTGGGGGTGTAAGCCACTAAAATATAAGTATGTGAGTGCAGCATCCTCTAACAATCCAGAAGGATGGGACAGACCTAGGGATAGATAGAACAGAGGGTGAAAACCAGTTTTACGATCACTATGACATCACCTTCAACAATGGAGGTGCCATGCAAAGTGGTCGGTTTAATACCAGCCTTGATACCTAATGCCTCTGTAATGATGGGACCAAGATATGACATGAAATAGATCACCATCTTCTCCTCGTGGGTATTGTAATTAGATTTGGTGGCACTCCTCTGGAGACAAGATCGCATCTTTCTTAAGAAGATTTTTGTTTTGTTTTATTTTATTTTATCTTTTTAGAAGAAATCTAACACGGTGATATTTGTTGGGTTTATGTATACAGAGTGTGAGAGATCTGGGATTTTAAAGAAAGACTCCTCTTTCTTGGGTGATGGTGCAATTTTCCCACTAAATCTGCCAATCTTCGGGGGGTCCTTGATAAGAGCGGATCTCACGATCTCACGATAACCTGGAAAAGCCATCCATATAACTTGAGCAAAAGGGTAAAATTTGAGAGGGGCAGGTTTGATAATCGATTGGGTTATACAATCTGACAAGAGAGAGAGCGGCGCGTCTCATCCACTCTCTTTGCATCCATCATTTTTTAATCGGAGTCGGGTAATCTACTCGAGGGTGCGAGCAAGTCATCCCACCTCGTTTTCAAACTAGCACGAGAAGATTATCAATAGTTTCTAGTAGTGTTTTAAAATTTGGTCCGACCCGGTGGGTCCGACCAGTCAACTCGTCACCCGATCTCAAAATCGGATTAAAGTAGTGCTTAAATCGCCCAAGACCTAATTAAAGCAAACAAAATGTGGGAGTATTGTACATGCATGGAGTTTGGAATCACAAAGTTTGATGAAGAAAGGAGGGAGAAAAATATTATGCAAAATGGAGAAAAATGCAAAACGTGTAGAAAACTGTGCATAAGGCCAAGTGTGGAGACAATGACGATTTGCTAAAAGTAGGAGAGGAGAATAAGGGATTGGAGCGATGAAACTAAGCCCAAAGAGATGGAAATGAAAGAAGATGCTCCCCTCTTCAAGATGGAGTCGAAGGAGGATGAAGAGGATGAAGCCTGACTCCGCCCCGAGCCGACGAAGAGCGCCCCATCGCACAGGTTCAAAAAGGTGTGCAGAAAACTCAGAAACTATGACAAAATCAGAAAAGTTAGGGCGAAGAAGAGAGGGTAAATGATGATAAAATGAAGCCCAAATAGATAGAATGGAAAGCTAATACTTCCCTCAACAGCCTAGGGTCACAGAGTTGAGTCGACAATCCGATATGGCTTCATCCCAGGTCGAAGAAGAGCCCCCCATCACGCAGGCAAACTGGGCAGGTTTATATAGAAATCTGCTAGAATCCAGAAGTTTCTGTCACGATTTTGGAGGATAGAGTCCACCAAATCTCGAGATCTCTGGACCATTCTCGAGATAGTAGTCAAGATAAGAGGTAGGATAAAACAGGACTCTATTTGGCTGAGTATTCTAGAAGTCATTGGCTCTGGAAGGTGGCCCTATCGCCTATTCTGGAGGAGTTTGTGTGACACGAAATGCATAAAACCTGAAAATGCATCTATGATTCCCAGAGATATAACCCATGAAAATTTATATTCTATGGATCAAACTCGAGATAATCCAAAGGGGGAGAGATAGAAACAAATGGGGCTCCATTTGGTGGAGCATTCTAGAAGTTACAATCGCCGAAAGATAGGCCCGTCGTGCAGATTTCAAGATAGAGTCCAGCGGCGAAGAAGACGGAGTTCAGGGTCATCTGGACTCTTCGTGATAGAAATGGTCTATCGCGCGACCACTTCATGAAGAAAATGGTCATGGGAGGACCGCCACATGAGGAAAATAGTCATATGGGAGACCGCCAGGTGACTGGGGGTGACCGGGATGATTCTGGCACAAAAATTGAAGAAACGAGATGTATTGGTATTTTGGCGATCAGAGGCCTGATCAATGACTTTTATGATGGAAATGAATTTTAATCTTCAAAATTTACGTAAGGGATCATTTGATGTTATGATTTTTGCTGTAAATGTCTTAAGGTAATGAGCCGTACAGTTGAATATGTGATGTGAACGATGTGTGCTTGTTATAAGAGACATGATATTATCGTGTCATTAGATTAACAATGATATGACCGTAAATATCTTGCGGGACAATCGAGCTCACAACATATAGTCGTATGAGATGATGCCTCCCCGATCAGACACCGTGTGATTTGGGAAGGGGGCGCCACACACTCTCCTAAGCCCTGTCGTTCACCATCATAAGAGGTGATGCATGCTTAGATCCTCTGCTCAGTCCTGTGGTTCATCACCGGAAGAGGTGCTGCATGGTTGGACTCTACCTCGTGGAAGAAAGAAAAGCCCGCCATATGCTCTGCTCTCAAATGTGTAAGGGCAGATATGGCCTTTCCCCCACCCCCACAGCCATCATATCTCTCATGTCATGTCATGATGTCCCACCCCCTCACACATTTCTCCCGCCAAATCGATGCCAGGTCATGTCACGATGGCCCAATCCCTACCCAATTTGCGAATCGAATAGGACGTGTTGCACACCTTGGTGTGCAGCAAGCCTTGGTGTGCAGCGAGCCTTTCTCCTTTATTGTCTTTCCCATTAAATTGCTGGACCAGCTCCGTTGGGCCGGCCCATCTTAGCCCTAAAATGAAGACAGTTAAGGCCAATCTCAATTGCCTTCACTGGGTAGAATGACCTACTGCACCCGCACCCACTAGTGTTTTGTCTTCACTGAGATTCCCTAAAGAGCAAGCTTTAAAAAGGCTGCAGCTGTCAAAGTTTCTGGTAAAACCCGCATTCTTGCAGCTCACACCATGACACTAGTAAATTAGTAATTGCCTTCCCGTGGCAAGATAAGAGAATGAAAGAACGAGTAACTTGATGATACGTTAACACCTTTAATTAATAAGTTTTTTTATATTTTAGTCCCTGTAACTAAGCAAATCTCTATTTTAGCCCCTTAAAGGCAACTGTGGTTTTTAAAGTCCCTCAAATTTTTAACTCTTATTAAAAAGTCCGACTGGCACGCCCTCGCACTCAATAAACCTAACAAACGAACGAAAGGACGAATAAACGAACGAAAAGAAACGAAGAGCCCCCGATAAAGTGCGTCCATAATGACTTAGTCGTCAAAACAAAGAAGAGGGAGGATCACTTGGTGGACCTTAGAATTATATTTGAAAGGTTGTGGCAGTATGAGCTGAAGATGAACCTGATGAAGTGCACTTTTGGCATCTCTAGCGGAAAGTTCCTAGGCTTCGTCGTCAGATACAGGGGGATTGAAATAGACCCCGCAAAAATCAAAGTTATTTAGGAGCTGCCTCCTCCTAAAAACCTGACAGAATTACGGTCATTGCAAGGCCAGTTAGCCTGCATCATAGGTTCATCTCCAACTTGTTCGGGCAGTGTCAGACATTCCATAAGTTAATGATAAAGGATACCACATTCTAGTGGGGCGAAGAATGTCAAAAAGTTCTTGACCAGCTAAAAGAATACTTGAAGACCCCGCCAGTGCTGGGGGCACCTGTTAAAAGGCGGCCGCTAATCCTATACACAGCCGCCACTAAATACTCTCTAGGGATAATGTTGGCCCAAAATAATGAAGAAAAAAAAGAACAAGCTCTCTACTACCTCAACCGGAGATTGGTCGGGGTTGAAGCAAAATAGATGCCTATTGAAAAAGTCTGCCTCGCATTGGTCTTTATAGCCAAGAAGATGAGGCATTACATGCTATGGCATGAAGTTCAACTAATATCCGGGGCTGACCCGGTCAAATATATACTCTCTCAGCTAGTTCTAAAAGGACAGTTGGGCAAATGGGCTATCATCCTCATGAAGTTTGACATTACTTATGTGCCGCAAAAGGCCATCAAAGGTCAGGCCTGGTGCGGACACCAGAGCCAGAGATTGGGTCGACTCAGCAGGCCACCGATACCGGACATGTAGCATGGCTGGGGCGACGTCGACATCCTTGTGACTGGGGGATAGTCTGGAGTCTCCACATTAAGTTTTGATATTCGTATGTGTTTGGAGTTTACTTGTATTTGCATTTGTATTAGTGTAGTTGGTGTATTTTTTGGTCAAGAGAGAGTTAATTATGTTAAGTTAGTGAGTTTCTTTGTAAAAAGGCGTCTTAGGCCCTATTTAAAAAGATGGGATAGGTATACGAAAAGTGCAAGTGAGTCAATGCAACTAGAATATTCATATGTAACACCTAGGAGATTGTGCAATCATATAGGAGAATCATGCAATACCCAATGTAATCATTCAATTTTCTGAATAAATATTAAATCAAATTACCATATGTGTAAGTGAATAACATGAAAATCATTTTTAGCCATATGGATATTTAAAATTTCAGATTAACACAATGAGAGATTATACATACTGCACTTTATTTCAAGAGAACAACGTATTGTAGGCTACGCTCTACCTCATAAAATTTTCACTCAAAAATTTTCATCAAATTCACAATGACAATCAAAATTTTTCTAAGAATGATCAGGTTCAAATAATTTCTTTTTACGTGAGGAGACACATGGAGCTCATGCTAGAATCACCGGTTACTCAGAATATTGAACCATTTCACTTCATTCAGAACAGAGGTACTTTAGTCAAACACTTTTTAGAAATGAACCACATCACATCTTAGGTGACGTGCATCCAATTTACTCAGTGAGACCAAGCATTGCTCTGTCATTTATTTTCATTTTAGATTTTTCTAACAAAGATAGGTAGGCAGCTTTTTTCTCACTTGCTTCTACAACATACATGTAGCAAGTTTAATATCTCTAGAGTGTTGAAAGAAAATTATTATATCTTTATGTTTAACACTTATTTTCACATTATGTGCATGAAGTGTGGGAATTTGATTTAGCATGTAGGCCAAAAATTTTGTTGAACACATGACAGTGCAGCTCCCTCTACATATATGCACTTACTGAATATTTACTCCCCCTGAGTGTATGACATGAAACACTCCAATGATGACTCAAATACAACATTATTTAACAATGAGTATGAAGTGTAGAAGTTCTAAGAATGGGGGTGAATAGCATATAATAACTTGCAAGCACACAATGGGAGTATACGCAATATGTAATGCAAAATGAAACAATATGTAATTTCAGTTCTTGAATTGTTGGCCCCGAAGATATGATACCATTGTTAGAAGAATTCATTTTAGCATTTATGCAATATGAAATGTTCAAAATGATGTCAATATACACTATATGAATGATATGAAGAAAATGATATGCAAATATCTATACGCTGCCGATCCCACCCGATGTAATCAGTCTCACCGGGATGGCGCAGAATCCGGGCAGGCAATAGTTTCGTGGCTTTGGACTTCCGGGAGGTCGCAATTGCCGGTGCAATAGATGCCCGATTGGCATTCCAGAAAATTTATTCCATCGTTAGTATAATAGGTACAGGTTCCCGATCCATCAATACAAACGTAATTGACCCCTTCGGTCCCGGCCAGGATGTAGACGCCGCCCGACAAATAATATTGCGTGTCGGTCGAGCAATCGAATTGCGGCCGGGTTGCGAGGGCGCCGCTTACGCTACCGATGATCGCGGCGGAGAGGAGCATTCCTTTGATCTTTTTACTCGCGGTTAAAATGATCTTTTTTGGGTGCCCGAGAATCTGCGATTTCATACAAGACTTTTTTAGGTGATGACTGGATGTTTAGCTTTCCTGCGTTGGAGGACGATCCCGGCGATGGCAAGCCCTACGAAGAACAGGTTCAGTACGAGATGCTGCCGCCAGGTGAGCCGTTTGATGATACCGCCGCAGGAACAGGGGATATAGGAAAAGGCATGGAAAAGGACAATGAGCGTATAGCCGCTAAAGAGCCCCATGAGGACCAGGGAGCCATAGAGGCCGATCAATCGCGTGCGTTCGAAGATCAGGGCCAGGGAAAGCGCTATTTCGCCACAAGGGATGATCCAGACCAGGAAAGGCGTCCAGGAATTGGGCAGCGGCTGGTTGTTCATCTCTTTGACGAAGGTGCGGAAATCGAGGAATTTGCTAAGGCTGGCGTATAGGAAAAGCAATACGTAGAGGCTGACGATGACCTCCAGCAGGATCTGCCGTCTGTGCATAGGAAAAGGTTTAGACTTGGAACAGCGATTGACAACAGAAATTCGCAAAAAAAGCGGGAAGTAGAAAGCGGACTATAAGAAATAACTACGTGGTAGAAGATAACCACTAGGGTGACGAGAACGTCATGCAGGCGTGAGCGCAGAATAGTAGCGGATCAGTGAATGGGAGGTGGGGTGATAGAAAGATTCGTATTCGATACACAACTTTCGGCGGCATAGAATGGTTCCGGGTTTTTTGACGTGGTAGGATTTGGGCGGGTGAGGATGGCGCCACCGATACTGCAGCAGGAAGAGGAGAGCAGAAGAAGAAGATCAAAATGCTCCTGCAAGGGTTGATCACGTAGAAGAAAGAATATTCAAGTCATCAAGAGCAGGGGAATCTGAAAGGTTAGCACCCTCTGGAATTGGCAGATCACTAGAGGACTGCTCTCTGAACTTCATTTGCCTGTAAATAATAACTTGTTTCTACTTCTCAACACTCTCTGCACTGGTCACCGAAGTATGAGCACTAGAAGATCCATCAGTGGCAGGGTTAAAAAGAGAAGGTACAGGCAATAAAGGAGTAACAAAAGAAGAGGAAGAAGGTTAGATGGTAGAATGCTCCCCCTGAGGTTGAGTCTAGGGGGAGTAATAAGACTTGGACTTAAAGAAAGTAACATCCTTCCTAACAAAGAAATGACAAGAGCCAAGATCATAGCACTTGTAGCCCTTGTGAGTAGAAGAGTATCAGAGAAAAACACTACGAATAGCCCATGGATCAAGTTCGGTAGTACCTAGTCCCAGAGTATGAAAGAAGCAAAGACATCCAAACACCTGAGGTAAGAAGGGCTTATCTAGATAGAGATAAGTAAAAGGACGATGACCATCTAAACTCCTAGATGGCATCCTGTTGATGATGTAATTGGCAGTATAAACTGCCTACCGCCTCTGCCCAGAAGGATTTAGGCAGATGACGCTGAAAAAGAAGAGTTCTGGCAGTTTCAAGAAGATGCCGATTTTTCCATTCAACAAACCCATTATGTTGAGGAGAATATGGACAAGAGGATTCGTGAAGCACACCTCATCTTCAAGAAAGATGTTGACACTTCTAGCAAAGTATTCCCGGGCATTATTAGAACGAAGGATTTTCGCCTTCGTGTTGAACTAAGTGTTAACCATGTTACAAAACACTTGAACAACATGAAGCACTTCATCCTGGGATCGTAACAAATACAACCAAGAGCAATGAGAGTAGTCATGAATGAATGTAATGAAATATTTGTAGCCATTCAACGAAGGAATAGAGGAAGGTCCCCAAATATTAGAATGAACAAGCTCAAAAGGAGTGGTACTTTTATATATAGGAGAAAAAATGCTTCTACAATACTTTGCCAACTGACAAGTTTGGCATGAAAGAGATGGGGGAGCCAAGAAAACTGTACAGAAGGTACACGAAGGGCTGTGCGGAAGTCACGTAAGAGAGCGAGCACTCACACGGACATTAATCCGACAAGGATATTGGTGGCCTACTCTGCAGCAAGACTGCCTCGACTACATCCGTAAGTGCCCGCAATGCCAAAAGTTCTCTAATCTACATCATCAGCCAGCAACACGACTGCACACCCTAATGGAGCCTCACCCATTTGCTCGGTGGCGGGTAGACATCCTGGGCCCCTTCCCCGAAGCTCAAGAGAGGAAGAAGTTCCTCATTGTCGCCATTGAATACTTCACCAAATGAGTCGAGGCAGAAGCACTGGGAAGGATCACAAGCGAAGCGACCTGGAAGTTTTTGTTGCGAAACATAATCTGTCGGTTTGGGATCCCACATGTTCTCACGACCGACAACGATAGACAGTTCGCAAGCGCTACCTTCCAGGAAAAATACTCGGAACTGGGAATTTAGAATCACTACACCTCGGTGGAGCATCCCCAGGCGAATGGGTTAGTGGAAAATGCCAACAGAACGCTCCTCCACTGCATCAAGACCCGTTTGGAACAAGCAGGCGATTCATGGATAGATTCCATCCCGAGCATTCTGCGGTCACACCGGACCACCGCCAGAGCTGCCATACGAGAGACACCCTTCAACCTTGCATACGGGGCAGAGGCGGTGGTACCAGTTGAAATATCTAACCCCTAACTGTGGGTGGGACACTTTGATGAGGTCAAGAACAACCAGGCGATGCGAGAAAATATGGATCTGCTCGAGGAAGACAGAGCGGGTGCCCAAGTAAGACTCATAGCCTATCAACAGAAGCTGGCCCAATACTACAATACTCGCGTAAAAGAACGGCACTTCCTCCTCGGAGATCTGGTGTTACGGCGAGCAAGCGTGGTGGACCCTAGAGCGGCCATGGGGAAACTTGCGCCCAATTGGGAAAGCCCGTACTGGGTAACTGAAGTGCTCGACAAAGGGACATACAAGCTGACGACGCTGGAGGGGCTAGAGGTACCCAGGACGTGGAATTCTGTAAATCTCAGAAAATTTTATCAATAAAGCACCTTTTCAACAGTCCAACAAAAGCGTCACCAGCCGTATGTGACGAAGGTAGCCCACGAAAGAAGCCCACGTGCTCCCTAGAGGCGAGCAATCTTGCTCTCCTTGAAAATGAAAGAAGCCCACAGGGTCCCTAGAGACGAGCACTCCTGCTCCCCTCAGAAATAAAGGTGACTTCTAAGTCTCCTAGAGGCAAGCACTTATACTCACTCGAAAATAATGGCAGCATTCGAGCTCCCAAGGGGCCAGTACTTCTGTTCCCCCGAAAAATCATGAGCGATAGCCTTTTCCCCGCAAAAGGAAAACACATGCTCATCCTGGAAACTAACTGCGGTGTATCATGGGCTTAAAGAAACGAGTGTTTGTGCGTGATAGAGAAGAGTTGGGGACGATAGACCTGTCCACTCTCATAAATCCACCGCACACGCAGAAATCTCCCACCACGAGGTACACATCAATGCAGATACAAACTAAGGAATCTTTATTCTTTAGTCAAAATATAAATAGTCAAGTTCCAATATGCCGTTCTCATGCGGCCAACATACAAGCCTACGGAAAAATGAGACAGACTAAGGCTACAGTGGAGTCACGAGCGTTCCAGTATCTAGCCTCCAGTCCCCGGCGTAGTCGCTACCCTGGTCGAGCAACCTCTCAACGATCGCCAAGGCAACTTCGACGGACAACTCGCCTTCCGGCACCATTGCTTCTGAGAAAGCGGACCGACAAGAAGGTCACCCGCTCAAAGGCCTGCACCAGGAAAAAGGCTAGAGACCATATCTTCTGAAGCCACGTCCCGAGGAATACCCTGCATTGTCATGTTGGCACCATGAAGATGAAGGTGGACAACGAGACCCACCCATTACACCTGCAGGCCGACCCATTATACTAGCAGGCCAACACACTACACCAGTAGGCCTACCCACTATCACTACTATTTACAAATAAGAGACGCCTTCCTCTGGTAGCGAAACACGTCTCGCCATACGCCTGCCAACCAAGGAAGATGATCATTGAAGAGTAAGCATGCGACTCCAACGAACGAAGAGGGAGCAGGTAAGACTCCCCGAAGAACTCTATGACGGTTCTTATAACCTCCAAAGGACGGACGCCCACTTCGAAACCCTATGGAAGGCGAAAAGGCGCTTGTCGCCATCAAGGAGCAGTTCTCGACCATTCGTGTCCGTGCTCCCAGACAAAAGCCGCCCACGTCATGAGTGCAACGACGTCGTCTGCCACCTCCGGGGGCACCTTGCTCGCCAAGCATGCGACTGGGACCATCAATTCAAGCAACACGAAAGAGATCGTCCTTGGGATTATCCTTCAGACGTACCCTCCCGAACTCCACTCTCAGCTCCCAAAAAAGTACTCGGCAACTGAGAGTAGGGGGGCTAGTGAGGAGGGTAAATCCGGCTTGACCCATGTCGGGTTCGTCTACGACAAGCCCAATTCGACTCACGGTCTACAACACGCCCAAGGACACTCGACAGCTATTGCCCGTAAAGGCGCGGCCCACTACGACTTAATATCAGATTCGACAACGCAAGAAGGGCTTTGGCCCAGGCACAATGACCTCCTGATGACCCTCCGGCGACCAATCGTTACCCCCCACGATGCTAGCTTCAACCTCACGATGGGCGAGCACGCCTCCCGAGCGCCATAAGACTCGACCGACTCCGGAAAAACCGTCCCTCAATGAAAAAGTCCCGTCCCGATCATGGGGAATGTTACTCCACGACTTACGCCCTTCCCTACCAAGGGATATGCCTTCGACACCAGGACAACCCTCTATAAAAGGGACTTTGACAGACAGAGATACAAGAATACCCACACAGAGAAACAAGCCAGAGAGCTACTGAACCTGTTACTGGAGAGGTCACGACTGTTCATTCCTGAAAAAAAAAATCCCTTCCGTACGACCTGACCACCCAGTGAACACTCTCTGAATGACCATTAAAGGTAACGAGCACTCGTCCGGAAGATCTACACGTCTCTCGGATTCCCTACTACGACCTTCACTCTCTCCTCTCTCATACTCTTCTCTGTTCCTTACTTGAACCGTTACTAATTTAAATATCAGAGAGTTATCCCCTACCTTCACTCTCTCCTCTCTCACTCTTCTCTGTTTCTTACTTGAACCGTTGCTAATTTAAATATCGAAGCGTTATCCCCTGAGATAACACTCAGAACTCCTTCTGACGCCCTTTCCTTCTAATGATGGTAAACTTCTACAGGTGCTGAACGACTTTCGGAATACCCAAGTATTTAAGAGGGAAACATTGGTGTACGAAGCCGGTGAGAGTCTAAACTTTTGTCTTCAGATTAGCAGTCACCTTTGGATGCAGAAGAAAGCAGCTCTTGGAGACATTTACCTTCTGACCAGAAGCATGTTCATAAACTTTGAGAAGGCCTATAAGATTCCTGATTGATCAAGAATGGTCGTTGGCAAAAAGGAGAATGTCATCAGTAAAAAGTAAGTGAGATATAAGTGGGCAGCCTCGAGGGGCAGTATAATAACCAATCTGATGCTCCACAAAAGTAGTAGAGATTGAACGACTGAGCACTTCTTCTACTGGAATGAAAAGGGAGGGTGCCAGGGGGTTACCCTATCGGAGGCCCCTCGATGATTTGAAGAAGCCTGCCATTTCCCTATTAACACGTATAGAGAACCAGCAATTATTTAATAGGGGTTCAATCAGAGCCAAAACTGAGTTGGAAAAACCAAATCGATGAAGGACTACCAACAAGAAATCCCACTCCAAGCGGTCGTAGGCTTTGGCCATATCGATCTTGAATATGACATTGTTGCCATGGACTTTCCGCCCAATATCATAAACCATCTCCTGTGCTAGAAAAATGTTATCCATACTATAACGCCCCTTTATAAATGCCCCTTGCTCCTGAGATATGATATTTGGTAGAAGGCTAGCCAATCTATCATTTAGGAACTTAGAATAAATTTTGAAGATAAAATTGCAGAGGCTAATAGGACGGTATTGAGAAACTTCTATAGGAGCTGCCACCTTTGGAATAGGAGTGATAATAGCCGACGTGAAGGAACAGGGTAAGGGACATTTGGAAGTGTAGAATTCCTACACAGCGGAGCAGACATACGTAGAAATAATATCCCAAGTTGATTGGAAGAAATGACCAGAAAAACCATCTGGACCAGGTGCCCCATCCGGAGACATAGCAAAGACCACTTGTTTAATTTCATCGAGGGGCAGAGGCCGCCACCACCATCTGCCAAGGAGAAAGCACCGCTACCACCCTAATATTCACCTCCGCCTCCTCTTCACGAACCCCTCCAGATCTAGTTCTATCAATCTCATGCACAAGAAAAATGTGAAATATCATGTGTGCTGTTTCTATTAGAGAGAGGAAAATGGAAGTAGAGAGGGGAGTGAGGACTTAATAACAATAAACACGCACATTAAAAAAATCAAATAAAAATAGAATAAGTGTGTGAGGGGTAGAGAGAGATAGGGAGAAGAGAGATGAGAGAGAGGATGTGAGAGAGAGAGAGAAAGATAGAGATAGAGAGAGATAGAGAGAAGGAGAGAGATAGAGGGAAGATGAGAGAGAGAGGGAGTCCGTGAGGAAAGTTAGAGAGAGGGAGAGGAAAGGGCCGCCGCGGTTGTGTCAAGGGCGTGCGATGTGGCCGCATGGATCTGGTGCAGGGGGTGACAACGCCGATAAGGGGGTTGCTACGGCGACGACGGAGGGGCAGAGGAGGAGGTCGCGGGCGACGACCGTGGCAGTGGTGATGAGACGCAGAGGGAGAGGGGGGTGGTTTACGGTGATGGCGTGAGGGAAAGAGGTGGAGTGGAAGGTGGTTTGCGGTATGGTTTTGGGACAGGGAGATGGAGAGAAGGTGGCGTTGCGGTGGGTGTGGCAGGTGCGAGGGAGTGGAAAGGAGAGGAGAAGACGACGACGGTGGGCAGGTCGACAGTGGGTGCAGTGGGGAGGGAGAGAAGAGGGATAGTGGGGGAGGTCGATGGTGGTGGCGGTTGGGAGGGTAGGCGCGTAAGCGAGGGAGGGGGAAGTGGTTCGCGGCGGAGGTGCTCGCGGCGGCCAGTCTTGGCTGGGGCTGGGGGTGAGTGGGAGGGAGAGAAGGAGAGGGATGGGGGGGTTTCTCCCGTGGGGGAAGAGAGAGAGAGAGAGAGCAGAGAATGGGGTTTGGGAGGGCTCGCCGACGGGTTGGTGCAAGTGGTCGGAGGTGGTCACGGGCGAGGGAGAGAATGGGAGAGAGGGAGAGGCGTGCGCTGGAGAGAGGAAGAAAGAGAGAGAGGGTGTGCGTCCGAGGGGCCTTCCAGTCGGTGATAGAGGAGGAGGGAGAGAGAGATGGAGTTGGGGAGGAAGAGAGAAAGAGAGGAAGGGAGAGAGAGAATACGTGAGAAAAATCCGCCCCCCTTAGTGAGAGAACGTGAGTATATATATATGGGGGTGTGTGTGTTAAATGGGGTGAGAGGGGCAAGATCCTAAAATGGGGGGAGATCACAAAACATCAAGCATGAGATGTCCAAATCTTTAGGTAAATGCCCAATTTGTTGCAGCAGCGCAGCATGTTAATATTGTAAATTTTACAAAGCGTGAGAGAAGGGCATGCACGAGCATTTGAATGATCCATAGCTTTGCCCAAGCAAAAAAATGAAGTATAACTGGAACGCCCAAACTTCTGATAAAGCAGAGTAAAAGTGATAGTCTGGTAACACTTAAGACTGGGGGTGGGGGAGAAAGAGACAGAGAGGAAGAACTTCAGTCCAGCAGTGGGCATCACAATCTCATGGTTCATGATCTCGACCAAAAGCTGGACACTTTACAGAAAATGAAAGAGAGAGAGAGAGAGAGAGAGAGAGCAAAAAGGAGATGTAGTACAGCAGCAGGTGTTGGGATATCTGGTGTGCATTCTTGACCTCTCTCCTAAGTGAAATCACCACATGCACCTCCAGATTCACATGGCAAGCGAGAAAAATGTCAGAGGGAAGTACCGATTTCTTCTAGTAAGAAGAAAGAGAATCCTCCTTCAATTACTAGTCTGATTCATATAAAATGCACTGTTGGCATGATCTACAAGCATCCTTGTAAGCTATGTATGAAATAAGCAGCATATGCATGTTTTTGCACAGCTACACTTCTACACAAATTGAAATGACATGACATAACAATTTAGATGGCAATCTACAACAGAATACCATACATAGTTATGACATCAGACCAGCCTACTGTATAATTCTATGTCAGATAGAATACTTCAAAAAAAAAATCTATGTCAAAGAGAAAATTCCTTTTATCCTAAAGTATCTTTGTCATTGAAGCGTTACTTGTCAATGATGGACCACAGAGAACTAAATTTCAAACATAGTGATTGAATAAACTCATCACTATCAATTTTTGATGAGCAATATTCAATTGTCAATCTACAGAATGAAGACAACTGCTTTATGAAAGCAATCATCTAATATTAATCCATGGTCCATTGCCCTGAGATGAATGATCTCCGATATTGACCGTCAGATATTGTCTATTAACTGGTGAATATTGAATCATCATCATCATCAAAGCCTTATCCCATTATTTGGGGTCGGCTACATGAATCTTGTTCCGCCAAAGAAATATGCAATATGCAGGTATCTCATATAACTTTTGTAGATGATTTGATTCTTTTCCTAAAGGATGATCCAGAGACTATCAACCATGTTGGACCTTTGCTTCATCATTTCACTAGTATGTCAGGGCTAAAACTTAACTCTGATAAGAGTAAAGCCTACATAGGAGGTTGTGTTCAGAACCAATCTTT
Source organism: Amorphophallus titanum (assembly GCA_024336825.1). Taxonomy (NCBI): domain Eukaryota; kingdom Viridiplantae; phylum Streptophyta; class Magnoliopsida; order Alismatales; family Araceae; genus Amorphophallus; species Amorphophallus titanum. The sequence goes on along the minus strand of JANBPO010006887.1, from coordinate 10,672,647 downwards.
GGTAATCAGTCAGCTAGGCGTGAGTGAAGGTGAACTCCATGTACCCTATCTGGGTCTTCCATTGATTTCCAAATCTATTAAGAAGGCTAATTACATTCCAATAGTAGAGAAGATAAAGAGAAGGATCGATTCTTGGAAGAACAGGATGCTCACAAGAGTAGGTCGACTAGAATTGGTGAAATCTGTGCTCTCATCCTATTCAATCTATTAGGCAGCTGCTTTCATTCTTCCTATAGGACTAATTGATGAAATTGATAGGATCTTGAGAAACTTCTACTAGGCAGGGCATTCTTCCAAACCAACAATGCATATGGTTTCCTGGAATCAGATATGCAAGCCTAAATCCGAAGGGGGACTGAGTCTTAAGAATTTGAGAGAATGGAATCAAGCATGTATGGGTATGTTGCTTTGGGATATCCTCCAAAAAAAGTAGTCCTTATGGTATGCATGGGTCAAGAATAAATACTTAGACAAGAAGAATATATGGGACTACAAAATCAGCCACACTATTCTTCAGCTTGGAAGGGAATACTGCATGCTAGAAGCTAGATCAACACTCACATTACCTACTCCATTTTAGATGGACAGGATACAAATATATGGCAGGACCCATGGCTGAATGGAGCCAGCATAAATCAGCTATTTGGAGATCATATCAGACAGGATCTAGAACCCGAAAAAACTATTGAAGTTGTGTCACACCCCAAGCTATATGTGTGTAGCGGAAGGAACTCAGGGAATCGGGGACAGTCGGCAATACGTGATAGCCACAAACCCGTTGTTGAAAAAGTTGTGCCACAATTTAAAAATTTACCGAAGTCACTCACTTAAAAATATATAAATTAAAGTAAAGTGGTGAATACGGGTCGATCTCTGGGAGAAAAATATTTTCAAAATAGCATGGGGGAGAATTCTTATATTTGAGAAAAACCAAACTTTGAGATTGTGGACTCTTATATACAATGGTCCTCATGAGCTGCCATCAAATACAGATGAATGGTCAGCTGATCACGAGGCCAGACATATTGACAACCTTGCTGCATTCAACTTAACAAAAGCTGCAGTTGATCTTAGGTTATGTCATCTTGTGTCCATCTGCAGCACAGCCAAGCAAATCTTGGACAGATTGGTGAACATCCATGAAAAAGAAGAACAAAAGCATGAATGTCTCATGGCTGACCGACCAGAGTAGTCAAGCAATACATCCTCCTCTCAGGTAAGCTCTGACTCCAAAGATTTCACTTTTGAAGAGCTTATGGATGCATATGATCAATTGATCAAGCAATATAAGAAGGTGAAATATGAAAATAAAAAGTTGAAAAAGGATCTTAAGAAGAGCAGTGAGGGTGAGAGATGCTTCTGTAAAAACTGTTCTGCTTTTGAGGAGCTAAATGACACTCTTATGATAGACATAGATGTGCATAAAGAAAGTATTGCCTGTTTAAGAGATGAAAATGGAACCCTCCAAGCTGAAATCACTAGGTTGGAAGAAATTGTGAGACAACTTCAAAACCAACCTAAACCAATCACCAATGATGAAACTACACATGAGGGATTAATCCATGATGAGGGGCTAATTGAAGAGAATGAAATCTTGAAAGAGCAAAATAACATGCTACTTGAAAGACTATCCCTCTGTGAGAAAGGCAAGGGTATTGTCAATGATACCTCTGAAAGACTGAATGAACTTCAATTGGAAATTGAAAACTACAAGGGGGTAAATGCCATGCTCAATGAGCAGTTGGCTGTGTGTGAGGGGGACCCCGTTGAATCCGAGCTGCACGTCTCCTCTTTGGAGAATGAAATCAAGGATTTGAAAATCTCTCTGTCAAGGGTTGCTCAAGGCAAAGATAATCTAGACAAAACTTTGGGAGCTAAGGTGAGCCTTCAGAAAGAGGACTTAAACTATAAATCTGTCAATAAAAAGGCCATTGAGTACAAATTGTATAAATCTTGTGTTTATAGCTCACATGAGGCCATTACCTCTAGTGGTCCCCCAAGGTAGTCTAGTGCTCAGAAAAATAAAAAGCAAGACATACATCAAAAATTGAAAACATAAAAGCCAACTCAGAAAAACAAGACTAATTGTGTTGTTATGCATGCCAAGAAAAATAATGTTGAACATCATGTTTTCCATAAAGTGGATGGTTACTACTTTTATTGTGGTAAGCATGGACATATTGTGCATAATTACTTTATATTAAGGAATGATGAACTGAGAGCAGGTAAGAGCAAAAGATACAATGTCGAAGGCTTTGACAAAGGGAAGGTCAACACTGGGAGAAAGCATCCTCTCACACTCATGCTCAAAAGCCCAGTTATAACCCTGTGCATCGAGGCACCTATCAGGACAGATCGACGCACTTCAAGGCTGCCAGAAGAAGTATGCCGCCTTGCTGCCTCCAATGTGGTAAAACTGGCCACTCTGTCCAGGACTGCTGGCATTTGAAGGGTCGGTATCTAAACGGTAAGACTCATTCTCATGATCAACATGGTTGTATCCATGCTCATTCACAAAGGGTCAATGCACCTGCACACAGAAAGAATGGTAAATTCCTTGTGCGTTGCTTCTATTGTGGTGAATATGGAAATACATCCAATCACTGTCCCTGGACAAGAGTGGGTGACCAGAAAGCAGCAAGGAAAATAAAGTCATTTGCTAGAAGTGCTGCTAACCAACTAGGACCCAAGCAAGCTTGGGTACCTATAAACTCAAAATGAGAATTTTGAGTGCAGGTGCCTTGGAGCTGAGCAATGCTCAACCAGCAAATAAATGCTCAAGGCACAGGTATGTAAATAAATGTTATGTGTTCAATCTTTGCATGATAGGCTTGCACTATAGCCATTGCATTATAAAGTTGGCTTGTTGTCAATAAATCCTGCATGTCTGAAAACTCCCATGTTCCATCTATATTCTCCCATGGTGTGAGATGAACATCTAACCTAGATTACTTGCCTACACCTATTTGACCTTTGGTATATCAAATGGTGATGTGTAGAAAGGCAAATTAAGCTTGCCCAAAACTCTCACTATGCGTGAGCAGGGTCTTTGATCCGAACCTCCACCATGTACCAGAGATCAATTAATTCAGCTGCGTAAACCATGAAAAACTTGTCATGCTGATGAAATTGAATTGATGATTGAGTTGTTGATTGATCCTTCTATCATTTAACAGCCATGTGAACTTCTTCCTTAGCATTATTGATTATTGTTTTGATGATGTCTTCCATGGCTGCACATGTCCCAACTCATCACTTGTATGGACAAATAACATGCTAATTGTCTATCTTAACTTCCATGAGGATTCAACAAAGGTGGAGTTTTAGTGTGAGCACCTTGGTGTAGAAGTGCATTGCATATGTTTGAATCTGTATGTGTTGTGGTCATTGAGTGCCATCTTGGAGTTTCATGCACAATCATACATTTCATAATCACGGGACCCATCAAGTGATACATTTCATGGCCAAGGGACCCAACACTACATGACTGGCATGTTCTACTCATACTCCCTTGCCATCCTATTATGCCTAACACACACACTTAGAACACTTGGAGAGAGGGAGTAAGTAACATGCAACCATCTACAAATTGAAATATCTACTTTACATTACAATTCAGAATGCATTGCAAATAATCCATGATTGCATCATATTGTGGTCTCTTACACTTCAATACACATCATGTCAAAAAGGGACACAACAATGTATTTCAAACAGTAGCATCATATACATTGCATTGTGCACTTAGTTAAGCCATAGGTTGCATATTTCATTATCACCCCATGCACTTGTTTAGGGGGAGTCAACATTGAAAATTCAGTCTGCATTCTTGCATTCATTCCTGTTGACACTTGCATGGAATGTATCGCCTTAGGGGGAGCATGTTCAACCTTTGAAGATCCTTGTAAACTCCTTGGTGTTGAACATGTCGACTTCATAACCTGACAGGTCGACCTCTCAGATCAACTCTGCTTGCAGATTGCCCTCTGTCTGAGCTCAGCGTGTCGACACCATGATTGCAAGTGCTGACATTCCCTTGAGGTTGTTGATCTTATCTCACTTATTTTAGTCTAAGCTCACTGCATATCCTCAAGGGGAGTGTTCCATATTCTGTTACACTGTGTACTCTTTTACACTCCCTGCATACATCAGACCCTTGCGCAATAATGTCAATATTCCATGACTATACCCCGTGTCTGAAATTCCTTGGATGTCCATGAAGCCTTCTGAATTATCTGGAAACTGTCCAGCTGACTGTTTCCAGATTGTGTGCTATAACCGTCAAAAAAGGGCCATCCGCTTCTCGATTTTCACCTCTAATAATTTGTTTGTTTGAGACTGAGAAACTCGTCAAAGAGAGATCTGCATCGAAAGATGGACAGAATGAGCCCGGAAAATTATCATAAAGGTTAACTCTTCGACGACCAAGTAAGGCAATCAAAGAAAGAGGAAATTGTTCGAATGAGGGAGAAGGAGGAAAGGAGAGTTTTGAGGCAATTTTTTTTACATATCTCTTTCTCATTGGGCCATAGTCTTACTTATATTATCACCAAGGAAGATTGACCGTTGGGTTACCGTGGTCGGGAGAGACGTCCACCCAACCCGCGTACCTAACGATGCAAGGAGACAGGAGCACTGACTTGTTGTTTCCTGTCGGGAAGGTAGTTTGGCCATTAATGCGACAGGAACATCAGTCATTAATGAGGCGGGACTTTCCAGAGAGGGTGTGAGCCTACGTTGACAGGGAGAGTGACGTGGGCGACGTCTCGATCTCGTCGTCGGACTGGAATATCACTCGCCATTAATGCACAGCAATTGCTGTGCGCCGATGCCACTGTCGTAGAAGGCGCACGTGGATACGGTCTATGTTGTGGGCCTGCGTTGGGGTAAGGGGCGTATTGGGCCGCCCAGCTAGCGTGATGGGCCCAGGGGAGTTGGGCTCCCATGATGGGCCGGATGGTGGGTGCTTAATGGGATGGCGAGCCAAAACCATGAAGACCCATTAGACACCTTTCAATGCCATTCAAGTACAGTTAAATGCCACGCATGAGGGGTTTTAAAACATCAAATCAAATCAGATCTTGCATGAAAGAGTGGGAATCAAAATGAGCATGATGCAATATGAACTACAATTATCAAATGACAGTTTGGTAGCCAAATAACCCCAAAGCCATGAGGTATAAACTAAGCCTAGTCTCCCTACATGAAAATGCATCATAAGAGAATTCTTACCATGTTTTCAGAGATATGTGGGCAGATTCAAATCAGCACTTTAGAGATACTCAATTTCACCAAACCAATTGATAAGAACAATTATCCTGCATAATGTCATTCACAAATCAAGCTAATATGACAAGTATTGATACATTAGCACCAGATATGAGATTGATCGACAGCGCCCAGCGGATGCGCCTGTCGCCGAGCCACTGCACGGCCTCGTCGACGTTCGCAAAGTGGATCGCCTGGTCGAGCGTGACACCGTTGTGGTACTCGTCGACGAAGCCGCCCTCGACGCGGATCACGCACTCGTGCGTCTTGTCGAGCATCGACCCCTCGATCAATTCGATGGTCTCCGCGCCCGGCGTTTCGACGCGATCCGCGAGGACGACGCGGAAGTCCTTGTGTATGACAGCGCCAGCCACCGCACCGTAGAGGCGATCGTAGTGCGTCGCATGCTCCGGCCGGGCGCCCCAGACGGCGATGCCGTTGCCGACACCGCGGTATTCGAGATTACTGAAATCACGCGGATCGTCCGGCCAGTCGGCGCCATTCCGCGGGCGCGCGACGAGATAGCAGCGGGTGGTCAGGGCAGTGGTCATGCGGACCTCCCGGCGTCACGACGCGCGCGCAGCTTCGCGCCATGTAGTTTGTTGCGGCAACTGTTGCTGCACGCGGTCCGCCGCGCCCAATCGCGCGCTGAGGTGACCGTTTTTTTCGCGAACGTCCGTCCGCAGTGCCCGCACTGCTTGGTCGGCTGTTCCCGCCGCGCAGGTCGCAGCCACCGCGGCGCGGCCACGACCTCCGGCGGATGCACCACCGGCGCCAGCAGGCGCGCACCACGGGCACTCCGTCGCGCGCGCTCGGCGCGATAGCGCTGTACGTCTGGATCGTCCTCATGGCGCAGACGATCGAGGCAGCGCCGCTCTGCCGCCGCCTGCGCATTGCGCGCGACCAGGATCTCGGTCGGCAGCTCCGGTTCGCGATACGCGAGGCAGCCGGTCGCACTGGTCACCGGATTGGTCACCACATCGCCGGAGCCGCTGAGACGTGGTGAGATAGGTCGAGACGGAGCGTCAGCTATGGGAGCAGCGTCATGCCTAGCGCGAGGCGACTTAAAATCCCTTGTCTTCGGACGTGCGGGTTCGAGTCCCGCTCCTGGCATGGCGTCACTTAGCACGGCGCACCTCACGTGGTTTCGTGGCGCCGGTCACCGGATTGGTCACCACGTAGTCCGAGGCATCGGGCAGGAACCGCCCGTACACCATGATCACCATCGCTGCGTCCTTGTGGCAAGGCGGCCGATGTGACGCTGCGGTATGGGCTGTCGGCGCGGGAGCTCGTCATTGCCTCGCCCGACGCGGCGGCGTTTTTCGATCTCGCCTATACGGCGGCGGTCGAGATGTTCGGGGCCGAGCCGGCCGATACGTGGAAGGCGCGCGTGATCCAACTCGCGGCGGCGCGCAAGTGACGGCGGCGGGATACTCGCCCTCGCGGCTCCGTCGCCTGCGGCAGGCGTTCGCGTCCGCCCAGCGTCGCTTGGCGCGCGGCGCACCGGCCTCCGAGCAGTACGCCAGTCTGCTCAGGCGCCTCCGGGCGCCCCTCGAGGCGATGCAACGCGGAGAATCCCTCCCCGACGACCTTCGCGCCCTCTGCCGGGCTGTGACGACCGATGCGGCCCTGATCGCGCGCCATGGGGCGGAACGCTCCGGATCCGGTCGCGAGCGTGAGACGGCGGACCGCGTGATTGCGGCGTTCCGTGCTGCGCTGATGGCGTCCCCCGGCGACCCGACCCTCTGTCACAATTTCGGCGGCTATCTCTCCTATCTCGGCCAGTGGTCCGCGGCCGCCGACTGTTTTCGCGCGGCCGCCCTGCAGGATGATCACCCCGCCGGCTGGGCGGCATTAGGGTTCTGTTATGCGCGACTGAATCGCCGCCACGAGGCGAGCGCCTGCTGGGATCTGGCCCTGCGCATCGCGACCCGACGCGGTGAGCCTGATTGGTCTGTGGCGCAGCTGCGGCTGATGCGCGGCGACTGGGCGCGCGGATGGCCGGACTATGAAGCCCGGACGACCGCGTTCACGTTCGGGGCGTATCGCGCACCAACGACCGCGCCGAAATGGGACGGCGTCCAGGTCGATCGACTCCTGGTGTATGGCGAGCAGGGGGCGGGCGATTTGCTGATGATGCTGCGATACCTGCCCCTCGTCGGGCAGCGGGCGTCCACGGTCACGGCGATCGCGCCCGCGTCGATGTTGTCGTTCGTGCGGTCGATGTTCCCATGGCGCGGGCTCACGTGGATCGCGCCGACGGATCCGGTGCCCGCGCACGACGCCGCGGTGTCCTGGATGAGCCTGCCGGCGGCCTTCCACAGCGCCACCCATTCCGGAACCCTGCTGAAGGTGATGCTGAACGCTTAGCCGGATGCCTGCTGCTGGCGGGTTCCTGTAAGAAGTACCTGCAGACAGTTCCGAGCGACGTGCTGACCATCGACGACATCTTTACCTCCAAGGCCAATGTCGACGAATATCTCGCCAATATCTATTCTTCACTCCCCGACGAGATGCTGCAACGCTTCACGGGCGATGGCAACGCGGGCCCCTGGGAGGGCGCTTCCGACGAAGCAAAGTACAACTGGGACTTCGTTTACACCAACCAGATGAACCTGAGCACCTGGAGCAATACGGATGGTACGGTGGAGGGCTTTTGGTCCAGCTATTACCAGGCCATCCGCAATGCGACGGATTTCATGAACCGGATAGGCACTGCCAATCCCAACGAGGTTCCCGACTCGCTGAAGATCGAATATAAGGCGGAGGCCAGGGGCCTGCGGGCGATCTATTATTTCTTTCTTGTACGCATGTACGGCCCCGTGGTGCTGCTGGGCGATAACCTCATCTCCGCGGACGCTTCCACCGCCTCCGTGCGGCTTCCACGGACCTCGTTCGACTCCTGTATCAATTTTATCGTGACGCAGCTGGATTCCGCCTATCTGAACCTGCCCTATACGCCCACCGGCAATCAATACGGCCGGATAGTCAGGGGGGTGGTGAAAGCCTATAAAGAGCAGGCGCTGCTGCTCGCCGCGAGCCCTTTGTTCAATGGGAATACCGACTATGCCGGTTTGAAGAACCAGGATGGTACCCAGCTCGTCAACCCAACCTATGATCCGAACAAGTGGACCCTGGCCGCCAATGCCGCCAAGGCGTTCATCACCGAGTTCGTTCCCAATTACTATTCGCTGTTTGTCGAGGCCAATGCCGATCCGACGATGCAGGCTTACCTGAGCTGCAAGGATGTCGTGCTCCAGGACTGGAATCCGGAATGGATCTTCGCCTATTCCAACGGGGGGAGCTATATGCGCTATGACCGCACGCCTAAACACGTAGGCGGTCCGTCCGACCAGCAGGGCGGTGGCGCCTTTGGGGTGACCCAGACGATGGTGGACGCCTATTTCATGGCCAACGGTCTACCCATCACGGACCCGAACTCGGGGTATGTGAACAGCGGCTTTACCAATTACCTTTCGGTCGCCGACAATGAATTTCATCCAAAAATGACTTTCAAATAATTATGTAAATTCTTGAATATTTCTCATATGGTCATTTTGGCTAAAAACATGATAAAATGCATGCATCATCAAATAATGTGTGAGAATGAGATTTGTTCATATTAATGCACAACTATACTCATTAAATGCTCAAAGATGATGAATGTGATGCAACTTATGATATAAAATATAGCACTTATAACACCCCCAACTTACTCATTGCTAGGCCCTTAGCAATGCAAATAAATTAAAATTTAGTACTAACAAGAGTTTGCAAAGTTCATACCTCCGTATCCAGTTCTTCCTTCATAGAATCAACTAAAGATTAGGAATCCTGAAACATTAATGCACACTACCCTTATGTAAGAAATTTAGGTACATGACTTAATAATGCATTCTAAACTTCAATAGCACTTGTGCATGTGTAATGCTAAATCCACAGCAAAGATAATTACATCCTTCATTTGCCATTCCAAACAAGTGTCTTTCAACCCTGCATCTCCTAGATCAGAGTATTAAGCATGCTAACTTTTGTCTACCTTATTTCTTTATCCTTTTGGGATCTTTTATTCCACACATGATACTGTACTACCCTTCAATGCCTAACATGAATCTCGACTCTTGCCTTAGGAGAAGCAGGCCCAGTTATACAGATCAAGATTCCCTTTTCTATTTTACGTGAATCTTAACACGTCTTAGGTGAAGTAGGCCCGATTACTAAGATACAGGGCATTTTTGATGGTGCTAATTTTCTTTTTTCCCAACAATGTGCTTTTGCACTTATTTAATAGGAATTGATAGAAAGTTTTTTTAAAATAACTCTTCCTCAAGAAGTGCAGAGCATCAGACACAATACCCAAAATAACAGAAGGCTTGCCCTACTTGTTTCATTAGTATGCAGAGTGAATTTCATTTTTTCTAAAGTGCTAAGGAACTTTAAAGAGATTCTTATATCAGTTTTTCATGGCTAGGTCGAATAAAATTTTCCATCATCCTTTTTCCTTAGTCTTTTCTATTCTAGAATTACTTTCAATAAAAGTAAGAATCAATAAAACTCATTTGGGGAATTCATCTTTTCATTTTTCATGAAGATGCAAAAATTTCTACTAGGAGTGAAGTGACTATTATCTAACTTTCATAAATTTTAAAACACATAATTTCCAGAATGCATGACCTGAACTCTTATACTATAAGAATCGGTGCTCAGTTTGCTTGGTCAATGAATGATTTATTAGTTTGTCAATCAGATTTCTTCTGCACTATGGTACTCTCCTCTGATCTTGATATATCTTTCATAATCTTTTTACTAATGGCAAAGGGGGAGAGCTTTTAATGGTTAGTGTTGTATTAGGGGAGAGAAGTTGCATTCTCTGCATTGTATGCATATCACTAGATCTCTGGATCTCTGGATCTTAATAAAGTTAGTGTTGCCATCAAAATACATATCAAAGTCTAATTTGTTGCCATCATCAAAAAGGGAGAGAATGTTGTGTCTTCTCTAATTTGTTGTCTAGTTTTGATGATTGGTAACAATGAGTTTGACCATGGGTTTGACCATAGCTTTGACCATCATTTGACTTTGGCAATATTATCTTTTTATTAGTCAGAATAAGTTTCTGTTACATAAAGGTCATTACACAGTCAGACTGTTGCATTTTGAAGGTCAATGCATATTTACTGAAGTGCATGTAAAGGTCGCTGTATTGCATAGAAGGTCAATGCATACCTACTGTAGTGCATATGAAGGTCGATGCATGTTGCATATCTAGGTAGAGACAGGTCGATGCACGTTTGTGTCTTATGCATAAATGTCGATGCACATCCTGTAGGCACAATTACTAAGGTCGATGCACATCTTGCCGTAGTCTTACTAAGGTCGATGCACATCTTCCCTTAGTCTTATTAAGGTCGATGCACATCTTAACTTAGTCTAACTAAGGTCGATGCACATCTGCCTTAGTCATACACAAGGTCGGAGCACATTGTGTTTGATAGTGCATTAGGTCTACGCACATACAAGTCTATGCATATTTAAAGTCTATGCACATTTGCATCTTGTATAACTAAGGTGAAAGCATCCCTTCTGTAGTCAGAACACATGAAGGCATAAGGTCAGAGCACTTTATTGTAGTGGTCGGAGCACATGTTCATTATTGCATGCAAAGGTCGATGCTAGTGGTCTGCATTTCATGCTTAAGGTCTGTGCATATCCTGTACAGTTTGAACTAAGGTCTAGGGGCGTGGCTCACAGAAAGTCCGGGGTTAAAATGGATAAAATGTGCCCTAAGAGCAGACGCTTATCAAGAAATGGTGGCTGCGTGGCAGTCGCGATACCAGTAAAGTAAATTGAAACTTGATTTTCCTTCAACACATGCTATAGATAGTTCCAAAAAATGGCTAATCCGGTGGTGAGTTGCATGTGGTGCAACAGAGGAGGGTACTACGTGGAGCACAAAGGGAAGGGGGCACGCGTGGGTACCAAAAGGAGGGGCACACGAGGGTGCCAAGAGGAGGGGCACATGAGGGTGCCAAAAGGAGGGGCACGCGGGGGTGCCAAAGGGAATGGTAATCAAAATAAAAATATCAAGTGTCCCACCGTGATCGCCAATTTGTGGAATGTGTCAAATAGACATGTTTTGAAGAAGTCAATTCATATAATAACAACTGGGGAAAGGGAGCATGTGATACTCCTAAAGGGAATGTGATCGCCAGAGGGTGTGGATGCCCTCAAAATAGGAGAATGTGATCACGAAAAATACCTGATGAGCGGGTGAGATTGAGATTCTTCCTTCCTCCTTCAATCGGCCGGTCGACAAAGTGGGTTTTGATTTTGATTACCTGAAAAAAAACACAAGCAAGAAAAATAGGTTGGATTAGCCAAAGGTGTAGTATAAAATTCTAATTGTATAAAGTAGCATGCAATTGTGAATGAACACACCTTTTGGTTTTTAAACCCCTAAGAGGAGTATGGGATTGGGAAATATAAGCATGCAAATAGCCTAATAAGACTACCAAGGTGAATAATATGGTGAAGGTGATGTAGATGCACAATCAAAGGAGGAGATCCCCTCTTCTGCCCCTGTAAGCAAGACTGGGAAGAAAATCGATTGAACACTTGAGGCCCAACACAAGGAGCAGTAACAAGGCACAAAGTGGCGTAATGCTCTCAATGTAATGCTCCTCAAATAGTGGGACTCTCAGACTGTGTATCACTCTCTCAGGCTCTTCTGTGTTCTCAAGTTGATCCTGTTCATGTGAGAGAGCTTACAGGGGGTATTTATAGTGGTTGTTGGGAGATCAAAGGGAGGAAAGGCCTGAATCTTCCTTTCATAATCGATCATGGGGTTAAATAATAGTAATACTCAGTCTGGGAAGGTATAAATCGATTTGGACACGAAATCAAAAATGTGCCTATAGCATGGCCGCCATTCTCAAACAGCGCCCCTATGTCAGCTGCCTCTTAGCTCTGAAAATTCAGACTTACCATAATTAAAATCATTATACGTGACCAAAGAATAGGCGCGTGATGAAAATTAGCATCCAACTCAAGGGCGTAGCTTACAAAAATTTATTTCAATTAGGATTCGTAATACTTTATGAAGGCGCCTAAGGTCCAGACGTTTCTTACTAAGAAGCGACCGCCATAAGGGCATGTCTTAAGAGGCGACCGTCTGTCAGTCACGGTTTCAAAAAAAATCATGAAAAATAGAAAAAAAACTTATTTATTAAACCAATAATGAAGTTTAACTGGGACATCATATTGCAATATGAAATTCACCCAACATAGTGTTAAATTTGGCATATCTACACCGACTGCGGCGAGGCTTCAAGTGGCCCAGTGCCACCTCATAAGCCCTCAGATGAGGGTCTTGCCTACCTAGGTGTAGCTGGATGCAAATCTATTTCGCTCAATTTTCTTTTTAGTATCCCAATTTCTTATAGTTTTTGATATAGCTCTATCATCAAAGAGGGGTCAGGTTGGTAGGAGTCGGGAATGCCACCTTTGATCTTGATTTCAGATGGGACCGGTGGCATCTTATTATCATTATCGGGCACATCTAGTCCCTTAAAGATAAATATTCTTGCCCCCATGCCCTCACGTAGAGGAGGAGTATGATAGCACGTCTCTTCATCAAGCGGTGGAGGATGCTCCCACTTTTTCCCAGACCTATTAGCATGGTGGGAGGTAGAAGCTTCAGTTTGATCTATCCTTATTGGCACGAAGCATATCTCTTCATCTTCTTCTCTAGTAGCTTGGCTCCCATTGGGCAAGGCTGACAGTATATTGCAAGAGAGAGCATCACCCCTCCTTTTATTCTTTAACTTCTTCTTTTTCTTCCCCTCTGTAGCTGGCATTTGCTCCCGCAATGGGACTTCTGGAATCTCTTTAGGCAATTGTTAGCATAAAGATATCATATTGACTATAGTACCCAGAGTGGGCATTTCATGGGGGCATGGGGGATCAACCCTGTAATTCCCCATTTGCAACTCCCCTCTTTTGATCAGTCCTTTAACTATATCTTTGAATATATGACAATCCTCGATGGTGTGCCTGAGCATTTGATGATAAGGGCAGAAGCGAGGATCATCCTTTCTTTCGACATCATTTCACCTTTTTGATTTTGGTAGAGTAACCTTATTATATTTAATGGCCCACTCGAACAGGGCTCGAGTCCTATCTCTGGGGAAGGCGTAGAGCATCTTCGTCTTGTTCTGCAGGGAAGGACCCTCTAAACGTTCAGCGGGTTTGGTAGGAGGGGGATTAACTGCCCCTTCTCCCTTTTCCACCTTGAAGCCAACAGTGTGAATTGCTTTAAGTGCCAGCTGTTTATCAGTTCGCCTAGATTTTTGGCTTGGGATTATAGGGGCAGAAGGATATCTTAAAAGGAAGACTTCAATCTCCGCCACATCATTGTTCAGCCAGTTGAAAGACCTGACTTCGATTCCAATCATCCTTTCTAAGATTTCCTTCCTTAGATTTTGTTTGCAGATTTGTACTGCATCTTCTTGATGTGGAGGGTGCTTGCATCCCATGCTAAGTTTCATCCATCTCTTGTTAAAGTCCAAGGCTATTTCATCATCTCTTTGCCTGGATGCACGTAGTTTGGCCACGGTCATTTCTCTCTCAATGATGTGGAATCTTTCTTAGAACTTTCGCTACATATCAGGCCAATCAATGATAGACCCAGTTATATGTAATCTGCCCTTTTTCTTCTTTTTGTGATTTTCTTCAGCTTAGAAGCTGAGATAGTCCGGGGTATGCCCCGTTGAAGATGTATTTTTTCTATTCTCTATAATCAAATAAAAAATCTGGGCTAAGGTGTCTCTCTGGAGGAGTGAGAACACACTTCCCCTTTGGGGAGGTTGTGCACTCGACCAGTTTTAGACACTGAGGGCCGGTGTTGATAAAAAAAAAAAGTACCCTCTGCTCTGCAATCATTCTCGTGGGTGTTGTGCTCTCGAGGCGTGTTCGCAATCCTTGAGATGCATTTCCCGAGATTGAGGTATCTCTTGCCGCTTTGCGATTGACTTCAATGGCTGTAGGTCTTTCCTTGGCCCACAGTGAGAGTCAACTCTGGCAGTGCTAGGTGTCGACTCTTGCTGCATCCAGAAATTGGAATGGGCAGAATTCACAATGGGAGTCGAGTCTGATAGGGGTAAGAGTCGACTCTGGCTATAGACAGAAACTAGACTGGGCAGGCACACAGGCTAAAGTCGACTCTGACAGGGTCAAGAGTTGACTCTGGCCTGCAGACAGAACGTAATGCAGTGCGCCTAGAAAAAGAACCATTCTTCACATGTCCGCCATTCGGCTGGGTACCCAAATTAAACCAAACTTTGTCAAGGTAGAAACAACGTAATCCACACTCAAACCATACATATTACACACTTAACCATCATATATAAATCTTGATTTTAAACTACTATGTTACAGAAATCAATACTACACATCCACCCATTTGTTCAAGTACCCAGAAATCAAGCCAAACTAGGAAGAAACCAGATTTTTCATACTCAACCCATGATTAGAACTTAGGTTTCAAGATATTATAACAAGCACAAAAGGAAGATTTGAGATTTCAGATCTTGCCTTGAAGCCAACGAAACAACGAGAAAACCCTCCGCCTCCGGCAAGAGACTGGAAGATGATGCTTCACTCGAGGTAGCCTCGATCCAGCAGGACACCAGAGGGATGGGAAAGCCACGCAAGAATAGGAAAGAACCCCTCTCCCACTGCTGCGTTCTTGGGCTTCCTTTTGGGATCCTCCGAAATACACAAAACCCCGCAAGAACGTGAAAAACCAGTAGGAGCAAACGGGGAGAAAACTCCCATGAAAAGGGCTTGGGTTTCCCTCAATTCCTCCGACAGTTACCCATGATTAAGGAAGGGATAAAGTTCCCACTTGAATGCTTAGAGAGATCTATGGTTACAGAGAGAAAAAAAAATAAGGAAGAATAACCCACGTTTTGAAACGGTTCACCGTAAGAAGAGTGGGGAGTTACTATTCATCCACTCTTTCGAAAAATCAAATCTAATAATATAAGAAATATTTAGAAAAACTAAAGATTACTCATTTTCCACCACTATTTAATCTATCATGGAAAAATATAAAATAATTAAAACTCCATGAAATGAAAATCGCCCTCGAAATGAACAGTAACATTGTTTCTCTTGTTAAAATAAAAAATAATTAGAGCTTAAATAGATTATTAAATGAGTTTTTGGGTTAAATAAGCTATTATGAAAGTCCAAATAATAACCAATTGATTAGGCCCATTTAAATAGGCCATAAGATCCTAATTAAAGCCCAAAAAGATCTGGCCCATATTCTAGAAGCTTAAATTGGTGTATTTACGGAATATAGGGGATAAATTACTTCTTATTAAATAAATAAATGGATAAATAAATGGAAGAGTTTGACTTAAATAGAAATTCAGTGCCTAGGCATAAAACGGTCTATCGGGCGGCCGCCTGGCCCTTGAAAATGGTCCTAAGTAGACCGCTTTTAAGAATCTAATCGTGAATAGCAGAGAAACATGAAAATCTTGAATCTTTAGCATCCAAATCATCTGGGATCGATGCTATCTACTACTTAGAAGGGTCTATAACGTGTTAGGGTCGATTACAAGCCCTAATTAGGACTTTAGGATCATTCAAATCTAAAACCCTAGCTAAACACTATAAATAGCCCTTAAGTCCAACCTGCACGACCCTGACTTTTGGCTCGCATAGAACTAATGTAAGGAGACATTATTTCAGGTAGGCTCTTTAGGGTATTTTATTCATAATAGTAAGGTCTAACATCTCTCAAAATTTTGTTCTAGGAGATCAAGCCTACAAGAAGTTAGAGACCTGCAAAGACACTGGTTTGGTGTAAGCAACCGAGGAACCTATGCGACCAAACCAAATTGATCAACAAGTTAGAAGCCCTAAACGAGGTAATTAGAAGTTAGTTCTTTAAAGTTAATTATTCACCCTAGTATCCTTCTCTTACCCTCCAAATCTTATGGTCTTAGGTGAAGCCAGTCGGGAGATAGAGGGACTGGAAGTTGCTGGTTTGACACGGGACGTACAGAAACTAGGGTCTTCTTCCAGTCAGAAATTCAATTCATAGTAGTACTTCCAGAGGTAGGTTATCTCATGGATGGCTAGAACAATGAGTTAGGAGTCAAAGCCCTCCTGTTTCATGAGTTTTCAAGCATTGTACACGTTGTATTTGATGATTTGTTATCATCGCACACTTAGGTTATTCAGCATGCATAGTCCCTAACCTTAATTACAAAGATAACAATTTTAGCCTTGTTTGCTTCTTGCGCACCAAAAGTGGGGCATGTTTCTTTTCATATGTCCCAGGAGCGGGGTGTAGTTTCTTGCCTCTTATGCCCCCAGGGCGGGTTGGATGCGTGCTCTCTCTTTGGGAGTCGCAGTCGTACTTGGCCTCATTGCTATAAAGCATTCCCCACAGCGGGCGGGAATTCACCAAGCTACAGTTGCAGCTTGTTGGGTCTTCAAACAGTCACTCGAGGGGCCGTCTTATGCCAGATAGAGGCAGCAAGAAGGTGGAATGGACCGAGACATTGCACCACGGACTTGGACCCTCCTAGAGCTGGGTGGAATGCCGGCCTTCTTCTTGTTCTCTTGGTCAGCAATGCTTGCCAACCTTTCTTTTTGTCCCTTCTTTTCTTCTATTCTTTTTTTGTATAATAGACCAAGGCGGGTGCGCAGGAGAGTGCTCACCCCCTCAGTGAGGGGATGAGTGGTTCACTCCACTGCATCAATCCCACAGTGGTAATCTTTGTTCAGCACGGGTCTCAACGGATATGGCTGTACAACCCTCTCTCGCCAATTCTTTCTCTCTCTCTTTTTTTTCTTCTTTTTTTTCCTTCTTAGGGAAGGGGGTTGATTTCGCCTCCCTTCTTCTTTCTTTCTCTTTTTTCTTTTTTTTTAGTGGCCTTCATGATTCTTGGATGCTGCAGGTGCCTCGGAGTAGCATCTTCGAGGCCACAAAGATAATTGTGCCTAGTCCGGCTTTTCTCCCATAGGGCTGGCAGAGACGTCACCTCCCATTCATCAAATCAGGCGAACATCGTTTATTAGGAGGCCATGAGGCCATTAGTCTAAGCGAAGAGATGAAGGGTGGTTCAGGTCCCACCGGGCGTGCCAGACTTGTGGACACACTAAAATTTGAAAAGAATTAAATGCTTGATTAATTATATGATTAATCATATTTATTTATTTATTTAGTGTGAGGGCGTGCCAGTCACAAAGTGACAATTTATTCGAGCTTCATGGAAGCTTTTGGTGCGCTCGATCTGACTTGATCAGACGATTGTATAGTTCGGGTCGGGACCAAAACCCGCCGCGCCACAAAGGTCACGGCGTTAATTACATCCCCCCGGAGAAGGGAATACCCTTGATTAATCCTGTGGCAAAGCCTAGAAGAAGTTGCTCCGTCTCCTCCTCCAGCTGTTCAAATACCATCGCAAATATCTAAGAGCTTAATGTTCTACCGTGTAGTTTAGTTAAAACCTTTTGTGACTTTAAATAAAGGTTTAAGGCTTAAACTATGTAAATTTGTAAGATAAAAGCCCAACCCAAGTAAAGCTAAGTTAATGGGCTTTAAAGGGAACGTAAGAGCTTGTTGAAATATCTGAGGAAAAGGAACAATGGGCCTTGGACGTGGAAGACCTTGCCACCAATTGGGTTACAAGGAATATGTACATAAATATTATAATAACAAGACTGTGGACCCAACTAAGGAACCCACTCACGTTCAAACTTGGCATGGGAAGGAAGGATAAACAGGGTAGTGGTTGTGCTGAGGGAAAGAAAAGATCGATCAAAGGAAAGTTTTAGTTTCATTAGGATTCTACAAGGGGAACTTTAATTCTCGATGGGAAAAGGGATTAATTCCCTATAAATTCAAACCCTACGGCGATGGCAGAGCCATCGTGCTCTTGCTGTACTGCTTCGACATCGTTAGCCGTCCTCATCTTCGTCTTCTTCCTTCGTGTTGGCGAGCCATTGCGAATGTGTTGTCATTGCCGTCGATGCGTGAAGGATGAATGGCACCTTCTTCTTTTCATAGAGACTGTGCGGCTACTACACCATTGTTGTTGTCGCTGTTTGCTGCTGCAGTGTCGATGATGCCGCTGCAATACTTTTCACCGTACGTTTGCGGCTGCCATTGTGCACGTTGAGAAGAAGCACGAGGCTTCTTCCCAACTCCTTCCTTTCCCTATCACGTTGTTGTCACTACTGTCATTGCTGTAGCAAGAAGCCAAGTCTTTTCCCTTGCAGTTGTTGCTGCTATTAGCGGGGGAAGCATCTTCCCTGTATCATCTTCTTTTTTCCGGCAACCCCTCCGATCGTACAAACGTCAAGAGGTAGGCAATCTCCCAAGCCGAATCGTTAGTAAAAAAAATTCATAGTTCATGAGTACTTGGATCATGTTTGTTGTAGTTTTATGTAGGATTGTTAATCGTCATCCATGTTTTATTTTTCCTTGATTATTAATAAGTATAAAAAGTTCTAAAATGTTTATCTTTCCTTGTCGTCAAATCCCTCCACACATGGGTATGGTGGATCTTGCATGAAACCGAGAGTGATTGGGGCTAGAGGATGGCCTTGAGTCCATTGACTAGGAGGAGGGTGTGGCCCCCAAGGGGTTCGCTCTCCATGGGGGCGCGACTGCGCCCTTGGGTGAACTACCGTCGGGTGAGCCATAGCCCCAAGGGATGGCCCTCTGGGATCTTCTTTCATTGTTTGGGAGTGTCCTTTAAGGGACACGGGACTCAGGGATGCTGGGATCAGCCCGTGGGGGCTATTGTTGTCGAGTCATTGTTGCTGCCCACAAGTTGTTCGGGGAAATGCCCGACACACCCCAGGTTGTCAGACGGCCTAGATAACTGGCTGAGGGGCCTCGAAATGGGCTGTGGGCTGAGGATATGGGCTCGTGGGAGCTGAGGATAGGCACTTTGGGCACGTGGGCCAAGTCTTGGGGGTGTGCTATGTTACACGGCTAGTTGGCTGGGTAGCTTCAAGTTGGCCTGAGGGCTAAGAACAAGGGGCTCGTTGCCGTGTGTCTGAGGGTCGGGGTGGCCCCGACCTACTGGGGGGTCATTGTAGAACCCGACAGGTTTGCTGGAGTCATGAGTTGGCCCACAGTTTACTGTAGAAAGGCCGAAATATATGTGCCCACAAGGTGTTCGGGAAAATGCCCGACACACACGTGTGAGCCGTACATGTAGGCCGTAGGCCTCCCAAGCCTGTGGTTGACTTAATTTAGTCTTCCTTTGACCTTGGGGAACCTTGGGGGAATTATAAGAAGGCGTCTTGGGGTAGACCCCGGCCTTGTTGTTGGGTGCCTCGTGGCAAGGCTTGTAGTCGAGGAGTGGTCCCAACTAGTTGCTAGTGTAGCCGTACGTCACAGCTAACTGGTTAGGGCCCTGGGTTGGGCTCACTAGGTTGTAGGAAGGGCTGGGTAGCCCATGCCTTGAAGGTCTTCGAGGAAATTTCTGAACCCTTATTTTTGAGCCTTTCATTGGGAAAATGTCCGAGTACAACAAATGCCCCGCACGGGGCATGCGTCAGAGGCGAAGACGAGGGTGTACGGCCTGTGAGCCCCTCATTCTGGGTTGTTGTAGTTGTATTTTGACACTTCATGTGTGAAATCCAAGCTCACACCAATGAGGAAGAAGGGCATCACATCTACCCCACCCAACATAGCCCGGATCTTCAAGAGCCGCACACCCCCACACATGGCATGTTAACCATACTCGGGTCCATAATCAAATGGCTCAAGGTAGACCCCATCCTCCATAGCTTGCACCCATACCCCCTACCCATGGGACACCAATCCCAACTAGCACCCCTCCGGCCTCCCCATGTCACCTATCGAACCTCCTATTTTGTGGAAGGTTTAGGAGACTTGGTGGATTGTCTACACTGGCAAGTCCACTTGACTAGTCTGCTAGCCAGGGAGCCATCAAAGTCTAGTACTGTTAGCTTCACTTGCCCCGCCCTTGGCTCTATCACTGTCATCTGCATGAGAGGTCACTGCACTAGTGAGATCCTCCTCCTTCTCCCCTTAAAGGAAGAACCCATCCTGGTCCACTCCCATCCCAGCATCATTCCAGGCATGAAGGCCGGTCAACCCACCCAAGTCACTAGCCCAATTATCTTGTTGGAGGAAGATGATCCACCACCTTTAGAATTCTTTGAAGGCATGGAGTTCCTCTCTCTAAGTGGCCCTTTTCTTGATCCCTTTGACCCCTTCCAATGGGAGCTCAGGTACCCACGTGGCCCACCCACATCATTCTCTACCCATTGCTTCCTAATCCCGGCCATAAGGTTTGACCAAGTCTGCCTCTTCCTAGGCCCAGGCCACACAAGGGAAGCCATGACCATGATCGACATACACCTAGGGAATAGGGGAGGACCCCACCCCAAGATCTCTACCTTCCTAGACTCATTTGACCCTTACGAGTGGAAGCTCAAGGGCCATCCCCTAACCCCACGCATGGAAGTCATCTCTGGGATAGGAAAGCATGTGTCATGGCATATCACATCGTCCAACATGATTAGTAAGTCAGGTCATCCCATTTGCGTCGCACACACATTAGGACAAATGCATGTCTGGCCCACATTTGGATGTCCCGGTCCTCCCCTATCCATCGTCACCCACCCAACTAGTCTTGTGCATGGAGGATACACTTATGGGTGTCCTGGTCTCCCAGCATTGGTCACACATATACATGATAGGTTCACTTGTGGGTGCCCAGGACCTCCCAGGGCACGTTCCGTACAACTCCACGACGTCGACTCCCAATACGGGTCTGCCTCCATGGGACGTGGCGACCCCGGTGTAGACCGAAGGCCCTGTATCCCACCTTTCAGTCCCACCAGTCCCCGGTCTAGGCTCAAGGCCTCGGGTCGTCGGCATCTCGGCACCCCCTGCAGTGTCAACTCCGAGTACAAGCACGTCATTGCGGGCATCCGCAACACTGTTATCGGCTCGGGCGAGGGCTTACACTCGAGCCACCCAGCCGTCGGCCTCCACTACAGACCCTGGGTCTTGGGGACTGATTCCAGTGTTGCCGATCGATGGCCTCATGTCACCAGCATTTACAGGCCGAGTTTTCTCGGTCTACCATCTTGGGGCGAAATCATCTTCGGCTCCCCAGAAGAAGCATCGTCGTGGCCGTAAAGGCAAGCGACTTGCCGCCGCCACCAGTAACTCCGGCAAGACCATCCTTGTCGGGAATTTGTGGATTCGCCTGGACGGGGGCGAACCCATTATATCCCCAGAGCGGATCGTCTCTACGGTCCCTACTACCAACTGCTTCAGCCTTCTGCGTCATACGCGAGAAGACAAGGCGGAGCTCAAAAGGGCAGACGCTCCGATAGCGGCCCAGAGACACCAGAGTCAGTTCGGTGTCCGAGCTCCCAAGTCCCGTCGAAAAGATAGTGACAAGGGAGACCAACAGCCTGACTTGAGGAGAATCTGGGTTATCCCGGAGGAAGCTCAAGTCGTCAGGAAGGCGCATCTTAGTAATCCCTTGCGGGCACTAGGACGCCGCGCCAAGCAAGACGCGATTGATTCTGCAGCCGCATCGTCTGACGGTGCCCAGCCATTCGGTGCTTCTCGTTCAGACAGGCGAAGGCAGAGACGGGCTCGTTCTGGGCCCCACCGACATCCAGCCTCAAGTTCTCCTCAAGCAGATGCCGCGACGGAGACTCCTCTGCAATGCACCTCGGCCTTTGATAGGCTGGGGACACCCGTCCGCCCCAAGAGGTGCTCCCAGAAAAAATGGACGGTCTAGCTCCTCAGCGACGCAGTCAAGCTGTTCGCGTGCTATACCACCGGGCACTAGCCTGAGGTTCAGACTGATGATCTGAACCAGCCTATATCTCAACTCAGGAGGCCGCGTCACCCGACTCAACCACCGAGAAATCGGTCGGCCACGTCGGCACTTCTGCTGGACCTCAGGCATCGGTGCGAGCAGAGGAAGTTCCCGTCGAGGATCGCACTGCCCCCGCTAATGTGGAGCCGGTCAACAATGACCCTCCAGCCAGTGAAGTCCAAGAGGTGACTCTTGAGACTCTCAAGAAAGAGAACCAGCACTTGAAGGCCCTCCTATAAGACCTATTGCAGGAGCGTGACCTCCACCCTCAACCACCTACCGAGCCTTCGATGGAGACACCGGTCCCGCCAACTGGGCAAAATGGTGCTAATACCTCAGCTGTAGTCGTCCGAACGCCTACAATAATTGGGTTCGGTATGCCCTTGGCCGAAGCTCAACCACAGCAATCCAACACGCCGATGCCAGAAAATCTCATGGCACAGCGCCAGATGATCGAGCGAATCATCGAGACTAAGCTCGCTCAGTTTGGACAAGGGATTGCGGCTGTGGACCTCCACAGCGTCCCCTACCCGCTGCATCACCAACTCAAGAAGCTCCCTCTGGAGTATGCCAAGCCACCGAAGTTGTAAAAATTTGACGGTCAGGGATCTCCGCATGAACACTTGGCCTACTACATTACGACCATGGGTGAGCTCGCGTTGGATGAGTCTTACCTCCTCCACTATTTCGTCACTTCACTTACGGGAACGGCCTTCCAATGGTATTCCCGCCTGAAGCCCAACTCAGTCATTGATTGGGCGGATGTCCAGAAGAAGTTCCTCGACCGTTTTCAAACGGCCGAGTGAAAGGTCTCTTTAGCTGAGCTGTGCTCCCTCTGACAGAAGAAGGGCGAGAGTGCCCTCGACTTCATCAAGAAATGGCGAGACCTCAGCATGAGGTGTGTCAACCCGCCAGCCCTGGAGGATGCTATCACCATCTGTCGTCAAGGCTTGGCAGTCGAGGTCAGCAAAAAGCTTCTCGGCACCAACGTCAAGGGCTTCGACCAGCTCAATTCGGCAGTTGCCGAGATAGAGATGTTCTTCGCCGATAACCCGAGCTACGCGTCAACTAAGGGTAAGCAAGTGCGGGAACGCCAGTCCGGCATGGAGGTGAACATCATCGAATTCACCCCACTGCTAAAGCCAGCAAGGGAGCAGGGATAAGTGATTCCGACAAAAGGCTAGCTGGTAAGTCGGATGCTCCCTCCTTCTCAGAGCGTAAGAAGACTCCCTTCTCCTTCAAGAAGGAACACATGAAGATGCTCTTTGACCTCTACATGGCTCAGAGGATCATCGAACTACCTGAAGTTCGCAAGCTGGATGAAGCTCAAAAAATTGACGATCCCAACTACTGCTCATACCACCGCATGCTGGGGCACCCTCTTGAAGATTATTGTGTCTTTAAGACCCCGGCAAAGAAGTTGATCCGAGACAGCCGCATTCAAATGAAGAGCGGTCTCATTGATCCTCCGCAGCCGCCTACATGGTCCAGACCAGCCAAAGCAGTGCGTGTTGTTCACCATCAGGCTAACGTGATCCACATGATGGCTACATTTTCTCTCTCCGATGATGAATCAGAGGAGCCCAGTACCAATCGAAGTGAGCGTTTGATCTGGTACCCAGGGTGGCGGCCCTGGCATGATCGAAGACCCCTCTCCTTCCCCAGGGAAAGAACCCAGTGACTCTTCAACGTCCTCGTCGAGTAGGCGCAAATCTTGCCCCACGACCTACCGACAGACTATACTCAGTGGGACTTCAATCATCTTACTGTCCCTTTCATGCACGAATCTGCCACGTGATCGAGTCCTTTGAGGTAGTCCAGTACCTCATCCAAGAACAGATCTAGTGGGAGCAGATTGACGTAGAAGGGAATTCCATGGCACTTGTTCGACTGCGGCAAGCTGTCAAAGAAACTCTGAGCACTGCCAAAAATACGCCAGAGTAGCCTAATCCTCCCTAGGAAAATGGACACAGGTTACCTTACCAGCACACGCCAGAATGGCTCGAGTTTCAGATTGATAATCGGGAAGCTCTCGAGTGACTACGGAGATGCAGGGAGCAAGATGCCAGCCAATAGATAGGGCCAAGTACCTTCTTGGCCAATGTCATTCATTCTCTTGCTCCCCCGATCTCCCCTGATTTCTCGACACCATAGGTCGGTCAGCCGGCCCCTGCCACTTCAGCCGCGCAATGGTGACCCTGGCAGGAATGTGCAACACAATTTTTTCGTTCATCAAAGTATATCTTTTTGTACTTATTGGATTATTGGATTCTCTTGATCATGTGTGCAGAAAGTTGTCCAACATTGTTTGCAGGAAACTTATTCCAAGGAAATGCATACAGATTCTTCAGAAATTTCCCGTAATATGACTCTCAATGTAATTCCTCTCACAACACCTTCAAATTTGAAGGATGATGGCATTCTTCTGAGTACAAATACAGAGCAAATTTCCACTACCTCTCCTGGTGAATGCTGTTGGAAGTCAGAAGAACTGAATGCCATGTCTTACCCTCCAGATGGACTTGAAATTGTTCAGAGCATGAGTCTTAAGAAAAGCCATTCTCTAGGTAGTGGACTTGATAGGGAGGGAATATTTTCTCCTGACGTGAAGACAGATGATGAGATCGATCTGGGGTTACCATTAGGTGACTTCAAAGATATGAAACTTGGAAGAATAGACAATTCATTTGAAAATTCACATACAGCAGAAATATGTGGATGCCATGATCTTGGAATTGACTTGGTCAGCCAGGACCGTGAAAATATGTTTGAAAGAAATACTGATTCAGCATTCAATGAGTCAATTTTTTCTATTGAAGATATAAAGCAACTTGATAATGACTTCTATGAATATCACAGGCGGGACTTACCTTCTGATGATGCTGTTGAATTGGGCCACATGCATACTTCACCTACTTTTTCAAAGTCATGTTCTTTACCTAAGCTGGGAGTGCATGAATTTTCTCTAGCTTGTGGGACATTGGGGCATCGATCAAGGTCTGTTGGGAATTTGTGTGATGAAGAAATGAAGACTGGATTTTCTCATAGTCATGGAGAAATCAACTCTAGAGAGCCATTTCACCAATATAGGGAAGCATCATCTTGCCATGACATGTCACAAGCATCTGATGTGATTGATAAAATACTGCATTTTGAAACAGATTTTGGAGAACAGTGTGGTGCCTTTGGCGCAAGCAAGGAATACGCGGAAATGGCAGATAATGAGAAGGACTTCATGACAATAAAAGGACATCCTGAATGTACCAATGAGTTCACCGTTGAGCAGACTCCCCACAACTTCATGACTTATGTGAATGATTGGAGAGAACCAGCTCGCTCTGCCATTTGCCTGTAACCCCCCTCGATCCACCCCACGGGTTCGGTGGCGCAATGGTCACGGCTTGCCTGAATCTTGCAATGGCCGTAACGCTGCCCGAAGCGCCAGTATTGGAAGATCAAGCGAACGTCGAAAAATGGCGATCGGCGACCGGGCTGTGGCCCGCCTTTATGATTATTCTTGTTTCACTCCGAGTCATGAAAAGTGTCGCAGAAGTGTTTTGGCTGAGACCGTGAGCGGTGCGTCGATACGCACTTTGGATTTGCGTCATGGCAAGACTGGCTATAGCGCGGGAGCGAAAGACGTCGATGCCAGCCGCGGCATGCAAGTCAACAGCTTCGATGCCGTGCTTCAAGCGGCCGTCGATGGCCATGGTGTTGCGTTAGATCGAAGTGTGATGGCTCGTGACGACGTGGCCGCAGGCCAGTTTATTTGGCTATTTCCGAAGGTGAGCCTACCATCGCAATTGGCGTATTACGTCGTCTCCCGCACTGAATGCGCGTCGTTACCAAGGATCGTGGCATTTCGAGAATGGTTGATACGGCAGGCTACAGGAACGAGAAGATCAGCTACCAGCGATAACCTCGGCTAATCGCCCTGCCCGATGTCCTTACATGAAGCAATCGTCTAACTATTCGCTCAAGCGTACCGCTGCGACGGGTTACGGTATTCTGAATATCCTTCGCGGCAGCGGCCGCTTAGCTCAGACATTAGGCATCGTCAATGCGGCCCTCAATCTTCCCGTCAGACGACTCACTCCCTACATGGCTACACACGACACTCTTGGTTTTTGTTGTCTCACCGTTCTTCCTGATGCCTCTATGGTGGGGAATCGGTGCCATGGTTTCCGGAAACTTGGACCCTTTGCCAGGTCCGGATTTTGGACAATTCTTTTTCGGTCAAGCTCCGTTACATGGCGGCATAGCGAGGCTTGCTGGTTTTGCGCTGATTATTCTTAGCATGGCCTTCGCGGCTCTTGCTGCGTCGTATTCCCGATTCGCAAACCAGAACAAGACCTTTAAGGTTCTGCCATGGGTGTTGATTGCTTTCTTCATACTCTGCGCTTTCTTTGTCAACAAGCTTGCATGAACTCGACGCCGCTTTCCTACCCTCAATAATGCTTTACTTTGCAGCAGGTTCATTCGATAAAAAAAAGGGAGAGAGAAATAAAGAAATAAAAGGGGAAGGAATGAACCAAGCCATGGCATGTATGATGTAGATGCGGTATAGTTATGTTTTTCATAAAAGATTCTCAGGCATTGCAATGCACATGGGTTGTGTGCATCCAAGTGTATTTTGGTATGTTTTTATTGTTATGCAGAGGAAATAAATGGGTTGAAGATGAGATTAAAGAAAATCGAGGTTCAGAAAGATACCAATCACTGCATATACCAACCTTGCCTGTTGTCCCAATAGGTGAATCCAATGGCCAACAGGCCTGAACTCAAAGCTCCGCAGCCCCTTTATAATGGAAAACATTGGAGGTTCATTGAATCTTATCTAATCCCATTCCTTAAAGAGATGACCTCTCAATTCCTCAGAAAGACAAATTTGGATCCTAATGAACATTGCAGTTGGAATCCTTTTAGGCCATGCCATCAGATATCTCAATCTCCATGCTTGTACCTTTACTATGAAGGCAAGCCTAAGCAGCGAGGATATGAAACCAACGATGGATACAATTGAGAGTCCAATCCACCTCATTCTACTGAATTCTATGATTAAGGTTCCGGTGGAGGTTTAGGAATTGCATGACTACTATTTCAGTAGTAACCCAGCAACCTAGTAGCCCTCAAGTTCAGAAAGCCCTTTGATTAACCCCACATGAATGAGAAGTAAAAGGAACTTTTGCATTCACTACTAATCTACAACTTCCATATTCCTCATATGCCTGTACTTCCTCTACAAACACCAACAAAAAGCCC
This sequence comes from Amorphophallus titanum, assembly GCA_024336825.1. Lineage (NCBI taxonomy): Eukaryota > Viridiplantae > Streptophyta > Magnoliopsida > Alismatales > Araceae > Amorphophallus > Amorphophallus titanum. The sequence continues at coordinate 10,645,210 of JANBPO010006887.1, read as the reverse complement.
GTATACATCTCTCCTACACATCTTGGATCTATTTATAATCCCCATTTTAGCCCCAGGTATGTACATGCTCGAACCTTGTGTGAGTTTCCTTCCTTTTTTTCCCTCCTTTGATGATGTGACACACCTTGGACCTAAATAAGCAAGCATATTTCGCAAGTCGAACGGGTCGATATCAGTCGCCTACTCACCCGGCACTCACCCAAACCCAGGGGTAACTCGGCGATACCTAGTTGAGATTGTGTGGGGCTGAACCCTTACTGGTAGAGGGCCAGCAGGGCTAAGGGACTTCCCAAGGGTATGGAGGCACAATTCAAAGTGTCACCATCACATCTCATGTGATTGGCTTGTAGGGCATACATTTCTATTAATCACAACATGAGAGATTTCAAGTAGATGGATAGGAGGATAAAATTTGTAAGCTAAAGAAATTACTCTGGCTTAAAGTAGCCTTCTAGACAATAATATCCCAAATTTCATAATGTGATTATTCAACTTAGGTTTGATCCAAATTAGTTGGAGAACTATGCATATGTCATGAAGAGTGGGAGCAAGTATATAATATTATCCTTGTATGTGGATGATATTTTACTCATCGAGAATGGCATGAAAATGTTGAATAAAATCAAAGTTAAGCTGAGTGGAAAATTTGAGATGAAGAATATGGTTGAACTATCATATGTCCCTGGTGTACAAATCTTGAAGGATAAAAAATCTAGAATGTTAAGTATAAATCAAAATAAGTATTTACATTTAGAACTTAGAAAGAAGATTTGAGATGCAGAATAGCAATCTGGCACTTACACCATTGGTCCATGGCAAATGGTTGTGTAAAGAACAATGTCCAAGAGAAGGACACAGCGAGCTTGATGTAACATGTGCACAAGTAGTTGGAAGCTTGATGTATGTTATGCTATGTGCCAGACTGACATAGCATATGCAGTAAGCTTAGTCAGGAGATATCAAAGCAGTATTGATCTAGCACATTGGGAAGCCTAAAAAGGATTATAAAATATTTGAAAGGTACAATGCACAATAAGTTAGGTTATCACGCTGATATGCTTAAGGTACTTGGTTACTCTGATGCTAATTTCAGAGATGATAAAGATGACGGAAAATTCACTTTGGGACATTTATTCATCTTTGGTGGTGCTACTGTTTCTTGGGGTAGGAAGAAATAAGGATGCACAAATAAGAAGTTAAGAATATTGTTGTTAATATGACTACTACACATGCAGCCTGTATAAGATGGTTCCTCAAAGACATGGATCCTAATTTAGTAGATGGACTAATTGAGATGCATTGTGATAATTAAGCAACAATAAGTCTGATCAATAGTGGAGCGAATAGCATTAGAGGAAAACATATAGAAATATAATCTTATTACATTCGTGATATTGTACATAAAGGGGAAATAAAAGTGACTTACATTCGCACTGGTGGACTCGTCGGGCTGACCGCAGCCGACTGGAAGGCCATCGCCCTCGCTCGCCGCGCACGGGGAGTCGCCGATCGTGCACCGATTCGCCGGTTCTTCTCGCAGGCGTTCGCACTGCTCGTGCTGTCGCTGCGCCGCGCGACCGAAGTCGCCACGGCCATGGAAGCGCGTGGATTCGGCGCCTGGCAAGCCGCGGGGGCGACTCCGCGCACGTGGGCGCGGGAGTCGAGGTTCGGCGGTCGTGACTGGACGACGCTCGCGATCGCCGTGGTCATCGGTGTTGCCGCGATCTGGGTATCGGTCGCGACCGGGAACTGGAGGTTCGTCGGTGCCTGAAGCCGCGGAACTCGTCGTCGAGGCAGCACTGCGCTCGCCGCTTCCGATCGTGCTGATCGACGGCCGTTCCGGATCGGGCAAGACGGAGCTTGGCGCATTGGTCGCGCCGAGGCTCGACGCACAGCTGATTCGACTCGACGACCTTTATCCGGGCTGGGACGGGCTCGTCGAGGGAAGCCGGCGAGTCGTCACCGACATCCTGCGCGCGCACCACTGGCGACGCTGGGACTGGGCGACCTCCCGGCTCGCCGAAGAACACGCCGTTGACCCCGAGCGTCCGCTCGTGATCGACGGGTGCGGATCGCTCAGTCGGGCCAGCCGCGAACTCGCGACACTAGGGGTCTGGGTCGAGCTCGACGACAAACGACGCAAGGTGCGTGCGCTCGCTCGCGACGGTGCAGACTACGTGCCCCACTGGGACGAGTGGGCGGCCCAGGAGCAGGCGTTTCTGGATGCGGAGCATCCGCGCGACCTCGCCGACCTGGTCGTCGACGGGGCTACCATCCTCGCCGACTGAGCCGGCTCAGCCCCAGCCGAGACGTTTCAGTTCCGCGTCATCCAGCCCGTAGTAGTGGCCGATCTCGTGCCGGAAATGGCCGAGCAGGGTTCGGTAGGGCTCATGCATGTTGACCCGCGCCTGTTCGCGCACCCGGCCCGCCATTGCAGCGCTGACGATCGCCACCACAAGAAAAATGACCTGTGCGAGAAATTCATACGGCTCAGCGATGGTGAACCGATAGTGTGGCGGAATGAAAAAGAAGTTATGAACGAGAAACGACAGCACCGAGGCGTTTTCCCTTGCATAAGTTGCGAAATCCTGTGGACAGTGAACCGTTGTGTTTTGAGACTCTGGGACGCTACAGGTGCGTTGTGCTCTTTCTGAGGATTGCGTAGGCTATTTTTTATTATTTTTTTGATTTTATAAAATTTTAGGCTGAAAATTAGATTTGAGGAAATTAGCATAATTTCCTTATTTTCTTTTTCATTTAAACCCTTAACCCCCTCTCTCCTCTCTCCACCGTGCTCACTCTCTCCCTCTCAGTTCTCTCTCCTCTTTTTCCCTCTACTCTGACTGTAGATGGAGAAGGCTCTGGGGATGACGTGGAGAAGGCGTTGAGCGTGAAGGTGCCAGGAATGGAGCGTGGCATTGGCGCGATCCCTCGGTGGATTCAAAGTGTCACGACGTGGGTTTGTGTGGTGGTTTTGGCATTTTCGGCTCGGGAGGTTGGCGAAGGAGGTAGGAGGATAGATTCCTTACCTCTTGTTCTACTTTTCCCTTGAATTTTGTGCCAAATCTGTGTGAGTTTGAGTGCACTTCTAATTTTTCAGGGAATTATAGCATGTTTGGGGTGTGTGATGGAATCGTCATTCCAGTCGATGTTTCTCACGTTAAATGGTTTCATTTGAACCCTTGGCATGTTCGGATGCCATTCCTGCTAGTTTGATTAGATTTGGTCATGATTCGGGGTCGGTAGGAGTCCGGTTACTCTCGTGAGTTATTTTGGGTTGATTTATGGAAATCACCCGTTTCTGTGTCGTTTTGTGGTTTGTTGGCCCCTTTCGGCTTATGGAAGGTCAGCAATGTGATTTTGGATGTTTCCCCGTCGTTCTAGAGATGATTGGGGCGTGGAACAGTGTTTCCCATGAATTTTCCTATTTTTTGAGTTCGATGTTTTAACGCGGTACTCTCAGGGGGCGTGTTCTCAAGCTGTATCGTATAGTCATGTTCATCGAGCGAGATGAACAGTTGGACGGTTAGGAACGTAGTCCTTGTGTTGGATGCGATCCTACAGAATGCGACTGAGGTGATGGCCGCGATCCTGTGTTAACGCGACCCATCTAATTGCCACGTTAGTGTTATCGCGACCTAGGATATGGCCGCGATCTTGTGTTAATGTGCCCTAGGCTATGACCCGGCAATCAGGATTTTCTGGAGGATGGTTGTGTGCTGGATCATTTTTTCTTGTTCCCCTGCCCTATCGGCGTTTGTTAGCGGGTTCCCCCAAATCCAAATTTGTCGCTGGCGGTCACCACAATCAGCTTGCCGCCCGGGAAGACCTCGTAACGGAGGCCAAAGACGCGCAGCACGCGTTCGATGGCTGTGCCAAAAGGTTCCTCGACGTGGGCAGGCTTCAACACCTGATCAGTACCGGCATACATACGCAAGCGCCATTGGCCTTTACCGGCCTGATTCACCATATTTTCGAGGGCATCCACCAGCGGAATTTCGTCGTAGTGAAGGCTCACTGGAGATTCCTTCATGATGCCTTCGGTAATCGCCAGGCCGCCGCTCCCGGTCGGGCCGGCGCCGATACTGGCTTCCGGGCGGTTATCGCCCGCCGCACGGTCGGTAATGACCAGGCGTTGCGTTTGGTCGTAACGGATAACCCGGAGCGGTTGGCCGCTACGGGTTTGCAGGCGACCCAACAGGGCATTCAGCACATTGATGAAAGGTTCTTCGGCATAGATGGAGATTTCCATATCCGGCAAGCCCGCGTTCTGTTCGGACAGGTCCCATACCACGTTCCAGCCGCCGGCACCGATCTGGTCCATCATGCGCTGGAGGGCACGGCGCACGGCCACGCGTTCCTCCTTGAGGCGCACGATGCCGTTTTGCATATCCACGGATTGGGCATTGCCGCCCTGGCTCACCGCAATCTCCATGCCACCGCCCGCCAGGCTACCCATTTGAGCCGGCTGCGCCGGGGCAATGGAAAGGTTGGGGCTGTTAAGATTGTCGTTACCGCCGCGGGAGACGCGTGCCTGGCCGCCCGTGGCGAGCGAAGGCATGGTATCCATGCCAGCCGGGGCCACATCATTCAGGGCTACCTGGTCTTCCTTGAAACTGATGCCCTGATAGGTGGGGTTGGCGTTCTGGACTGTACGGCCACCGGCGAGAAGACCCGGATCCTGGGCGATCCGGTTGAGTTCGGATTGCGTATCGGCGACGCCGTAGGCGGCCTGATTGAGCTGGCCTTCGTAGGCTGGGCCGTAGGGATTCTTTTGCGCGTAAAGGGGGCGGCCAGACTCGGACAGTTATTATTTTCCCCAAGAACATACATAGAGCATGCTGAATACTTTTTACAGTGCATATGAGTATAAAGATTGTCGGCGAGTTATCGACTGTACAAACGTCCGCATTAAAGCTGGAGATAGGGGCGTAACCCTAATTACAAAAAGTTGCAGGATAAAACTGCAAACAACAGGACTTTTTGATTCTCGCGGACCCGGGAGGACATTTTTGTAATTTCTCATTATGTGGGAGAAACTACTTAATTTTGCCGTCCCGAAGACGTAGAAACTTACAAACATGGCCTACTGAGGGACAAAATTACAAAAATATCCCTTAGGGGTATTTATAAGAGACCCGAGGACTTACCCCTCGCAAGCCTAAACAAACGAACAAATTCCTCGCTGGATGCTCCATGGGTTGTATGCAGTCCGTATGTGTGTACGTACTGTGTGTGTTCACTTGGACCCTTAGGGGTCTATTCATAGAAGGCGGGAGGACCAAGGTTGACAGAAACGTGGAAAAATCTTTCAATTCTGTCAAGGTGGGATGCAAAAACCTCTTTTTCTGTTAAGGTGGCGTGGCAAAATGAATTTTTGACCCCGCTGCCCTCTTTTTCTTCTTTTTTTTTGAAAATGGGGCCGGAGAGAGAGGGGGGATCACGCGACCCCGGAGGCTCCCTTGGCGGGGTCGCATGGCCCCGGAGCTCGCCCCGGAGGCCCCCCTGGTGGGGTCGCGCGACCTCGGAGGCGGGGTGCCAGCGGGGTCACGCAACCCCGTTGGGAGGCCAGGGGCGTCGCACGACCCCCGCCGACCCTGACGGGTGGCCGAGGCCTCCTCTCACGCCCGGGAGGGATCATTTGACCTCGGGGCATGCTTTTTGGCCCCTCTTCGCGCCGTTTTCCTCCGTTCTGTCAACCTGAGTTGAGAAGAAGCCGTGGTGGAGCGTTTGTAGCCTATGGAGGCCCGTTCGTCGGTGAAGACTTGCGCGGGAGCGGAGGACCGTCTTGTTTGTTGTTGGAATGTGCGTCGCCGCGTGGGGAGAAATCTTCACGCCCGTCCGTGCCGTGTGATAGACTTGCTCGGCCACTTTGACAGGCATGCATGCATGTCTTCATCTTAACTTCCATTGTTGTGACGCCACTTGTGATAATATGATCGGGTCAATAGACCCTAAATCACGGAGGTACTCCGCGGTCCGACGACATCGGCACTACACCGTATCTTTTCCGTCAGTTGTTTCGTAATGAAATTCTCGAAGTATTTCAAAAAAATTACGGGTGCAACAAATGCCCCCCACGGAACGTTCGTCACGGCCGGAGGCAAGGGCGGACGGTCCGTGCCCTTTGTAGTATCTCTGATATCTCCTGAGTCTTCATGACGTGTGAAGATTGTTGTAAGACTGCACCTCACTGCTTCATTGCTTTCCAGAAAGCTGAGAGTTGATGCAGGCTCGTCCCAGTGAGACCCACCAGTGTGGAAGTGATATAGGTCTACCTCGGTGAGGCATTTTGAGTTGAAGTTGATGTCGAGCAACCCTTAGGGTATACTGGCCAAAGCTAATGTACACCGTCCCCTAGGACATATTGGCCTGAAGTCGGATGCTGGCCAATCTTTGGGGGTGCATTAGCCAAAGTTGATGCGGACCGGCCCTTAGGGCATATTGGCCCAAAGTTGATGCAGGCCTGCTTCGGAGAGGCTTGTTGGCCTGTAGTTGATGTAGACCTGCCTCGGCGAGACTTGTTGGCCCGAAGTTGTTGTAGGCTTGTCTCGGTGAAGCTCGTTGGCCTAGAGTTGCTATAGACCTGCCTCAACGAGGCTTATTGGCTCAAAGTTGATGTAAGCCTACCTCGAAGAGACTTGTTGGGCCGAAGTTGTTGTAGACCTGCCTCAGTGAAGCTTGTTGGCCTGAAGTTGTTGTAGACCCGCCTCAGTGAGGCTTATTGGCCTGAAGTTGGTATAGGCCTGCCTCGGCGAGGCTTGTTGGCTTAGAGTTAATGCGGACCTGTCTCGGTGAGGCTTATTGGCTTGGAGTTGATGTAGGCCTATCTCGGGGAGACACATTCGTCTGAGTCGTTGTTGAGTGACCGTTGAGTTGTGATAGTTGGAGACTGACATTGATTGACCCTTGGGGGTGCGTAGGCCAAAGTCGTGTCGGCTGATCGCTGAGGTATGACTGAAGATGTGTCGGCTGACCATTGAGGTGTATAGCCGACCATGTTGATGTGTCGACTGACCATTAGGATGTCGCCAAAGATACGCCGGCTAACAGTTGAAGTGTGTAGCCGAAGGTTAAAGTTGGCTAATTGTTGACTTGTAATAGCCAGAGTTGACGTAGACCAACCCTTGGGGCATGTTGGTCTGGGTTGATGTCGGCCCGTACACGGGCTGAGGCAAATACCATCCAGTGCAGACTTGAGCTAGCACTACCCTGGGCAAGGGTGTCGTAACTTGTACATCAAAATTCTGTACATTTCATTTTGTTTCGAAAGGGCACTCATTGGATTATGTCTCCTTTCTTGGTTTTAGCTTTAGCTGGTGAGGCTTCATAGCTGCCTCAGAGTTTCCTGGCTCTTGGGATAGAGTGGCCTGACAGTCCTCAATTTGGTGTAGCGGTGCCAGATGCATGCATTTGGTCTCCCTTAGGATGCCCGGATGACCGAGCTTGCGTCTTTATGGGAGGAGTTCGCCCGCCTTCGCGCTATTCAGGAGCGGAGGCGGAGGACTCAACTGATGATTCAGCAAGAGGAGGAGTAGCTTTGCAGACTTCGGGCGGCCCAGGTTGAGGTGGGTGCCTAGGTCGAGGACGCTCACGAGCACGAGTAGGTGGCCTCCCGCAGAGTAGAGAAGCTTTTGCGAGAGGTCTGAGAGACCGAGGAGGAGTGTAGTCTTGCACGTGCCGATGTAGACTCTCGGCCGTAGGCTTGAGGGGCTCCAAGAGCTTTTGCGAGAGGTCCGAGGGACCGAGGAGCGCAGTCTTGCGCGTGCCGATGTAGACTCTCCACCATAGGCTTGAGGGGCTCCAGGAGAAAGCTCTTCAGAGTGAGACTCACCTTGCTGACCTGAGGCGGAGCGAGTCTGATGCTTGATAGGCCTTGGCGCCCTTTTGTACTTGTGCACAGGGCTCTTATATTTTGCCCATGCTGGTCTTGGTTACCCCGAGAACTTGTCTCGGGTTCCCTTCTTTGACGATATTGATGAATAAAAGACAGAGCTTAGTAACTTTTGCCTCTATCCTCTTGCATGTATACTTTTTTTTATTTTTTTTGCCACTTTACCAGTCCTACCGCCTTTTCGGATTTTCGCCAGGACTGGTCCCCTTTAACTTTTTCCAGTACGCCCTTGCGGGATTTCCTGACTTCTGCTTCTACAAGTCCTAAGTTCTGATCGGGTGCTCCTGTGCCGACAGAGAAGAAAAGAAAGAAAAGAAGAAAAAGAATGGTGGAAGCTGAACAAAAGATGAGACCAAAGAAAAGATGCTCAGCTCCAATAGACAGCCGCTAAAGCAAGACCCGGGAGCTCAGAAGAGTATTCGGGACCATCCCCGAAGAAGCAATCAAAAAGCTACAAATACAAGTGAAGCCGGCCCGACAGCACAAATTACAGTGCCGAAGGCCATGTCAACGAAAAACCCTAGTGTCCAAACCAAAGGCACAAAAGGTTCTGGAATTGGCCATTCAGTGGCCTGAAGGTTTTACCAATGCTTCTCGTTGTGATTTCATAAGGCCGCGATGAGATGAAGGAACAAGTCAACTCCTGGAGCCAGTCTAGGGCCCGCAGTCTGACCCATGTCAAACAAGCGTGATGAAAGAAGCTTAATCCGGCACGCCCCCTTACCCGGCGTGTCCTCTTCTCCGGCACCCCTTTAACCGGCATGCAAAAACACTTTGTTGAAGCCCTTACCCGGCGCGTAAAAATAACTTGCTGAACACTTTGACGGTGCACCTTCTCCACATCGGAAGGGTTTCCATCTATATAAGGCCAAGGGGTTCGACCAACTAAAAGAGGGAGAGGAATACGAAGAAAGAAGACAGAGAGAAGGAGGAGATCTAAGAGAAGAGAATTAGGGAACAAGTAAGGGTTTCTCCCTTCACTGAGTGAGAGAGCCAGAGGGGGGGAGAGAGAAACTCCACCTAAGCCGTCTATCTGCCTAAACTGGCCCGGAGCCAGAGAGGAAAACCTATTTTGATACTTTGTTTTCTGACAAGGGAGGATCTAGGTGGGTGGCACGGCTTCCTTCTACTTTCGTTTCTCTCCTCTCTGTAAATCTATTCCTCTGTGGATGTTGTAATAAGCCGAGCAATGATATGAGCTCACATCCCATCATCTCTTCATTTAGTCTAGTCCTTTCTTTGACGCTGAGATGTAACGAAACGGCTTCCGAGCGACAACGTCGGGCCGTGTGCTTATGATATCCAGTGTCTTCTCCTTCCCATTAATGGAATGAATGATATCGAATGCTGTTGAATGTCAGAGATACAATAAATACTTGAGTAAAGTGTCATACGATCGAACCTGACTCTGATACCCAAGGCAGACGATAAAATTAATAAGGTAGATAAATGAGTTTAACAATTAAAATATATAAATATATTTAAAAGTCTGATTCAAAATCTGGAATTAGTAATAGTGAGTTTAAACTATTTAATTGTTAAGACTAGCCTAATTGAATTAATGGGTCAAAAGACTTCATAACGAGTATCTAAGTCTACCTAAAATAATTAATGATTAATGGGCTTGGGCTTGATAACAAATAATAATAATGCTATTATTTCTAACAACCGTAAAACCTCATAATCTTAAGGAAAACCCTTACACACCCATCAAGACCACCTACGTACACTACAGCAAACCCAATGATTAATGAGCTCCCATGTTAAATATCCAACCCAATTAACATTAAGACAAAAAGGGCCTCACGAAAACTCAACTTGACCCAATATAACTCTGAAGGCCTACTATCCTAAGTCCAATGTTGAGCTCTTATGTAGCTCAAAATGCGCACACAGGGCTTTATATTTAACTCAGTGATGGGTTACCTTGATGAAAACATATATTTGTTAAAGAAGCCATTAGCGTTTGGGCTTTTGGGTTTTATTAAACATATGTTTATAATGGGCATTTTGCACTAACGTTAGGGCCATTAGATAATGACATTTCAGGACACTCAAACCCTATATAGATCCCGTTCGAAAAGTGCATGGGGCTTTTGGGTTTATGATCAACAGGGAAGGCGGCTACAAATTTAGAAGGATGAACCCAACCTAGGAAAGCCTAACGCCAAGTAGGACTCTAGTATAAATAAAGCTGGATAGAACAGTAGTACATTGCTGCTATTGCTTCGTTGCGGGAAGAAAGGGTCGCGAGTCTTCTTCCTATTCGTGAGATTTGCCCCTCCCGTCGACACAGTCGTCATCCGTCTTCTTCCTCTGGCTTTCTTCTTCCATCGTTCTTTTTCTTCCAATGTGAGGTAGGAAATCTCTCAAGCAAATATAATTAATTCTCATGTTGCTTCATCTTTTATAATTATTCCTTGATCCCTGTTCCACCATTCTACATGTTTGTTAAAGAAACCATGAATTCTTTAGTTAAGTTGTGGCGTGATATGCAGAGGACCGTTCAGGGTCTCACCCAAGCACTCCAACAAGTCACACAAGGAGGAGCACATCATGGAGCGAGAAATCTCCACCAAAGTTTTCAGAATAAGAACCCTACTAAGTTCATAGGCTCCACCGATCTAGATGACGCCGAACATTGGATAAGAGAGACCGAACGTATATTTCGAGTTATGCAATGCACAGACCAAGAGAAGGTCCTATTAGCGACATTTCAGCTAGAAAGAGATGCGTGTTGCTGGTGGGAGTCAATAGAGGCTACCTTAGACCAGGCTCAGGTTACATGAGCAAAGTTTGTTGAACATTTTAACAACAAGTATTTCTATGATCGGGTTCAGGAGAAGAAGGCTGCCGAGTTCACCACATTAAAACAAAGGACCTTATCAATGGCCGAGTACGAAGCTCAATTCTCGAGGTTGTCACGGTACGCTAAGCACTTAGTCAGTACCGAGAAGATGAAGTCAAGGAGATTTCTTAATGGGCTCAGGCCCCAATATATTACCCAACTAGTGCCGATGGACATACAAGTCTACTCAGAGATCGTACGGTGGCCCAGGTTATTAGAAGATGTCACGGTACTATCCGATAGGATTCGTGGGTGTTGATTATTATTAGGTTCCTTTTCCAAAGATGGATATGAGCAAGATAGAGCAATATAGAGTGAAAGCAATCAACTCAACCTATGAACATGTGTGACATAAACCTATGCAATCATCATGAACTCTAAGCATGGGCATGCTATCTCTATCAGAACTAAGCAAGAAAAAAAAGTAAAAACACACGCCAGAGCGTAGAGCAAAAGGGAATAAAAGAAAACACACCGTATAGGTGGAGCAAGCAAGCAACTAAAGAAGAGGTATGAGGAGAGAGAGAGAGCTACTACCCAAACTAAGGAAACGTGATCGCCACTAAGGTAAGAAACAAGTCAAAGACCTGAAAAATACCTTAGAAATAAGAGGATGCAACACCCGCCCACGGGAGAGAAAGACTGCAACTCTATGAAATATGACCGTCGAACAATGATACGCCACAGAAACCTGACGGTCTCACGATAAGCCGCTACAAAATTCTAACGCCCCTTATATGAACCGCTAGAGAATCGTGAAAATACATCAAAATGACTCAAATACAATGCTCAAAATAGATAATTAGACCCATGTGAAGTGGAGCTCAAGCTCAAACCAATCCCGGGTGTGTGGATGACCCGAGCCAGAGGGAGGTGGGGGTGATGCCTCCATCAGAGGGCGTCCGCCTGGGAGTTTTCCTCCCGAGCAATTCAGACTACCTCAAAACTCTCGAATACTTGGGCTAGCCTTCTGACCATTTGGAGGTACTTGATCATTGGCACTTCTCGAGCTTCATAGTCACCATTGACCTGGCTGGCGACCAATTGGGAGTTAGTGTGGATCCTGACTCACTCAGCCCCTAGTCAACGTGCCATCCGGGCTCCCGAGATGTGGGCCTCATACTCAAAGGCATTATTGGATGCCAAGAAGTTGAACTTCAAAGCGTACTGTAGCTCTGCCCCTTCGGAAGATTTGAGGAGGACTCTGGCACCGCTTTCGATCGAGTTGGATGACCCATCGACGAACAAGTCCCAAGGTGGCCTGTGAGTGCACGGAAGGGGTTTCCTCGTTCGGGACGGTGCTCCCTGCGATGAAGTCAGCAAGGGCTTGTCCCTTGATGGCCGAGCGACGGCGGTAAGAGATGTCATAGGCCCCAAGCATGATGGCCCACTTGATGAGGTGCCCCGAGGCTTCAGGGTGAGAGAGGATCTTCTTTAGGGGTTCGCCGATTAACACGTTGATGGAGTGCCCTTGGAAATAAGGCCGGAGGCGCTTGGCCGAGGTTACCAATGCTAGCACGAGTTTCTCAATTGTAGGGTACCTTTTTTCGGCCTCCTTAAGCACCTTGCTGGTGTAGTAGACCGGCCTCTCGATGCCCACGTCATCTCGAACTATGACCGAGCTTACTGTAGAAGGAGTTGTTGAGAGATAAAGGTGTAATTCTTCACCTGGGACCAATTTTGATAATACCGGGGGCGAGGCAAGAAATCCCTTGAGTTCTGTAAATGCCTTCTGACATTCCTCATCCTAGGCAAATGTGGCAGATGCCATTTTGGGCCCCCTCAACAATTTGAAGAAGGGTAAGCATCGTTCGGTCGCCTGGGATAGGCAGTAGTGGACATCGACAAACGCAGCTCGACAAGCTACACCTTGACCTCCTCTATCTCAAGGAGGTAGAACCGCTCCATGAGCCCCTTCGCCTTAGTGTGGTAAGGGAGTAGATCCAGCTTCTGGACATCAAACTGTCCCTGGACTTGCTTGACGACTAGCAGTGAATCGCCAAATACTTGCTCTCCATTTGCCGAGCAATCGAGAGGCCAATAATTAGGGCTTCATACTTTGCTTCATTATTTGTGTAGGGTTTATTGATGCAGTAGGAAGTCTGAACCACTTCTCTGTCTGGAGACTTAAGGATGATGCCAGCTCCGGCCCGTATCTTGGTACGCCTAGAGGATACTGTTTCTATTATGGAATCCCCATCAAACTACAACTGATAGACGACTTGCTGGGCTTGGTTTGCTTCCAGTACTTCATCTTTGGGTAGTTCCATAGCCAGAGGGGAGTCTTCGGGCATGGGGTGTGCCGCGAAGAAGTCCACGACGACTTGCCCTTTGATGGCCTTCTGTGGCACATAAGTGATGTCAAACTCCATCAACAGTATGGCCCACTTACCGAGGCACCCCTTCGGGATTGACTGGGAGAGAATGTGCTTGATGGGGTCAGCCCTAGAGATCAGGCTCACTTCATGGGACAACATGTACTGTCTCAGTTTCTTGACTGCGAAGACCAAGGTGAGGTAGACCTTTTTGATAGGAGTGTACTTGCCTTCCGCCCCTACCAATCTTTGACTAAGATAGAAGAGAGCTTGCTCCTTCCCCTCATCATCATTTTGGGCGAGCATTGCCCCTAGTGAATATTCAGCAGCCGCTATGTAGAGGATAAGCAGCTTGCCTTTGACAGGTGCCCCCAGCACGGGCGGGGTCTTCAAATAATCTTTTAGCTAATCGAAGGCGCGCTGGCATTCATCATCCCAGTTGAAGGGTGCATTGTTCATCATCAGTCTGTGAAAGGGTTGGCAGTGCCCCGATAGATTGGAGATGAACTTGCGGATGTAGGCTAGCCGACCTTGCAGAGACCTGAGCTCTCCTGATGCGGGACGACGGTGAGACTCGAAAGGTGGACACGAAACTATGACCTAGACGACTAGACATGACTCACTAGACGACGCGACCAGCAACTGACGACCAAGTCATCACCTAACGTGGCTCTCGGAGGGACAAAGAGACTCCAAGTTTTTCAAATATTTCCCTGAGCTTGTCCCACTTACGGAGTCACAGGGATGGGTGATTTTTAACACCGAACACAAGTGTTATTATCCGCATTTAGTGAATTCTACCACAATCTTCGCTTAGTGAATGGTCAGCTGGTACCGTAGTTAGAAAGGTAGAAATAAAGTTGTTGAAAAGGTTATTGAGTTCTATTTTCAAAATACCCAATTCTGGAATTGATGCCAAGAACTCTTCGATTGATGTTCATGATGCCTATCCGCTTTTCACAGGCCCACCATTGACTGAAAATCTCCCTATAAACCTAAATGCTAACACTTTTTCTCCCATGAGTAGAATACTTCATCACATGCTCACTACCATTATTTCCCCCATTCATGGAGCAAGAGGGCAAATTTCTTCTCTTCAAATTCCTCTACTCTATCATATCTTAAAAAGAGAACAAATCTTCCTACCTGAACTAATGTTGCAAAATTTTGAATTCTGTAGGACTCACCCAAATAATGTCCTTCTATATGCTGCTCATTTGACAAAATTTTTTGAATTAATTGAACTTGGCCTTTCCAATGAGAAATGCATCTCCATTCCGAATAGAAATGTCTACACCTTTCATTTTGTAAACACATTCATGGGATTCAAAAAGGAAGGTGATGTTATCTCTAGGGATCTGCCTTCCTGTATACCCAAACAAGTCCTTCAGTCTCAGATTGACACTGCAGGCACATCTAATCCTGTCACAAGCTCCGCTTTACTACCTCCTACTCTTGCCCTTATACCTCTACAGTGCTCTGGAAGACAGTCAACTCCACCTCCTCACACTGATACAGCTGGGTCATCTCAGCAACCTTCTCAAACTCAAACACCCATGGCATCCTTACCTCCGGAGTTATATTAGTTTTTGTCCACCCAATTTGCTGCTCTCTCGACCACTTTTACTAAAAGAATTTAGCATCTAGAAAATAGATTGGACAGCAGATGGGCTAAAATTCAGAGGGACAAAAAAAAGTTAGAATGGAAATTTCAGAAGCTTGTTCAATCGATTCAGATGATTTCTATGCAAGCTGGAGAAATGATCAGGGAGGTTTCAGTAAAATCAGATGACAATTCTGTCCAGATTCACAGCTAAAATCCCCCCTCCCAAATCTTTTATGTTATCTGAAAAAGGCCCTACCCCCTTTTCTCTATAATATTTAACCTAACTACCTTCAAGTTAAACCTAATTTGATGAAGACCAAATACCTCTCTCACACACATGCAAGCGCATGCGCACACACACCCATACACACGTGCGCGCACGCACACGCACGTACACACACATGCATGCATGCACAAACTCATGTAGACACGGGCGCTCGCGTGAACACACACAACGCACACATAGAGAGAGTGGGCAATATTGGTGGATCGGAGGCGGGTGGAGTCTCCCCCTCTAACACTAACACTTGGGGGTGGAGAGAGAGAGAGAGAGAGAGAGAGAGAGAGAGAGAGAGAGAGAGAGAGAGAGAGAGAGAGAGAATGATGGGTCTTTTTCCATCACCCTGATGTCAAAGTTACATCGGTGCTAGTCTAGGTGCCCGTGAATCCTGTAGAACAACCCTCCACATCTACACCCAAATCCCAGTAATCCGGCCTTCTTGATATGCTCCCAATAAGAGTGGGGTAGGGACCTCAACACCGTGAGCATTGGTTTTACATCATAAAACTCAATTCCAACTATCCTCAATTATATGATCGTGGAGGATATCACCCTTAGATGTTATGCCATTAAGTGTTTTGAGTCTATCACGTATTGATTGAACCTAAGAAGAGTGAGAGCCCTTAGTCTTGTTGTTGATGTGCCACCAATTTTAATTAGACCCTCAATTGCTCTCGTGTGGATGTCTTTGGCAATATGAAAAATCTCAATTCTTTGATAAGGTGATCGTCCCTGTAGCTTAACAGCATATAGCGCGGACTTCTATCCTTATTTAATTAATCATTTGCCATAAACTTATTTGTCCCGACGGACTTGTGCAAGCAATCTATTCTCTGACGGAGATGACATGTTATTAGTCAAGATTTCAAATACTTCTTTCTTGTCAAGAAGTCACAGTATTTTTGTGTCACATATCATAATTATCACAACTTTCAATTTATTTTACCTGGACAACTCATGGAATAAATTTTTGGAGACTATTGAGATTGCATACATTGCACAAGTTTAAATTAAGCACTTAAAAGGATAATTTTTTCTCAAAATTAATGGTGCCCATCTGCACACTCCTCTTCTCCCCGGGCATGCACGCTTCGCTAGTATCGTACGACGAGCGACAGAGTGTACGATATGCCTTCATCAGGTAGCAGTAGGCGAAGCCAACCAGATATCGGCCCTCGTCATTGGTCTGATCCTTCAGCCAATCTGGCCAACAGACCTCTTCATACGGCTCACCGTCAATTGGCAAGTCACTCAGCTATGATGGGCTCCAAAGGTCTAAAGAGGTCTCTCTCTCTGAAGTATAGAAAGTGTTATACTCTGGGTAGAATACTTCAATCATATCGCAGCATAAACCCTTAGACATAGGATAGCGGTATCTCAAGGCATACACACTGTGGTATATGCCAGCTTTAACAAAGATAGGAGCATAGTGTTATAGGACGTAGTCCATGAACTCCATTGCTCCAGGTCTAAATGCGTGGGCATCGGTGGCCTTCAGCTCGGCAAACCACCCTACAGAAATCTGATGCTTGAATCGGACCACCAAGCATTCCAGCAGGAACGATTCTTCTCTATACCCCCGCTTCAACGGGGCTAAGAACAGACCAAATATCAGCTTCTCTCGATCAACACGACTAGTAGTTTTGTTCCAGTGGGCGGGTATAAACTCAGGCTCTCTAGTCAACAGTCCGTCCTCTGGAGCTAAACTATAACGATCCAGAGCCCACGGCACCGATAACCCGATACAAGTATCGAATTACCGCTACCATGAACTGGGGATGTCACCCAGGAGGCTGATGAGGCCCCCAAAGGGTTAGTGGGGTTCGTTAAGGGATTGCATTAGCAAATGGAATTCACAGCGTGCACTGTTAATTTTTGGCAATGATTAATTAAAATTTAGGTGAAAGTAATTTAAAATATCAGAGTGGTATAGATATAAACTAGTCCAGATTTAGAACATCCATAAAGGTACAAGTCCCACCGAAAAGAAAAGACAACTACAACTACACGGGGCATACCCCGGTAAAACTACAAAAGAAAGACCGACGGACACTACTGGCACTCTAAGGGTGATCTCCAAAAGCTCGAGAACCACTGGTCGACGGCTGAGAAGGCTCACCTGCAAGAAGGAAGGGTGAGTCACAGCCAGACTCAGTAGGGGTCACGCAGATCAGTCAGCTGGTTCAACAATATGGATCCATAAAATAAAAGTCCAAGTTGCAGCATCGATTTGGGTTTGCAGCAACATTTGACCGGAAGAAAGTGTGCTCTCTCATCTAGCAAATTGTTGGGTCCGATAAAGAGTAGGATGTGGCCGACACTGTTCGACTATGGATTGTACTCCTATTGTCCACTTTCCTTTGCCCACAGTCGACGCATTCTTATCGACAATAGATGCTATAATGTTTAGATGACATTGAGAGTGTTTCATATTACAATTGGGTAGTCACCGTACAACAAGTAACGATGCACAAGTTTGAGTAATTAGTGTCGGTGGTCCAAAAATGACGATCTGGTATAATTGGCCGTGCTTAGAGAAGAGCCAGGGATGCATCCTAGGCCCATACATTTATATTTGGTTGTTCTATCGCAGTTGCTGTAAATTTTTTTATTTTTATTGTGGAATTATCGATGCATCATTAATTCTATTGCATTGTAAAATAACTTGATGTATTTCATATTACATGTCTGGTTTTTTGAGCACACATGGATGCGATAGCCACTAAGGTTGGTGGCATTTCCCCGACTATTTAGGTGGGGGCCATTTCTAGATAGGAAATTAAATTTCTCCATTAGATCCCTGCGAGCCCAACATGTATTATGAGTACTAAAAACTTCTTCTTTGTCATTCAACATTAATGAATAACCGAAGTGATGTGATTTGAAATGTATGTGATCGAAGAGCTCCTTGTTGAGCCAAGTGAAAGGGACATGGTGTACGGTGGTCAGATGATGACTCGACCCAGTGATAAGGAGACATCCTCATCAGCTCCATATATGCTTGTGCTATAGGATATTGCTGCTACAATGAAGATCTAGCAGCGACTACTTGAGGAAAGGAGGGCCTTCTTTCTAACTAGGGTGGAAGGGGCTCACAATGTTATGGAACATATGCATCCTAGTTTTGAAAATATTATCGTTGATGCAGCACCTCTTAGGCCCGTTGAAAAGGTGACGAATGATGCCATGCCACCTCAGGAAGCCCCTGGAGAGGAAGTACAAGGGGTTTAAAATGTTGAGAAAAATATCTGTCAAATTTTGGAGGACATTACTGCCGATGTCCCACCTCCAAGGCTCTCTGCATTTTTTACAAGTGTAGCATGGTTGTCTGAACCAGATTCATCTCCATCCTCCACCTTCCTCTTCTTCTTTGAATCCGAGGACTGGCTCCCTACTTTGTTTGAACCTACACCATCTCCACTTTCTGCCTCCAGTATGGAGGGAGTGATATCCTTGCCAATATAGAAGGCCAAACTCAAAAGCTTAAGAGTCTGGATAATAGATTCTTCACTAAAATGAAAGATTCCATCCATCAAAAAGGAGAGAACATCCCCATGCTTAATGTAGTATTTCTGCCAATTCTGGGGTCTTGCTCCCAAAGTTTGTAAAGCTTTCTCACTTCATTTGAAAACTGTCAAGAATCTCTCACATTATAGTATTCAATTTTTCTCCTACACACATGTAAGAGAAGTCTTCTAGCATACCTACAGACAAATGATGTGTGCAGATTGCAAATATCACTGCATAAAACATCTTGACACACATCCAGTTTCAATTCCTTCCCAGCACAGCCTCTGTATGTCTTCTCCTTCACCATGCATTTGCCATGCTTCTCAGGTCTAACAAGACTATATACTAAGCAGAAAATGTTTTCTAATAGAAGCTTGTGGTAGTCCATAAATAAATATGTTCTGTGAGCTTTTGCATAAGAATCAGAAAAGAAACTGAGAGAAGTTTCCAACTGGAAGCTCCTTTCTAATCGTCAAAAGAAAATCACATCCTAAACCAGGGGATGAGCCACACTACTTTTGACATCCACATGTGAGGATTTAAACTACTGTACAAGCTACTACAAGATGTCCATCAAACAGTTCACAAAAGCTTGTTGCCTTAGAGAAGAATAGGCATGGGCAAGCTGAGAAGCAAACTCATTTTTTTGAGACATCATTGGAGGATGAGACAATAGAGCTACTTAATGGAATGTGGCAAGAAACTTTATCTGGTGTCTCAATAACTGGAGCTGATACTAATTAAGAACTCTCACTACCTGGCTGATACCAGTTTCGAAGCATTAAGGTGAAGAACATGAATACAAGTATCACAACTTCCCAAAACATGTTCGTGTTTTAGCGGCAAAAGGTTTGTTTACATTGATTTCATCTAGAAACCATTTGACATTTTTTTTTCTAGATCCAAAATGACGGGGCGTGATCAACAGAAAGTATAAGGGAAAGGGAATCTGGAGGTTCCATAGGGGGAAAATGTCGAGGGTCGCGATGCCCTGGCGAAAGAAATG
Organism: Amorphophallus titanum; assembly: GCA_024336825.1. NCBI lineage: Eukaryota > Viridiplantae > Streptophyta > Magnoliopsida > Alismatales > Araceae > Amorphophallus > Amorphophallus titanum. The sequence continues at coordinate 10,625,751 of JANBPO010006887.1, read as the reverse complement.
AGTGAAGTCCCATGATCAATGACACCCAAGCGGGGGGGTGAATTGGGTGATTATAGATTTTAATAACCTTTTGGTGATTTAAATAGATATAATGAAATAGCCCTTTAGAAACTTAGATCTGTTATATTAACAGTTAGATCTATCAAAGCTTATCACACACAATGGATCATTGGTACTGTAGTGGTGGTGTGAATCTGAAGATTCTACTCACGCAAAGTGTTATCTTCCTGACAATGTTAGCCTTGTCAATCCAAACCCACCTTTTAATATACCATAGATTTAATGTGAAAATGATAAATTATGTTAGATCAAGATCAATAGATACAATAAAAATAATTTGCTTGTGTGCTTGCATAGAAGGGAGATAGGAGAAAAGGATCAATCCACACAATAGACAGTGATTTTTAGGCGGTTTGGATGCAACAACAGCAACCTATGTCCACCCCTCATGATCTGTGAAGATTTACACACTATCTTGTAAAGGATTACAAGATCAAAACACACACACACTCGTGAAGAGTTCGGATCTCCCACAAAGGTGCACAAGTACCGAACCACACAAGAATGTGAAGGAAGGCCACACACACGCACACATGGATTTGAGTAGATCCACACACACAGAGATGTTTAGAGATTACAAAACACTTGAAGCTTGAAGAATTTAGAAGAAGAAACACAAAAGAAAAACTCTGATTTAAGCTCCCCCTGAGTAGATGATTTGGATCTTGAATAAGGCTTACTTCTCCACTTGATTTGAGGTTGATTGGCTTCAGATCAATGTTGAGAACCTTGAGGATGGATGAAGAATCCTTGTACAAAGCATTGTCCACGGAGGTGTTGCAGCAACCCTCCTTCACCCAGATAGCCTCCTTTGATCTCCCCTTGAGTCATTAGGGTTTCTTTGCCCTAAGAGATATTTTTATAAGTCTTGGGTTGGTCAAGGGGCATGCCAAAATACAGATCCACAAATCCTGGCATGGCTGGTGGCTTTGGAACCCAAAAGCCCAAAAGAGAAGGCTTGAACATTACTAGGCTCATCCGGAAGTGATGTAACACAGACATGCAAACAGAGACTCTTCTAATCACTCAAACCAACACTTCTCATGTATAAGCTACTTCAAAGAAGAATAGATATCTAACGTATGATGCTCAAACAAACAACTAACGCAACCTGTGAAGGATATAGAAGATATGGAGTTGGATAATCACACAAACATAGACCATTGTGCACTGGGATTTTAGATGGTTCTGTCTGCTATCCACAGATCTACATCCATCCCCCACTCAAACCCGAGTGAGGCTTCTGCTGACTCATAGCTTGAACTGCTAAGCATCACAGATTGCTTACACCACTATGCAACATAGCTTGTTTACACTGCTGAGGAACACAGATTACTTTCCGAGGTGGAATTCCTCGCCGCTGCCTCGCAGCTTGATCTGAGGAATCACTCATTACCGCTGAGCATCACAGCTTGCTATCCAAAGGAAACAGTCCTCTGTAATGCTGAGCAACATAGCATGCTAGAACAACAAAAAGAAATCAGAAAACTCAAAGATGGAAATGGAAAAACATGTAGCTCTCGTAGGAGCAAAATAGTTCTAGATCTGATCGAAGAACTGATGAACACCGATCTTTAGTGAGACTGGTTGCTTGAACGTGATCTCTCTCTTCTCCTTTCTTTTCTCTCTTCCTCCTCTCAAACTTCTTCTCAACTTCCAATACTCTATTTTTCTCTAACTCTTTCCTTCTTCTTCCTCCAGCGAGCACTCTTTCACTTAGCTCTCTAGCTCTGACTCTTCACGAACTCTCCTAATTTTCTTCTCAGATGTCTTCACCTTCTTGTAATGAACTTGAACACTCGACTTATTTTTATACAGGCGAGTGCGAACCTATGGTCCCCATGATATTTTGATTTAGGGGCATGAAAGGCACATTCCCGCCCAATGATTTTATCCAAAAAGTGCGCTGTGATAGTCCCCTAGTCTGGTGCTGAAAGAAGAGTTCATCCACATGTCTGATGCAGAAAGTAATATGCTCCACGTGGCAGAATGTTCAATTCAACCTCCTGCCTTGGATCACGTGCCCTTAATCCTTTTAACTTTAAAGTCCACGTGAGAATAATGCGGTCTGCCTTTATGCAACCCAGGAAGATATTTATTTTCCTTATTCTCTGAAGCCGTCACCTTCGACTCTTTTCACGCTCAAAGCTAAAACTGTCTCCCTAAATCTATTTGTCACCCTTATATATCACTTTTTCACCGCTGAAGCTTCATTTGACACTCTTAGGAGAGTATTTGCTACCTTTAGTCTTCTTCTGTTGTTCTTAACAAACTTTTTTAGTTATCTTTGTCCACTGTCACTGGCCAAAACTTGACACTTATTTGACTAGACTTCAGAAGTTGCAAAAGCTTAACTTTGACTATTCTCTTTGCTTAGAGTATTGGTGACCAATGTAAAGTTCCTCTTTCTTC
>JANBPO010006887.1:10519096-10623269 GCA_024336825.1 Amorphophallus titanum | reverse complement strand
TCTTTAACTTCAGCTTCCTTATCATTTGTTACCAATGTAGAGTTATTTGTTACTCCAGTTAAGAATTTGTCACCTATACTCACCTAATTGTCACCACTAAAGTCCAGAAGTCGTCGCGCTGAATCTCACACTATCTTGAAAGTCACGCATCGACCTTGTCTCTATTGAGCCCTCTTTGTCATCGTTAGTACGGTATTTTGTACCCTTGCTAACCCATTTGTCACCTGCGTAGACATATTTGTTACCCTTGACTTCCAATTGGTCCACGTGGAAAATAGGACACGTCCGCCACACGGGGGTGTGTTCACGTATTGTCGTCAATGCAACACTGCAGTCCACATCAAAAGAAATGATGGCGCCGAACTGGACCTCAAAATTAAAAACCTCTAATTCCTTATTTACCCTTCCCGCCATGTCTTGGTGGTTCGTCTCTCCATCGTGCTCAACGTCTCCTCTTTCTCGCGGTGCTATTCGTCACCCTCACAAGCCATTTGCGAGCTCTCCGTCATTTACTGTGCGGTTATCCCTAGTTGTCACTACTCTTTCATCACTGACAGTCATGTAGCCGAAGGAGACACCCGTGCAACTCTTCGTCCATTGTAAACTGGATGTCCCACCGAAATCTCCAGAAGCTACGGTTCCTACAGACGAAGAAGAAACGTCTGAGGAACCTAGAGTTTCTAAGGCCTCCACTTCAGGATGACAAGTTAAAGGTAAGGGATTCCTTATCTCCCTTATATAGCTATTTGTTCCCCTTATCGACCTATTTATTTGTCATGCTTATCTATATATATTTTTATTTAATAATAATTTTCATTAAAAATATTATAACTTACTCTGAAAATATTATCAAATAACTCTTATGCCCCCTATCTTATTGAATTTACATGTATGCCCCTAAAATCATTTCGAGTGTAGTTACATACCTCTAAAGCATAAATCTTTATGTCTACATAGGCCTAAATTCTAACCTATAATTAGATTATAACAATTCGGGTTATGCAGGGAAATTACATTCAGATAAGGATACGAGCCACGCTCACGGGCAACCGTGCCGGCGTAACGGCCGACCAGCTCCAGCTGATGTCGGTGGCGCTGGAGGGCGTCACGGCGACGCAAGGACAGGCCGCGGAGGCGCTGGCCGAGGTTGCCGGGTCCGGCAAGTTCGCCGCCGACCAGCTTGAACTGGTCACCCAGGCAGCACTCGACCTGCAGGTGGCCACCGGCCAGGCCGTTGGCGACACCGTCAAGCAGTTCGCCAAGCTAGCCGAAGATCCAACGCGCGCCGTCGCAGAACTGAACAAGCAGTACAACTTCCTGACCTCGTCCACCTACGAGCAGATCAAGGCGCTGCAGGATCAGGGCCGGTTCCAGGAAGCCGCGACGCTCGCCATCGAGACGTTCTCGCGCGTCTCCAGCGAGCGCGCCCGCCAGGTCATCGATGACGCCGACGGCATCACGAAGGCGTGGCGATCGGTCTCCGGCGCCGTCCGCGGTGCATTCGACGAGCTGCGCAACTTCGGCCGCCTGCAAGGCGAAGTGGGCCGGGCTCAGGTCACCATCAGCGGCGCGCAGGAACAGCTGCGCACGATCTCCGACAGGCTCCGCGAGGACGCCTCCGACGGCGTCGTCAGCCCGGCGCGCGTCGCCTCGGCGCGCAAGCGCATCGCCGAACTGCAGGGGATCATCACGGACGCCCGCCAGGTCCTGGCGAACAACCCTGCCATCAAGAAGGCCGAGCAGGAGGCCGCCACCGGGCGCGCCAACTCGCTGGCCATCGCGCTCGACCAGGAAGCCGACAGCTTCGAGTCTGCCGAGAAGAAGCTCGCCGACCGCAAGATCAAGGTCCGCGGCGAAGCCTCTGCGGCCGTGCTGGAAGCCAGCAAGATCGCCAACGCGATAGAGCGCGACTTGTATACTTGGACCTATGGGCTTCTTCAAGGATCTTGCTCTTCACTTCGACTGAATCGGGGATGCAAGTTCTTCCCCGGAACAATAATCTGTCATCATCAGCCAACAGAAAATCTGGTCGACTATTCAAACTTTCTTTGATCTCTACCAGTAATGGGTCATTATCCTGCAAGGTCTTAATCTCAGCCAACAGCTCTGGATGAAGCTGAACCTGGGCGATCATAACTCGATCCTTCTTCTCAACAATATCGAGATCTAGACTTGCTAACTGTTCCAGCATCCTCCACTCTTGCAACATAAGACTTGACAACTTAGCCATCGACTTCCAGCTCAAAGCGTCTGCCACTACATTGCCTTTCTCGGGGTGATAATCAATGGAGAAATCGCAAACCTTTAGATACTTGAACCATCTCCTCTGCCTCATATTAAGTTCTTTCTGGGAGAATAAATATTTCAGGCTCTTATGGTCAGAGAATACAACAAAGGTCTCTCCATACAAGTAGTGCCTCCAAATCTTCAAGGCAAACACGACCGTAGCAAGCTCTAGGTCATGGATAGGGTAATTATCTTCATGCTTCCTCAACTGTCTAGATGAATGTGCTATTACCCTACCATGCTGCATCAACATACAACCTAAACCAATACCCAAGGCATCTATATATACTTCAGATCCTCGTTATCCAGAAGGTAAAGCCAGCACAGGGGCAGTGGTCAACAATTCCTTCAGAGTCTGGAAACTCCTTTCACATTCTTCCGACCACTCGAATCGATTCTCCTTATGGGTCAACCTAGTCAAGGGTACCGTAATCTTGCAAAAATCTTTAATGAATCTCTGATAATAACCTACTAGGCCTAGAAAACTTCTAACTTCAGTTACATTCACAGGCCTATCCCAATTTCTCACTGCCTCTACCTTAGAGGGGTCTACTGCAATGCCATCTTAAGTAATGATATGGCCTAAAAAATACACTTCCTGCAACCAAAATTCACACTTACTGAACTTGACATATAGTTTATGACCTCTTAGTATATGCAACACCATCTTCAAGTGCTTTTCATGCTCTTCTTTACTCTTGGAGTAAATAAGAATATTGTCGATAAACGCCATGACCCATTGGTCTAACATTAACGATCACAGTGACCAATCACCATCCTGAAATCAAGAAAAACAACTAAAGTGGGCGAAAAATAAAATTAAAAAAAGTAACAAATAACACACAGCCGAGCTCGTAACTTTCCAATAAAATTCATCGACAACAAGGAAAATCTCAATGCAAAACCTAATCCTAAAAGAACGCAAGCACAACACAATAAAATCGAACCGAGATTTGACGACGGAACAGTAACAAGAGGATCCAGCTACACAGCAAACGAGCACGTGACAGCAATGGGAATCCAAAAAGCAACTCTTACGGTTAAAAACAATCTAGGGTTGTTCCACCCACAGACCGTGAGTTCCAGAAAAGAAAAGGAAAAAAAAATGGAGGTGTCGAAGCGCTAACCCCGAGCCGAAGACCTGCGCTTTCGCATCGCCCACCTTGCCTGCCTGACGGCGGTTTCGCTGCTGCCAGATGTGTTCAGAAGATGACGCCTATGTCCCAGCGACGAAGAAATCTAGGAGCTGAGGAGACCCTGTGAGAGAGAGAGAGAGAGAGAGAGAGAGAGAGAGAGAGGTGTCACCGGTGGGGGTTGGAAGGGGGACAAGCCGAATGGTAACCGCCGAGGGAGACCGGGCGACGAGGCGAGCAAGGACGAAGGAAAGGGGGCAGGGGGGCAGCGCTCGCCGGTTGGAAACTGGTAACGCATGTATTCTTTTTTTTTTAAAAAAAAAAGGTATAAACTTTTGTGGCCTTCTTAATTTATATCTTTTACGAGTTAATTAAAGATCACTTGTTTTATTGACAAACTTATTTCTCATCTCATTCTCATAACTGTCGACGTCCTCTTGTCCCCCGTGGCGAAGCTGTGAGTGCGTCATTTGACTTACCAGTGGCACAGGTGAGTTTACCAGACAGTTGACTGAGGAGTGCATGGGAAACGGCGATTGTATCGAAGTGTTTGGAAGGCTCTGAAGGGGAAAATGATTTCATCAAATCATATGTATCTAACATCGAGGACGCTACCGAATACCGATGGAGCAATCAAGGCATTAATGATAGATTAATGCTTTGTGCACCGATGCACAAAGTCATCTCTCATTGATCCCGTTAGTCCTAAAAAAAATGAAAAGACTCTCTCTGCGTAGACTTCAAAGGAAATGACAATTTCTTGGTTATATCCCTTAGCTACTAATCTAGCCTTATTTCTAGTGATAGCCCCTTCTTCATTTAGCTTGTTCTTAAAAACCCATCTAGTCTCAATAACATGCTGGTCAGTGGGTTTGGGAATCAGATTCCAAACTTGGTTTCCTTCAAATTTATTGAGTTTATCATGCATGGCATTAACCCAATTTTCATCTTATAAGACATCTTCAATATTTTTAGGTTCAAAATGAGAGACGAATGCAATGAGGTCATCATTATGAACATCTTTAAGAAATGACCTAGTCCTAGGGTGTCATGCAAGTCACCTATGATATTTTGCACAAGATGATCTTTTAAGGTGCGCAGATTGGCAGAAGACTCACCTGCCAACATTGTGTGTGCAGGGATTTTGGTCGACCGACCTATCTCTTACTCTGTGAGTTGTGGTTGGCTGCCATCTTCCTGATCTTCTTTAGATTCTAGAAATCCTACATCTTCTTCCTTCTTTTCCCTGTTAGAACTATCCTTCTCAGATTTATCATTTATTTCTACAAACATAACATGTGGAGTTTCCTCCACGGTTTGATTCTTAACATTAAAAACCCTATATGCCATTGATGTTTCACCGTAACCCAAGAATACTCCAATGTGACTCTTGACTTCAAATTTATCCAAATCTGATTTATCATTGTTATGCACATAGCACTTTCATCCGAATGCTCTAAAGTAAGCCAAATTGAGTTTCTTATCTTTCAACATCTCATAAGGGGTTTTCTTACACTTTGACTTTATCATGGCCCTATTGACAATGTAGCACGCTGTGTTTGCTGCTTCAGCCCAGAATTTTCTTAGGAGTTGGGTCTCAATCAACATGATCAGGGAGATCTTCACAATTGTCCAGTTCCTTTTCTCCACAATGCTATTTTGCTCTGGGGTCTTGGGAGAAGAAAATCTATATTCGGGCCTTCTTGATCACATAGTTCAAAAAAGGATGAATTTCTGAATTCTCCTCCATTGTTAGATAGGATGGTGGAGATTTTGAAATTACATTCTTGATTTGCTTTTCTAAAAAAATTCTAAAACACAAGAAAGGCATCATTCTTATTAGCGAGGAAGAAAATCCATGCAAACTTTTTAGAAACAAAGGAATGTGATGGTCTAGTATCAAATAAAACATAGGCAGAATTTGAACAAATGGTTAATGTACCTTCTGCCAGTCTACCTTCATTGTCCGGTTCTGCTTCCATAACAGCATGGAGACGGGCATTTTTTGTTACTGGACGCTTTCTATCTCCAGGTGATTCCTTCATCATCGGGCAATCCAGGATTCGGTGATCTCAGCTCCCACATCAGAGATAGGCTGCCAAGAATCCACCTGAAGACTATCCCCCAAGTTTTTTTTTGTATCTTCTTTTCTAAGGACCTCACAACCACGTTTAATCACAAGCAAAGAAATGTGGGCTTCATCCTCCTTTCTTGTTTTTACTCTGAAGATTTCTTCTTTCAAGTCCTTTTGATAAATAAATAGGGTTAAGACGGACGAGATTTTCACTGGTTTCTAATTACTTTCGTCGGTGCAATCTGTAGTCGGCGCGTGGAGTATCGAGTCGAACAAACCTCAAACAAGTGTTTTTGTGCGCTCTTGTGAGAGATTGATCGAATAATGTATTCGATCTGGAGAGGTCGAACGGCGTATTCGACTCGATTAAGACTCTCAAACGCATTCCTCTCCTACCCTGTTCGGTTGTCAAAACAGGGTCTCATTGTCTCATAAGATGGCAGTGTATTGATTGATGGGTGCACCTACACCCACCCATGTATTTCCCAAGGGATGAGGGCCCTAATTAAAGGGTGCCCCACCCTGCGCTTTCCACATAATTGGGGACTACGTATGAAGCCCTAATATTACATATATATCCTTCAGCCCCCACCCTCCCATCCTTACTATGACTAGTCTCTTTCTCTGTCACACCTTCAACGTCTTTTTAACACCTCGATTTTTTTGGGCCTATTAAATTAATGTCTTTATGACAATCTCCTAGACATGGAGAAAAAATGTGGCATCCAAAGTGCACATGCGATAAAAAGCATGGTGGTGACTGGCCGTTGCCTTGAAGTAGATGGACCAGGACAACCTCTTATTAATTTGGTAGGTGCACTCATATATATTTGGTCACAATATTAAATATTTATACTATCGATAACAGCTTTGATAATGCTACCGATTACAATGAGCAACAAGTATTCGACCATTGACCCGTGACCCATTAACTTAACCGGGTCAAGCTCCGGGTTGGGTTTTAAAACACTGGTTTTATAGCTTAATCGGGTTTTTGGCTGTCGACCCTTCAGAATCCTGTGTAGGGTGAACCGACATATTGTTGGGCTCCCAGATGTTACAGACACGTTGTGCATTTTTCGAGGATCGTGAGAATAATTTTTTTTAATTTTTATATTTTTTAGATTTTTAAATCTCAAAATTATTTTCCTGTAAATAAACCCCCACCCCCTCTCTCTCGCTCACTCTCATTTCTCTCCCCATCTCTTCTCACGTCTCTCTTTCTATTCCTCTCTTCTTCGGGTAGCCGTTGGAGGTGGAGGAGGGTAAGGCGGTGATGTTCGTGAGGTGAGAATGGAACGAGGATCAACGCGGTGGAGGCATGGTGGAGTCGTCCGTGGATTTCGGGACCCCCGGCGGCGGTTCGTGAGGCATTTCACGAGGAAACGGCATCCTCGGCACGAGAAAACTTTGTTGGAGATAAGGGGATGCTTCCTTAGTCCATGTACTTTATTTTCCCCGTGTTTTGTAGGCTAAGGCGAGCTGAGTGTGGGTTTATTTCACATCGGGGGTTAAAATCATGTTTTAGGGCATGTGATGATTTTCATCGGATTGGGCGATGTTTTGCCATTTTCTTTGGTGAATTTCGTGGTTTGGGACCCGGGGAATGGTCCTCATTGCAATCCCCCTCGATTAGGATCGAGCGGGCATAGAAATCGGACCCCTAGGTTGGGTCCAGTCGGAGTCCTGCCATTTTTGGTCGACCGAATAGCAGGGTTGGGTCGACTAATCAGTGATTCGCCACGGACAGGGCGACCCCATGGTCATTGTCGGCCGACTGCCTGCAACCATGAGGTCGCGGTCGGGAAATCGATCGCGTTCATAACGGTCGACCAAAGCCTATTAGCTGGTCGACCACCCCACTTAGGTCGACTGATCCAGGGGATTAGTCGATCGAAATGGAGGTTTTCTACCCGTTTTGGCCCCCGGTCGACCCGGTTGTGACCCTTTGGTCGACCTATGGCCCCGTTGATGTCCCGGACACCCCGCGGGTACCGTAATCGTATTTTTGGGTGTCCGGAGGTACCATTTTACTTCTGTGATCAACCCAAAATAAAATTTTAAGTAAGCCGAATTAGTGGTATTAGGACTAAATCCACATTTAACCCTATCGGACCTTGGATTGCTAAATTCGAACGCAATTCTCAAACAATTAAGCCCAGATCGGACCCAATCGAATGGCCTTGATTTGTAGGACATTTCCCCTCTGATTCCCATTTGAGACCCTAGCCCTAGGAGAAGAACTTCTAGGCAAGGCGGCGGTGTGACCGGGTCAAGGCGTGAATCACGCGTGATCGAAGTGAGGGACTCTATCCTCTCTAATGGACGCCTCTAGAGATCGATTAATCCTATAAAATGGACCCTTGCTCGACCTAGAAGCCCTTGGATGCTGTGGCAGCTGACGAGGAGCACGATCGAGGGGGAATTCGGGTGAGTTCTAGGAGGGTTTTCTTATCGCGACCAGCGATCGCCGTCTCCTTCCTTCCTCGATTTAGGTAGGTTTTAGTAGATGAAACCACAAGCATAATATATCATTGGGTGCATCTTTAAGCCCTCTTTCATTTGATACTTAAAGCCCTAAAATCTATGGAGTATCATGCGTGTATTGTTTGGTTGAGTCAGAGCATGTCAGAATTAGGGTACACCTTATTACTTGTGATTTAATGTAGGGTTTAGCAGGGTTAAAGATTTAATTGATTAATTTATGTATGCATCTCTTCGTCCTCTTTCCAGTGATAGTTTTTTGCCCAATTTGCATGCACCACATCGATTGTATTAGTCGTTTCAATCGAAGTCTATCGAGAACACTGGAGATCGGGCATGGCGACTTGTACGCGGCCCTAATAGGAACCGCGTGTGACTAAGCAGTCCCATGATAGACCGTTAGGTCTGTGGCCAGCAGTTGTGGATTGACCATTTAATTGGTTTTGAGTTTCATACCCCCAGGGCCATAGGCGGCCTGACGATAGACCGTGTGGGTTGGAAGGTGACTCTTCTCTAGACCATGTGGAAACCTGAGCGGTTGCTCGATAGACCGTCTAAGGCGTGTGTGGTTTTTTAACTCATAAGCCTTACACAGCCTAACGACAGACCGCTAGGACCTATCTAGTGGTTCTAGGCAAACCGTGTAGATCACGCAGAATTATTTTATGATGGATACTAATGTGCTTATTTAGCATGATTAATTAACACTAATAATATTAATTATCATTAATAATTAATGGATGAAACGAGGTTAAGAAGGTGAGAATAAATATCCCCAATCTTAACCCCATTTTTGGGGATAACTCCATTCTCCTTGACCTCCTTATTCTCGTCAGTTTTAGTCATACCAAATGATTAATAAAGTTAAGACGAAAATATCCCCCACTTAACCCCCAATCAAACAGGACCTAAAGATCTACCTTCTAGTTCCATGTTAGTTGTGAGAATTTAATAAAGAAATGAGAAACCATGCAAAGTAGGATTAGACCCGGCCCCACCACTGTCACCCTAAAACTGTTTTCCCTTCTCCAATATTAATTTTTGACCCATTGGAGAGGCTTAAGAATCTTCTTAATAGCTTCATTAAAAGAATTTGTATTGCCACACAAATTATGAACGAAAAAGCATTGTCACTCTTGTAACATGCCCTTTCTTCCACAGATGGATCAGAAGCCCAAGGAATTCAACCCATACCAGATAAGGGCTTCTTACCATGCATCCCTCATGTTGGTCTCCAAGGCTCCACAAAGGCCCACGAGTCATCGAGCAGAATGAATTCCTGCCTCAAAAGTTTCCTCTCCCCTCCCCTCTCTCACGGCACTGGACAAGGAAACACCCTGGACACACAAGCCACAACGTCCACCGGAAATCACCACCCCAATGTGCCTTGAGAATCTGCAAGACCATTGCCAGAGATGGGTCCACCCAGAACATCTTCCTATTACTCCTGTGAATCTGGGGGTCCCATTTGCAGGTTCTTCTAAGACCGAACCTGGTGGTATTAGGCAATACATAGGTTACAAAATATTGATCAACAAGGGAACAAAAATAAAAGTTGTTGAATGGAAAGAAAATATGACGAAAAAGTTTAAGATAATCACCATTTTACTTTGAGAAATAGCATGTGCCCCGGGTTACGAGTGCCTCGGCTTTTCTATTGATGCAAAATTGCCTTAAAGGCATTCTTCTTCTCCGTGGATAATCATTAGTTGCTCAGCAACCTGAATAAAGTCAAGTGAAAATGCATAAGCACACTGTAGTAATAAGTGAAGTGTTCAAATAACTTCTATCATGCCCCAAACCCTAGAGACGTAAAAGGGGTAAGTTCCCTAACTAAAATAGGGAAATAGGGATACTTAGAAGGCGAGTTTGAATGGAAATCAAATTTCGGGCAAATTAGATAGGTCTCGGTCTATCACTCGACTGCTACTTGAAGGTAGAAGTCGAGTTCTCAACCACAATTGTGGTTCGAAAATGGCAAGTGGATAATCACATAAAACTCAGATTTTTATCCACAAATTGGCCTTGATTCGATGATATCTAGAGAGGAAACCTACCCAGGACTCTTAGGTGATCGAATTGACACCCAATAAGATTCCTAATTCGAATTAAAACCCTAACCCTAGGCAAATCCCTATAAATAGGACCCAGTTCGGCCTGTGCAAGCCCTAGGTTTTGGATCGCTCAGAACAGAGGTAAATTGTCATCTTCTTAAGCTCTTCCTTTAGAACTTTTTATTCTCCTTAGTATCTTCTAACAACCCTCCAAATTTCCTGTTAGGAGGATGATCAACCCAGGAGATAGAGCCTACAGAAGTAGCTGGTTCGACGCACGACACGTAGGAACAAAGGTTCTCTTCCGGCGACTAATTCAGAGTCTAGGAGCAACCCAAGAAGTAGGCTGTTAGATGATCGGATTAAACTTGATTTAGGAATAAAAGCCCTCTGTTCCTTATTGTTTTCATGTTGCATGCATGAAGTATTTCAAGTTTTACCATGATTGCGTAATAGGTTTTCTAGTTCATGTTGTCCATGCAACCTTAATGAAAAAGATAATAACTTTGGTTGATTTCATGCCTTTTCATATGTTATTTACGTGCTAGCATGCTTTTCCTTATGGTTCCCTATTAGTTGCATATTGATTTGCCATAGAAAGTGCCCTACCAGGCCGATGTTACTTCTGTCTGACAACAGAAGGATAGCAGTCGACCCAGGAGCCGCGACTTGAAACTGCGGTCCCCCGACCAACCGCGGCCTTCCAGAAGACGATTGTGGTGGAAACTATGTTTTGGTTTGCTATTCACGCCAAACAATACCAGATCAAACCTTCATAATGTAACGACTCGAGAATCTGATTACCGGGAAGGCCCGATAACCCGAGACTCGAACCGCCACCCACGAGCCTGAAGACTCGGAAGGTGTCTCTCGAGGTGCGGTCCACCTCCGGGCAATAGGCAGCAAGTCTGGGTGGGTCTCCTCGCCTCTCCCCAACCCTCATAACCTCACATAGGCCCAAACCTGCATCACATCACACGTCAGCATGTGGAAGCCTCTAGAAATTACAGAATCAAGTCTATGGGTTAGGTTGTACTTGGAGAAGAGGGGAGAAGCCCCTGAGCATGGTCCGATAGCTGGTTGAACTTAGAGTGTCAAATAAGAAGGCAAGCACTGCAGCTCCCCACGCGTAGTCAACCACATGGTCGAGGTCCTCGAGGAGTGGAAGTAGACGGCAACTCATCACATCTGCACGCGTCACGAAGAGGAGTCATTCGAATAGCCGCATCAAGAATCTCCTTAGCACTCTGTCTGCCTCTGCTCCCGACTCTGCCGTAACTCTCGGTCTGGTTAGGTCAACTAGTCTCTGAAGGTGCTGCTCCAGCTGCTCCCCCGTCGCAATCCCCGCTCGGCGTAGCCCGAGGCTGTCCTACAGCCTCGCCCGAGTAAGGAGGGTGAACTGCCGCTCAGGGTGCAGCAAGTCCAGTCCCAGGAACTCCTGGGCCATCTCGCGGTAGTTGGGATACGTGCTCCCACTAACCGAAGTCCCGTGCACTCGCAGGCCAGTGAGTCTGGCCACGTCCTCTAACATGGGGACCATATGCCCCCATGGGAAAAGGAACGTGCGACTCGCTGGGCCCCAGCGATCGTGCAGTGCAAAAAGGAGAGCAGTGTCGAACCGACTCACCTCCATACTCAGGAATGGGGCGAACCCCATGACTGTCAGCTGCTCTCGCTGGAAGTCGGGCAGTGCTAGCTACACCGCTTAGACCTGTAGCCATGAGATGTAGGTCCTACGCTTTCCCTGCATTCATTCATTCATTGCATGCATTTAATAAGAGATTTAAACATTTCATTCCCCAAATAAATGAAAATAATAAAAATGTCACATTTCTCAGAAGGGAGGTTCCCCATGGACCACTCTTCCTATTACACAGACCTATATGGGCCATTTGGTTCTCAGCCCTTTCGTATTCGAATGGACCCATTTGGCCTGTTCATATGTTGCACGGTGACACCCTCACCACTCTTCCCCTTCATTTTCTGCACTTAGGCGGACACCCCTGGGCCGCATGTGGTTTGAGCGGTTCTATGTAAGCCCCATTTCTCCATTTGAGAGGTTCGTATTGAACCGTTCATCTGTCATCTTCCCCGACAATGGCGAATCTTCCCCCACTAGTGGTAAGGCCACCATAGCCCCCCAAATCGGTCCCAAAGAGGCCATTTGCCCCTGTCATCACCCTAGGACTAGCATGCATTGATGGAAAGTTATAAGTGGCCAAGGTTTGGGTGACCTACTTCGTCGGTTTGGGGAGGTTTGGCCATCGCCGTGGGCACCACCGATGGCTCCCCGGTTGCTCCTTCTTCCTCCGACGCCGGCACGGTCATCTCCTCGGTCTCCGGTGGCATCTCTCCCCCTTTAGGGATGGTCGGTAGCGCGCCCACAGTGGCTTCCTCTGTGGTGGCGACCGGCAGTGGCGATGGCGGCAGCAGCCCTACTTCTTCTCCGGCCATGAGGGGCGTCGTGCTTGGTCTTTAGAGTGCATGCAGGGGTGAGAGGATGAGAGGGTGAGAGGGAGAGAGGATGAGAGGGATCGAGAGAAGGGGGGAATAGGCGGGTGCTTTGGTGCCTTCGTTCTCCCGTCTCCCGCCATCGGTCACGGTGGAGAGGAGGGAGGCGAAGGAGTTTTAACGTTTTAAAAATCCCCAAGGATGAGCGGTCTATCGTAAGGCCATCCAACCAGGAAACGGTTATTTTCTGGCCGTTCTTCCCCCAATGGTATGTTGTATGTGCACGGCCATCATTATGACCGTCCAATATTGGGTGGTTTTAAATGAGCCATCCTTCTTTGTATTAAACGTTCAAACTCTCTGCTGATGCACAGCTTGGCCATAGCCGTTCTTGATGATGGGTGGCCTATTATTAACCATTCGTATGTTTAAACTCCTTTGGTTGCTGCATCATGTGATTAATTGATTAGTTGGCTATTTCACGATATATTGTAAGTCTTGTTAATGATTTTATCTATAGCATCAGCCTTCACTTGTCTTTCATCTCCGTCAGGTAAGTCAGGTAAGCTTTCTGATCCCTATGGCCTTTATTGCATTACTATATGGTACTAAGCTATATCATCTCGAGAACCATCTAGTTGCTCGCATGTTCCAGGATCTGATGTTCCCCTTTAACAAAAATAATGATGATCTAGGTGTATGCGTTTAATCAGAGGATAGGCAGTTAGGTTGGGAAAATTGAGGAACGATGGTTCTATCTCGCACGCCGTGGTTACAGATAGTGTCCTGACCCTGATTGCCCTAGTCTAGCAATACTATTCTCGAGTATTTTATATTTTATCCTTTCTTTGCATTCAATTTAATGATTTCTTTTATTTTAGCCCAGCATGCATCATACGCATCTTTTGAGCACTCATGACCCATGGTTTGTCTGAAAATGTCCCACAAGTGATGGATGGATACGCGTTCAGTGTCTGAGTAAGAGGAACAATTCCACTCAGAGTTGGAAGGTTCTCTCTGGTCTACTCACTTGGTTTGGTTGACTGAGAGTCCCCTGTCTGGAGTTTTAGTCTATATTTTTACTTTTTCGTCACTGCTTTGATTCCCTCATTGGTTGTAGATTGTGTCGCCCAATGAGGTTGCCTCCTTTTATCCTGCTTTTATTTAGTTAGTTCCTCCAGATTAGTGTCATTTTAGTCTAATCGTTCCTCGTGGTTAGTTCAGAGTTCTCCGGAAGATTCCTATCGCTTGTTGGCGAGAAAACGGGTGCCTGTTACCGTAACGCCCGCTTTTCAGTCCGCTCTGCTTTATCTCCGCTTCATCTCCATGTTTCATTTCACTTTTGCTTCACCTCCGCTCACTCCCCTGCAAAGAGGATGTTAAGGAGGGGTATCTATTGACGTCTATTTTTTACCGATAAGTTGAGACATTCCTCTTGCCATCTTTATTGATGTCTCGAGTTGTCCATTACTCATTGGGCTATTTTTAGGTATGTCCTTGGGCCTATTTTATGGGTGCCTCCCTCCTTGGCTGGGTCTGCTTTAATTCAGGCTTAGTGGGCCTGGATCATTCTCCTACCAGTCCTCCTTCCAACCTAGTTGACGGAGCATCATTCGGAGTCTGGGGGTGTCCGTGCCAAATTTTCTCTCCCGGGTGCACAGGTCAGTCCAACCAGAACCAACTCCGACACCTGGCTACTGTTCATCCCCTATCTCTCTGCTCCGACCTCTCCTGGCTTATTTATCGTTTATTATTTATGTGTATTCATTTTTTGTTATCATTTCTTTCTTTTTCTTTATTTCCTTCAATATGCAAAAAGGGGCCAGGGCCATTGCGTCGACGTACGGCCTAAGACGCGTCGACGCACAAGCTTACGCGGTGGAGCTCGCAAGAGTCATTGCGTCGACGCAGGGAGGGACTGTGCCGACGCACAAGGCCTACTAGGGGCCAACACGACCACCGCGTCGACGCGATGAAAGACGGTGTCAACGCAGAAAGCCCAACAAGGTAAAACGCAATATAGGCTGCGTCGACGCAACCTAAACCCTAAACCATTGCCAGCGCACCCATTTCAGCCAAGCCTTCTCTTCTTTAATTACTTGTTATTTGTTTGTTTATTCATGCTACAGATTTATCCTAGAAGCTTAAGGGATGTTAAACTTTAGTCTTCTTTCCTCATCTCATTCTGTTGATTTTCTTTCTTTTATTTCTTCCTTTATTCTTTAGATTTTCTTTCTTTTGTTTCTTCTTTTTGTGTAAAGCAAGCATCAATGCATGATTTGTTTGTGCGGGGAATGCAGGGAATGCTTGTGCAAACATCTATATGGCAGCATGGAGGGCTTTATCGATGCGTTTATGAAGTGTGACCTTGGTACGAGTGCGGAATTATGTACTCGCGCATAGTGGGAGTATCCAATTGGGCATAACCCAATCATCCTCAACCTACCATTTGATATACCGTAGGTCATGGCATGCAAGCATGCAGGGATGGTGTGTGCACACATACACTCAAGGTGCAGGAGGAAGGGTAATCATGAGGAAGCTGCCAGAAGGCAGTTAGCAGGTGAGCAAATGGATGCGTCGACCCGGCCTATCTCATGCGTCGACGCACCCAGCATTCGGTCGACCGAAATTGTAGATTGGTCGACCGAAATTTGAAGTCAGCACATGGAGGATTCAACTCACACGCATGATGCATAAATGATGTATTGTGGATATTAACGAATTACGTAATGCTAAAGGAATGCATGAGTGAATGATTTGGTTATGCTCATGGAGTTTGTGTTAATGCAAGTTGCGTGATGCAAGATAGTTGTTTGGTTTATTCTATAGCAGAGCTAGTTGCTGGACAGTAGCTGATTTGGGACCGGTATGAGCCCGGAAACCCATGTGAATCGTGTTGTGTCGATTCGGTGGAATCGCCTGTTTCTTGTCGTTTATGTATCTATTTGATCCCTTCCGGACTATGGAAGGTTAATTCCATCATTAGGATTATTTCCCCTTTGTTTTAGGACGAACGGGGCGTGGAAAGAATGAGTTTCGGCCAATCCCCTATTTTTCCCACCGTGACGCCTTAGCGGTCCTTCCAGAGACCATTTGTGTCCTCAAGCGGTCCAGTATGCGACTGTTTGCATTATGTCAGTTTGTGTCTTCGCAGTCATGTGATAGACCATTTTCCTTGGATCGCGGTCCATTGTTGGACCGTTAAGCTCTGTCAAGCAGCCCATTAGGTGACCGCTAGACTTATGTGGAATGTTGGTTTGGCTAAGCGGTCGTACAATAGACCACGAGGCTAGCTTTGGCGGCCCTATGTTTGACCACTAAGCATCGTTGAATTTGGTCAATGGCTTTAGGTCAGTTCGAGCTAGCAGTCTAGCTCTGACCGTTTATAGTCTTTAGCAGTCCATTAATAGACCGCTAAGCTCCGTTTGACTTCGGTCAATGTTTTAAGTCGATTCACATTGGTGTCCTTAGCGGCCCATTTATAGACTACTAGGCTCCTGAAGCGGTCCTATTATAGACCATTTTTGGTGGTTCTACTAGTTAAGTCGGTTCGATGGTTGACTGGGTCTAGCAGCCTAGTGTTTGACCGCTACAGTCACCTTGCGGCCTTATTTATGACCGCCAAGTGTCTGTGCTCTCTGTGTGAGGTTAGCGGCCCTTTGGCTAACTGCTTGGCTTACCTAGCGGTCAAGTGATCGACCACTTATCCCCAGAGTGCTGTATTTCTGATGTTTTGATCTTCAATTGTCTTGGCTTGACCTTCTGCCTTGCCCATTATCCCGTGGATGTCTTTGATGTCCTATGAGGGCTATGACCATGTTATAAGGTAGCCAGGAGAGTGTTTATGTCGATTAGTAGTCCGTACTACTTCAGAGTTGTTATTAGTTTCTGGTCAACCCGGTAAGATCTAGTGATTGACATGCGACCTCGTAAATGTCTCAGAATTCTTGTATAAGATCGAGACATGGTTTTGGACACAAACACCCCTGAAAAACGAATGCTGGCAAAAAATAGTAAGGAAGAAAAGAGTCAGGTCAAGTCAAAATCTATAATACGGGGACAGGGGATCAATCTTATAGAAGGTGTGGCTGTGACAAATCCAGATCTTCAATAAAATTATGTCCTGTGAAACACATTAAAAAATGTGGGCTTGCATTATAATTTAGATTCAAATAAAGGTGAAGCATGAACAATAGTAGGACTAGGGAATTCCAGGCATAATTATTCTAAGGCTCTAAACAGCTCTGAAATATAATCCACCAACTTCGCATTATAAAATTTACCTCGCTATATCTGCCACAACAAACGAAAGATTTTGTACAATGTATTTGTTATCAGAACTCGTAGAACAAAGGCAACAAGGAATCATTGACAGGTGTTTCAGCAATTACTGCAGACAATAAGTAGGCATCAACTTACCCACAATATTTTTCACAACATGTACTGTTCACAAGGCAGGGACATTGCTTTCCACAAGCAGATTGACAGCCACAAGGATTGTACTGTCGACATGGCTGGTCTTTTTTCTCATTGATCCTTTTCCTGATAGAATGGTAACCAGCAGACTTCCAAGTGTATTTCAAGCGACGAACACGACCCCTCCTCCTCAAGAACCTTGATCTTCTTCGAAACTCACCGCCCTGCATGCCATTTCAAAAGGAAAACGTCTGCATATATACACTAAATCACTACCAAAGCAAAAGCCATAGAAAGATTGCAGACCATAGTCTCACTGAAGTCCTTGCCATGGCCCTCAGCATGCAAATTTGCACCATCACCAGTTCTAAATGCAGCTTTATTTTCAATATAATTCATATACTGGAAGATCTCCGAACATGACTTCATACCACTCAAAAGGTTTCGAGCAATCAAACAGCTGTCCAACCAAGAAATTCTCAAGTTACAAGATTAGGATAGCAAAGGATGACAAAATAAGAATACAACATCCAATGACAAAATTCAGGCAGATGTCCAATAAGCCAAGCACTGTTATCTACATATTTTAACTATATACATTTCTAAAAACAATATTTCGGAGTAAATGATCATTCAGGGCGATAAAAGAAGCCTACAGCTCACAGATCAACCAGATAGAAAAGCACCAGTCTTGTAATTTGAATATTAGAGTATCAATAAAGATTATGTTTTACCATATTGATGGGTCCTAAAATCTTGTCTTATGTTTGCTCTGATTGTTCACGACTGTTACACTGCTACGTTTCGAACTACACGTTCCGCTGCTATCGGTTCGGGACGTGACACTGCTGATTCTCTATATAGCTGCTACTAAATATTCACTAGGGGCAATGCTAGCCCAGAACAATAACAAAGGAAAAGAACAAGCTCTTTACTACCTCAGTCAAAGGTTGGTTAGGGACAGAAGGAAAATATACCCCAATTGAGAAAGTTTGCCTCGCATTAATCTTTGTGGTCAAGAAGATGAGGCATTGCATGCTATCACATGAAGTACAACTGATATCAAGAGCTGATCCAGTTAAGTATATACTCTCCCAGTCGACGCTGAAGGGTCAGCTGGGTAAATGGGTCGTCATCCTGAGAAAAATCAACATTAATTATGTGCCACAAAAGGCCATTAAAGGCTAGGCCATTGCAGATCTCTTCGCAGCACACCTGGCGCCTGAAAATTCTCTGTTAGTCACAGAGCTTCTTGAAGATGAAACCTTAGAAGTGGACCACGTCCGTTTGGCCGCATGACAGCTATACTTTGATGGGTCATACAAAATAGAAACATTCTGGTCATGGCAAATAAGGATAAGAGCTGGAGCAGGCATTGTCCTCAAGTCCTTGGAGGAAGAAATGTTGCATACATCATGCTCGATCAATAAGTCCTACAAAAATAATGAGGCAGAATATGAAGCCCTGATCATTGGCCTCCAGGTTGCCCTCCATATGTGTTGACAGCCATTTTCAGCCTATAAGTCGAGTTATATCCCTTATTCTACTTTATAATATCCCAAATTAATCATTATTTTGGAGCCTTCTTTGAGCCTATTTCGAGCCCATTTCTTGGCCATTTTTCAAGCCCAATGAGCTTTGGAAGTTTTTATCTTCAATTCCCCAACTTTTGGGCCCGTTTCAGGTGAATTCGGAGCATGAATGGGCGTCCGGGACTCAGCCACGCAACCCCCTCAGATAGTGGTCAACACTTGACCGCTACCTGAGGTAATGGTCAAGGGTTGACCGCTACCTTGAGGGTGGCAATCGATTTTAATAATTCTTTAACAAATTCAAATAAATGCCTAACCAAGGCCTAAAAATCTGCAAAAATAGTCGAAATGATCCTGGCGAAGAGTATAATGCAACTGCAACAACCACGAGTCGAGGAACTGAAGAATAAATAGGTCGAAGTATTCTCAACTCAGGACCTACAAAAGTAGTCTAAAACTCTTCTAAAAGGATCCGAAAACCCAATAAAGATCTAGCAGGACCCAATAAAGATCCGCCAAAGATCCAGGGTGTTACAGTCCTCCCCTCCTTTAAGAAATTTCATCCTCAAAATTTAAGGACCAACAAGGGTAAGGAAGTGAAGAATAACCTGGCAATTACAGACACAAAACACGAGGAACAGAGTTCAGAGGAATAGCGTCAGATTGTTGTCATGAATACACGCTCAAGAGTGAGCACGATCACAAGTGAACACAAGTCTGATATCTCTGAAACAAGGCAACATCGCTTACGTCTCACTAAACGGGAGACACGATTGCCAAAGCAACAAACACCGAGAAATGAATCGACAAAAGCGACAGGCACAACCAACATCAGCTTACACAAGGAAACATAGTCCTCTCAGCTGATAGCCTGACGACATCATCGACTCTAGTGCCAAAGAAGACAGGGAACACCAGGCACATAAGACACCAATGTCGATGACATGAAAGAATGACAGTAAAATCAACAACATTGGACCACACACAGCATTAAGTCAGTCCTCACTCAGATATTGTACCTAATCGAGTCACGAGCTACACCACCGGGAAAAGGAGCACGACAAGCTATTGACAAGATAATGGTCCAGCACCTAAACGCAGAATCATACAAAAACAACACTTATAAAAATAACAGCCAACGACAGCAGCACTTGCAGGATTCCAGTTCCGTACAGCACGCATAACCACGGGACACACTACAAGTAGGGTCGTACAAGGTACGCGGCAGCTAAACACACGACTACAGGGAGCGAGTCATGCATTAGGCCGTTCATCAAGGAAAGACCCACAACAATTGAAATCAATCGCAAAATGATAAGAGACACTACAACCTCAGGGAACGCATCTCAAGGACTACGAACACGCCTCGAGAGCACAATAACCACGAGAAGGAATGTAGAGTAGAGGGTACTTTATCAGCAGGGAAGCTGATGATTTCCCCAACACTCACAAATGCCAACATTAAAACTAGAATAATGACCGACAATGGCACGATCACGACAACGTCTAGGCACATGCAGCTAAGACGGAGTCACATCGAGAAGAAGCAATTCTCTCGATCAGTGAGAATTACGCGAAAAGATTCCTTGGCTTGTGGGTCATCAGCCCACACGCTTCCGCTGCGCACTCAACAATGCACAGAGGCATCAGAAAGAACCTCGGCTTTTGCATCTCAACACACACTACGTGTCATCGCAATCCCAGAAAATCACAATGTAACACACCTCGAGCACTGATCCAGTGAGCAACCGAACAGAAAAAGCCTACGTACAACAGAAAAGAGCACCAGCTTCAGCACAAAGCCCAATAAAAAGTGCTAATCTCGACCTACCTTTGCGTCCTATAAATGACAAATGAGCCTCACATCACATCGACCGTTGGACACGACACGACGAAAATACGGTACGTAATAGCTCTCGACATAGAAATTAGGTTCGAAGTCACGCAACTGTAAGACAAGGAGATGATCAGGCTCAAATTAAATTGTCCACACTTGAGCAGACATAGGACAAGGCAGTACTGAAACGGCAATTCCAAGGCCGATCTTACAAAGAGATCCACCAAACGACATGGGAAGCATTGGGCTTACTAACAAATGCTCACCAAGAAGGGAAGAGCCTAGTTCGCTCGAACAGCTTCTCAGCCAAATTGGTCCAATCGAGCACTTCAACTTCAACAGAAGCGAAACACGTCAGGAGCTGACTGGATTTAAGCTGGGACGACCAACATATCGTAACAATATGTACGGCCATTGCCACAACTCAAACGGTCAACAGCAACCTGAGCAATTGACAGAACAATCGAGTACCAGCAAATCCTGACCAAAGGGGAAATGCCAACAGGAATAATACTAAGGAATTCTTAAAAAGCACAAACAGCATAAAAGATAGCCATCAGGCGATAACAACGAACAATCTACGAATCTGGACAATCGGATACAACGAGGAAAGAGTAGAATCACCTACTCCACTTAAAAACATACGAAGTATAATGTGAACTATTTCACAGGGCTGTCGACACTGTAGGTGACAAGCCACTGAGCCCACGCAAAGGAACAGACTTCTACGAAAATCACAGGTGATAAAATAATCAAGTCACGTTAGCCTAGGATCCACCCACGAATCCTACTACCGTCCACCTCATCCATCATTTCATCACCTTCTAACCCATTCCATCGCGTCTCTACCTCGGTTAACTCGGCACGGTCGCATGCCCTGCGTCGAGAAAAATAGAGGGAA
The DNA here is from genome assembly GCA_024336825.1 of Amorphophallus titanum. Classification (NCBI taxonomy): domain Eukaryota; kingdom Viridiplantae; phylum Streptophyta; class Magnoliopsida; order Alismatales; family Araceae; genus Amorphophallus; species Amorphophallus titanum. Next base: position 10,602,098 of record JANBPO010006887.1, on the reverse strand, counting down.
AAGAGAAATGAGGGAGAAAGTAGAACAGGAGAAATGACAAGGATAGGAGAAGAGAAAACCACAATCACACAAGTAGCACCATCATAATAAACAATTAACGAATAACTGGATTACATAAAACTCAAACAACAGGAATAATTAAGACACGAATTAACTAATTGAAAAATGGAAAATACACCTTACAAAAGATAGGACGTCACAACTCAGCACGGGGAAGCTGAGACGCTGGTGAGTCCTGCTGAGGTCGTGGCGGCACGGGTTAAAACTGGGGCTGCTGTGGCTGGACAAGTGGAGAGAACTGCATCGGTCTCAGCCTGAACGGGCAGTCTCGAACAACATGGCCCGGCTGATCACAGCGGAAACAAACCACCAGCAAAGAACATGGCCTACCAGGGTGGCTACCACCACACCTCCCACACGATCCCGACTGATGGACAGCAGGTCCCTGACACTGTTGAGAGGACGGGACTGACGATGGGACAGCATCGGCAGAAGATTGTTGGGCACACCATTCCTCACGCTCCCTTAACTTGCTCCTAGTGTTCATGGACGGAGGTTTACCATGATCAACTGGCGCAAGAGAGGAGGTTCTAGTTGCACACGGCTACCTACCTTGCCGATTTTCACGCCTCTTATTCTTGAATCTCCGGAACTTCCTACCTTTGGACTTGAAAGAAGAAGCACCATCGGCAGTGGAAACAACAAAAGGAACTCCGAGGACGTTCGGCAGATAAACCTACTGCAACTGCCTAATCGGTTGAGGGATAAGGTGATGATGCACAACTGGCTGAGTGGACTCAACCTGGGTGCGCACTTGAGATATCACCTGCCCTACTCCAGACGGCAGATGAGGCAGCACGCCCTTGCTTGTTGTCATTAAAATTCACCCTCCAGCTTGCTAGCACTTGGAAGGTGTTGTGAGTGGGCACGGTCGGGATGATCCGATCTGACAGAACTTCGGCGCCGTGGCCATTGAAGTAGATCTGAATGCCCCCGATCAACAAGGATTTCCCTGACGCCGAGAGTCGGCCCCAGGGAGCAGCAAGAATATTTCCTCTTGGGCTCTTCTTGTTGCCCCCAGTGGACTTCTTCTTGTATGCCCTAGTCGGACAAGTAGTATGGTGAATGTGGCAGCTCACGACCACCGGGCTCTTTAGCAGAGTTTTCTTAATTCGGCCCTCACTTCGGTGGGTCGCAGCTTTGTTGTTCTTTAGCTTCGCAGGTTCAGAACTCTCCACGTCCAGAAGACCCGTGAATGCAACTCCCAGGAAGTTGAGGAAGCCAACGATCGAGGAAAAGTTGCCAAAGGTGGTAGGTACAGCAAGGTAGCCGTAGGCAGCATGGTCGGCCACTATTCGGGAGCCGAAAACAAGTCCTGATAGTCCGCTCGCCATCACTTCAACCTAAAAAAAGGAGAAATAAGACGAATGAATAATTAGCATTTGAAATAGTTGGGTGGGGGGCCCATGGTTCTTCTATTTTGGCAAAGAGATGAAGGGAGGCTCAGTCTCACCGGGCATGCCAATTTAGTGGAATGATTTTTTTATTTTAGTTATTAGGTTATTTATTTTATTTATCAATTTATTTACCTAGGCATGCCAGTCACTGAGTGACAAGTTTATTATGTACACCGTCTGACTAACTAAACGAAGATGGGTGATCGTGTCGGGACTCAAAACCCATCGTACCATAAAGGCTACGGCGTTAATTACGCTCCTCCGAAAGAGGGACAACCCTTGATTAATCGTCAAAAATAGAATGACCATGGGGCCGATGGAATATATGTAAAGGTGTGATTGCATGCAAGCATACAATATAGTAGCATTTATTCATTAGACCGGTTCCCAGTGCATGGTGGAGAACATAGGTCCGGGGACCACCATCACGGATAGTGAAAGCCTCCGGCCGAGCACACCCGACTTTCTGCTAATCACCATTTGATATACCGGAGAGTCAGATCATGCAAGCATGCATCAAAGTGATGACTTGGACTAATAACAGAGCAGGGTCTGCAAATATCCATGCTAGATTGGATCAAGTTCTTCATAAAAATTATAGCCATCCGAATAGCTCTCAATATACTATTAAGCACCTCCCCAGGGGGGGCCCTCAGACCATGCCCCTTTGCTGTTGCCAATCGAAAGTTCCCTTCCTGGGCTGGCTTGGTTTATATTTCAAAAGATGTGGTGTTCTCATAACTCATTTCTTCAGTTGGTCTTGAAGGTATGGCAGCAGACTTAGATTGACCATCCTAATGCTCTGGTCAGGTTATCTGTCAAGCTGAAAGTAGTCAAAACTTCACTACATAAATGGAACAAACAGGTCTTTGGGGATATTTCTTAGAATATTAAACTGGCCGAGGCTGAGGTGGAGCATCAACAGGAGATTTTTGATACTGATCCAACTCCTACTAGAAGAGAGAGACTAAATGCAGCAAATGCTACTCTTCATCTAGCCATATATAGGGAGGAGGTTTTCTAGAATCAGAAGGCTCCTGTAAATTGGATTGAAAGTGGAGATAGAAATACATCTTTCTGTCATGAAGTAGCCCAATGTAATAGACAGAAAAGTTACATTAGAAGGCTTAATGTTGGCAATTCTGAAACTTGGTGCTCTGATCAAGACACCGTCCGCACCCAGTCTGAAGCTTACTTTAAGAATCTTTTCTCTTCAGAGGAGCACTCAGTTGATTACACTCTATTGAACTGCATTCCTCAGTCTATTACAGATGCTCAGAATTTAGCTTTATGTGCTGTTCCGGATGGTGAAGAGATCCGTAAAGTTGTTTGGTCCCTGAAGGGCTCTAGTTCCCCGTGGCCTGATGGCTTCTCTAGTGATTTCTTTGTGGCCACTTGGGCTATTGTTGGGCAGGATGTTATCAAAGCTGTTCAAGATTTCTTCTATGGCTTTCATTTACCTTAGGGTATTTCTTCATCTCTTATTACCCTAGTTCCCAAGGTAAATGAGCCTCGGTCTTTCAATGATTTCAGGCCTATCAGCTTATGTAATTTCTCAAACAAAATTATATCTCGGATCATTTCTGAGTGATTGGCTCCTTTATTGCTAATTATCATCTTGGTGGAGCAAGGTGCTTTTGTGAAAGGCCTTTCCCCTAAATTTCTCTATCTTCTCCAAGGTCCTTTCACATAGGTGGGCTCATTGGACCATATCAGTGTAGGTCCAAATATTTTGTGGTCCAAGTTGATTTATGAAGATGGGCCTCAATCCATCCATAAAGCGATCAGCCTTTAACAGGTCCGTGCCAACCAAGTGGAAAGAATAAGGTGCAAATCGTGAAAATTGAATGTCATTCTCTACCACAAACATCATCCCTTGCCGAAGGGAGACAAATTCTACCGCTTTTCTCTCCTTGACATGCTCGGAGAAATATTTCGCATGGAATAGTTCCAGAAATTCTGCCCAGGTGATTTGTCTATTTTGAAGAGGGGTTGAAGTGGCCTTCCACCATGTGTGTGTATCTTCAGTGAGTTGAAAAGTGGCCATAAGGACCTTCTCCCGGTCCGTGCATTGCATAATGTTGAAGATCCGATCTATTTTGTCCATCCAATTTTTAGCTTAATCGGGATTCGATGATCTAGTGAATCGCGGAGGATTCAAACTTCAAAAATTTCGACGTAGATCACCAGCACCTTCCCTCACGTCGGCTTGTGCCACGTTTTGAAGGGCTTAGGTAAGACCCGCAATAGTTTGTTTCATCTCATCACAGTTTACATAGTGAGTCATTGCGAGAAGATGGTACCTAAGAAAATAAGCAACGAATTAATTTTCTATGGAACCTAAAGGAGTTACCCTAGAGACAATTTCTAAATAACTATCTCATCCTAGGCTCTACCCAATGTCACATGGGTTTGAAAATTTCTCCCTAGTTCATAGGTATGGGCCCTTAATCCTTAGACTTATCATATGACATGACTCTTTCCTAGGACTTACTTAATCCTAGGCTCTGATACAAACTTAACTGTCAGGCCCCGAGATATATGTATAGCGGAAGCAAATCAGGGATGTGAGCAGTCAGTGTTGCATCCCCTAGTTGATATTGGTGTTTGATTTTCCATAGTTGATATTGGTGCTTGATTTTAATGATAACAAACTGAGTGTACTTGTGTATGTTTCATTGAGTGACATGTTTGTAACTTGCTTATCGAGTGTGATTGAGTATGGAAGCAAATTGTGAGTGCTTGCTTGAAGTTCTTGGCCTAATTCACTTTTTCTATTCCAGGACCTAAGGGTGTACTTATAGATAAATTCGAAGGTAACGGAACAGGTGAAATTGGCAAGGTTTTAGTAAAAGTGCTAGAAATAAAGGAATGAGAAGCACCAGTATCAAATAACACAAATACAGGATGCGGGTAAATTTGAATGGTACCTTCCAACAGTTCTCCTTCTTTAGTAGTTTCTTCGTCCAGGACAGTATTGAGACGAGCCTGCCGCCTTCGTTCCCCGTCGTTCTTTGAGGGTTGTTCCTTCATCAAGGGATAGTCGGGCATGCAATGCTCCCGGCTTCCACATCTTAAACAAGCGCCAAGACGCTTCCAGGATTCCTCAACCGCATGACCAAATTTCTCACAGAATGTGCAAGCCGTCATGACTTGCTTATCTTCCTCTTTCGCCTCCTTGTTCTGATGGTTGCCACTGCCACTCTCATTCTGGGATCTCTTTTTATTATCATGAGATTTGTAAGGTTCCGTGATGCTGAACTTCTCCTTCTTCCCACGCCAATCCATCTTTGGCTAGATTCTTCTCCCTTGCCCTTTAGTTTCTCGACCTTTTCCATGGTCCTTTCATATAAATGTACTCGTTGGACCATCTCCGCATAGGTCTGAATATTTTGAGAGCCCAGTTGTTGAATAAAGATGGGCCTTAACCCATCCACAAAATGGTTGGCCTTTAAAATATCGGTGCTCACTAGATGTTTGGCATAGGGGTCAGACGGGAGAATTGGAGTTCATACTCTGCCACCGACATCATTCCCTAGCGTAGAGAAGTAAATTCTACAGCCTTTCTCTCCTCAACGTGCTCAAAGAAGTATTTTACCCGGAAGAGTGTAAGAAACTCATCCCAGGCTGGCATTCTGGGGATGTGCGGAAGTGGTCTTCCATCAAGTACGCGCATCCTTATTTAGTTGAAATGTGATGAGACAGACTTTCTCTTGATCCACATACTACATAACATTGAAAATTCTTTCCATCTCATCTATCAAGTTCTCTGCTTCATCCGGATTAGAAGAGCCATAAAATCGTGGAGGATATAAGCTTCAAAAATTCTGATGTAAATTGCCCACACCAGCCCTCGCACCAGCTTGGGCTATATTCTGTAGTGCTTGGGTAAGTCCAACATGAGACCCTCTTCCTCTAGCCGGCTGGAAGGAGAGGAGGTTGAATCCACGACGTTCCCCGCACCCCATTCCTTAAGCGCGATCAAGTCTTCATCCTTTTTCAAGGTACATGGCATCGTTCCTTTTATCTCTTCATCCCTTTGGTGTTATAAACCCTTGGTGGCGATCACGGTACATTTTCCTACTTATTCATCGCCCCTTTGTTCATCATACTTCCATGCTTGTTCATGCTCATATACGTACATGCATAGTTTGGGGTAGGGATAAAGAGGAACATAAACCATCAACAACTTTATTTTTTGGCGATCACGGTGGGACGCATAGTGCCCATCACGTTATTAATGCTCTCTTGTAAGTTGGGTGTGGGTTTGTGCATGTTTAGGAGTTGTTTCTCTATTTTCCCACTATTTTGGGTGTTTTTGGGTCTGTCAGGGCCTTACGGTCACCTCCAGGGCCACCAGGCGAGCCTAGCGATCATCACTGGGCCGCTAGGGCCTTTCTGGTAACCTTACGATCATTTGGTAGACCGCAAGAGTTTAAAAAATGGTCATTTGGTAGACCACTTTCTGATTCTGGCAGTTCTGGCGCAGTGCTCATGGGACCATGTTCGTTGATGCATAACTTTGGCTCCTGGGGTCAGATTACCCTGTTCTTAAGCTCGTTTTGTAGCCCTTTGTATTGTCTTTCGATCCATATATCATTTGCATCATTTGGGTCATGTTTGCATAGTTTAATCTTACCTTCATATTTGAGTTTTTTGCATAAAGTCTGTAGGCAGGTTCCGGGACAAGTTCACAGGTACGTCTTTGCATGATAATTTGATTGCCTTCCCGAGGTCTGATTGCTTGCTTCTTGCCTCCATCTTGTTCCCCTTTATATTATCTTTCCATCCGTATATTATTTGTATTATTTGGGTCACGTTTGCATAGTTAAATATTACCTTTATTTTTGTATTTTGTGCATAAAATTTGCATGCAGGGTCGGGGGGCACATGCAAAGGTACATTGCTTATTCATGATTTTTCATATCTTTTAGTGCCTAATTGTGCCTATTTATGATCTTGCCTTGTTGTCCTTCATATTGTCTTGCATTTTCCACTTTGTTTATATCTATATCATTCTGAAATTGAGTGTTTTATCTAATATATTATTATTATGCATGATTTTTCTACAAATATGGGATGTCGTGAGGATATAGGGTGGCAATATGCCACTTTAATTAATGCAAAGACAGAGGGTGAAATGTAATCTATGTTAGAAGGAAACAGGCAGAGGGATAACAAGAATCAAGGAGCACCTAGCAGGAAAAGGAGGAGATGTTGCACCATGCACTAAAGCATCTCCAGAAATCAGACAAATGTTTAAAGATCTTCTTAAAGGGAAGGAAAAAAAAGCAACAAAAAGCAAGTCAGGATGAACAATTGAGAGAAGAGATCTTATCTCAAACTCGACAAGGCCCCATAATTAGAGCACCTCAGAGCCATGTTAATAGAGGAGATGATGACAGTGATGAGAATCAAGATCCAAAATTTAGAGTTGGAGTCTTTGAGAGTTTGAGACCAATACGTGAAGATGAGGCACGCAGATTTGGGCATAGCACGTCAGCTTCTGAATTGCAACGTTCCAAGAGTACAATAGGAGGAGTAAGGCAGCCATAACAAATACCATGTCTGTTGCTCAGAAATCATCTTCACTTGGTATTAGGGATGATCTAACTTCTCCTTTAGATCCATCTGTTGGTCCAATGGATCACTATGTGCACAGAAAAGATGATGCTCAGCAACCAAGTATCAAGAATAGTTTAACGGGATGGAAACACGTCAAGAAGGTTGCATCTCAACAATGGAAGTACATCTCCAAATGGTTCTCTGCAAATGTTCCTACTAATGTTGTCGGTAATCCCTATTTCCAAACAATCGTTGACTCTATTGGACGAGATGGCTTAGGCATTCCTGCACCTAAGCCAAGAGACATCTATGGCCCTTTACTTGATGAGGAGGTTCGTGAGCTACAAGAGTGGATAAAATCATTTGAAAGGGTGTGGGATGAGAGAGAATGCACATTAACGTGTGATGGATGAATATGGACAACTAGAAAACAATTGATCAATTTTCTTGTTTATTGTCCACATGGGATAGTATTTCTGAAATCATTTGACGTTTCAGATAACTATAAAAATGTTGAATTCTTATGCAACCTGATGGATCAGATTGTTGACCAGGTTGGAGAGGAGTGGGCTGTCCGATAATCTAGTATAAATGTCTGAAGCTCACTTGTTGTGCCCCGACATATTTTGACGAAGACAAATTGTCCTGTTCTGTGTGCATAGCATATCCTTTGATGAATGTGAGTCATGTTGATTGGTCACATGAATGGCCATCTTTGAGATGCAATTGAAATGCTTATACACTTAATCAATTTGGTTTTATTTTTAATGGATTTTGTGAGTTCAGCTTGCCTTGGATTGCATGTTAAATTCATGTGTGAATTGATATGATATCAAGGTGGTTAAGAGTTAATTGAATTGTATTGGAAATGGGTTTTCCATGCATGAATCTAATTTGATATGTGAACTTGCACTGCAAATGAATTGAAAGACCATATTCTACTCTCATAGGTGAAGTATCACATGACAGTATTTCTATATGCAGGTTGAAAGGATAATGTAAATGTCAAAAGCCAAGGTAATTGTTCCTTTCATTTGCAATGATCAAAGAATGACACAATTGTGTTTCTAAAAGAGCAAGTTCTATAATCCTCTCAATTCATTTGATGCATGGTAAGAATTTATTTTTGAATGGGGTGAAGGTTTTTCTTGTATCTAGCTTGCATTGGATTGCCCAAGGTAGCTTTCAAACTGACAGCTGTATGTGTCGACTCATAGAGTCGACACTTGTTGGCCTGCATGCTGCCTTGTTGAAGCAGGCAGCAAGTGTCGACTCTGTGAGTCGACACTTTGTCACTTGTGTGCTATTTTTTTGTTGCAGATAGAACTTGCAGCGAAAAGTGCCGACTCGCAGAGTCGACACTTTTACTCTAGGTTCTTTTTTATGTGTGCTAGCAGTACACCCTGCAATAAGTGTCAACTCTGAGAGTCGACACTTGTTCTGGACAGACCGGATCGGGTTTTTCGTAAGCCCTTCGAAGCCCATTTATCCTAATCCTTTTGCACCAAATCTTGACCCTTTTACCCTTAGGGTTCTCATACATGTTTGTGAGGGGTTTTGTGAGGATTTTATCATGGCTTTATGGTCTTTTAATCATCCTATTGCGCTGGTATACAAGGGCTGCGATTTCTGGTTTTGCATATACAAGAGAAGCTGATACTTTCTATCTTGCAGGAGAAGGAAAAGGGAGTGCGGCCACGAAAAGCTGTCGGCTCAGGGGCTGATGGTTGAATAGTTGTTGGCATGGGAGCCAATAATTGAATAGCTATCGGCTCAGGGGCCGATGGTTGAAAAGCTATCGGCTCAGGGGGAGATGGTTGAAAAGTTGTTGGCATGGGAGCCAATAATTGGATAGCTGTTGGCTCAGAAATCGATAATTGAATAGCCGTCGGCTCAGGGGCCGATGGTTGAAAAGCTGTCGGCTCAGGGGCCGATGGTTGAATAGTTGTTGACATGGGAGCCAATAATTAGATAGTTGTCGGCTCAGAAACTAATAATTGAATAGTTGTCGGCTCAGGGGCCGATGGTCGAAAAACTGTCGGCTCAGGGGCCGATGGTTGAATAGCTTTTGACATGGGAGCCAATAACTGGATAGTTGTCAGCTCAGAAATCGATAATTGAATAGTTGTCGACTCAGGGGCCGATGGTTGAAAAGTTATTGGCTCAGGAGCCAATAAACGGATAGCTATCAGCTTAGAAATCGATAATTGAAAAGTTGTCAGGTTAATACCGGTAGTTAAAAGCTGTCAACTTAGGCGTCGATAATTAGAAAGCTATCAGCTCAAAAGTTGATGATTAGGAAGCTGTCGACTTAAATGTCGATAATTACAAAACTTGAACATTCTTGAATACCTTCAAACAGTTGTCGGTTTGATCACCGATGGTTAGGATGTTTGTTGAGGAGCTGTCGACCCCAGAGGCTGATAACCCAAGAGCTTCGGAATCATTGCACATTCCGCTGTCTCTTTTCCGCGTGAAATGACCTACGAGGAGTCATGACGGGTGAGAGCACATCATCTTCGATGAGCCGCGATCAGCTTTGTCCCTATCTATTTCAGCATTTGTCCCCAGAATAGGGCACCACATGTATTCTGGTTCTTCTTCAGCTTCCACCGTAATCTAGGGAGCTTGAGATGTCCCTCAGAGTACATCGCTCTTCAGCTGGCATGGTGAAGCCGTGCAGACCATCCTCTTGAGGCTTGGCATTTGGTGAGGATGCGGCGGGTCCACTCTATGCTCGCCTATATGTAGTTCACCCTTCTGAATCAGGCTTTCAATGATATCTTTGGACACATAACAATCCTCAATCGGGTGCCCCCTGTGAAATTCCTAATAGCTAACTTTGTCAGAGCAATGACACTGGTTACTGAGAAACTATGTCCTCTTTCCACGAAGAAAAGTGGGCTGTGTCATGAGGTACTTTTGTTAACTCGGCAGAAAAATGGAGTAAAATTCAAGGCAAAGCAATGGCAAGCTTGCCGAGAAATATGTCCCTGCATCAATGAAATGTGGTCCAATATGTCATGAGGTGACAATGCTATCTCTGTTCAAATTTCAGGCATGATAGTCAGTCATACCAAGTACCTAGGGATACTGGCGTCTAAACAATGTATATCCTCAAGATACAAGATATGCACTGGAATTAATTACTCGTAAAAATCTTCTTGTGCTCAAAGAAAATTATGAGCCTCATAGCAAAAGATAAAAGAAAAATTACTAAAACTCTAGAATTCCATAAGTACTTCATGCTTGTTTAACCTCAATACTAGTTTGTGTAACTCCCAAAGGAGTCAATGAAATTGAGTGAGTAAGACCAAGAAAGGTTAAACATGGTTTTGACAGACAATTCTGGTTCATTTCTATTAAAACATGAATGTAGATACTTTTCAAACAAATTCCATTGACAAACTTAGATATCATTAGATTTGAACTATACAAATTAAATAAGGACCATGTCATCAGATATGTGTAATGGATGACTCTAAACATAGTTCTTCTCTATGTTATGAAATTAGTAACAGATTGTGAATCCCCTTGCATCATCAATCCTCAACTCATGTGATAGGTTGTATTTCTCCAAAATTCCTCCTACTAATACCTTCTCTGCTGACTTCCTTCATTTTCGCCGATGTCAAAGGGGGAGAGAACTTGAGTCATTATCACTCATTATCACATAGCATGCTAGGTCATTATTCATATCATGTCAACAAACATGGATGGTGTGTTATGTTCTCATCATATTGTTATATAATGACTCATAGTTTTACCATCATCAAAAATGGAGAGAATGTTGTGTCCCTACGTTTAAATGCAATGTCTTTGTGTTTTGATGATGTCAAACTATGACCTTCAGATGTGTTTTTTGATGATATAACATATATGAATATCCATGCATCATGTGATGGCAGGTGGTCAATCAGAAAGAGGATGATGACAATCATGGAGGGTCCTCTCTCCTGACGATTAATCAAGGGTTTTCCTCTTCTCGCAGGATATAATTAACGTCACAGCCTTTACGGTGTGGCGGACTTCTAGTCCTGACACGGACTTCATATTTTTCTGACCAAGCTTGATCGAGCGCATAATAAAAATTTTGTCACACATGTGACTGGCACGCCTATAACCCAAACCAAACCTTGAAAAAGTGCATCACCAGTCGGTCGGCCAACAGGGGTCGGTCGACCAGCCCCAAATGGGCGGTCAACCTCTCGACGGGCCCTTTGGGTTTAGCCCAGATCGGTCTACGGACCGAACCAGTCGGTCGACCGAAATGGCCAGAACACCCCTCCGTGGCCAACATCGTTCGGTCGACTAATGCCAACCCATTGGTGGACCGAAAATGGTCGAAACATGATCAAACTCAACCTCGGAGTCTAGTTCTACGCCCACTCGACCTCGATCGAGGGGGAAAATAATGGGGATCACTCCCCGGGTCCCAAAACACAAAAATGGAAGGAAATAAATGGCAAAACGTTGATCGATTCGACGAAATCATCACACACCCTAAAAACATGCTTTTAACCTTCCAGCATAAAATAAACCATGCTTGGCTCACCACGGCCTACCAAATCCATGAGAAATGAAGCACATGGGTTAGGGAACCATCTCCCTACCTCCACCGATGAAATCTCACACCGTGGATGCTGATTCATCGTGACACACCTCGCGAACCACCCTGAACTCGCTCCCCAGCTCACCACACCACCGCCCCTCGATCCTCGTCCCATGCCGATCCTCACCCTCGTGCCATCTCCACGTCGCCCCTACCATCCTCTGTCGGCCGCCCACAGAAGAGAGGGGGAGAGGGAGAGAAATGGGAGAGAGGGGGAGAAGGGGAGAGAAATGAGATGGGGAGAGAGAGAAATGTGACGGGGCTTTATTTATAAGGAATTTTTTAGGGGATTTTAAAATATAGAAAACATAAAAATTAGAAAAAATACTTCCCATGATCTTTGGAAAACACACAATGCCACTACAATATCTCAGAGCCCGAAGACGCTTCGGTTCACCCTACGCAAGATTCTGAAAGCTCGACAGGCAAAAACTCGCGTAAATCATAAAACTCACTGTGCCATTAAACAATTATGTATGCCATCATCAAAATAATATCCTGTTTGAATAACATTCTCCCCAGGGGGCATAACACTCGGGATACGCCATTGGCCTTTTCACTGGGTTCCACGTGGCGTGGCTTGGAGTCAGAGTGCCTCCGGGTTGGCTCGGGCGGCCGTGTAAAGTGTGGGCAAGGCCCGCAACTAAGTAGTCGGGAGTGGTCCCGATTAATTGCTAGCAGAGCCGTATGTCACGACTAACGGGTTAGAGCCCTAGGTCGAGGCCACTAGGTTATAGGAAGGGCTGGGTAGCCCATGCCTTGAAGGTGTTTGAAGAAATTTCTGAACCCTTATTCCTGAGTACTTCACTAGGAAATTATCTGGGTACAACAAATGCCCTCCATGGGGTGTACATCGGAGGCAGAGACGAGGGCGTACGGCCCGTGAGCCCCTCATTCTAGGTTGTTGTAGTCATATTTTGACACTTCACGTGCTAGTTGTAGTTGTATTCTGACACTTCATGTGCCTTCATTTTGTGCATCTTATATGTTGACTTTCTGGTGTACTGATTACCTTCACGCTTTGTCTTGCAACTATGGCACGATTTGGTAGAGATGAGTGGGTCCCGAGGAGTGTAGCTCAAGAGGAGGATCACTGGGTGCGAAGGACTGAGCGACCCATGCCTCCCTTGCGCTCACCAGTTGTTACTGTGGTGGGTGCAGATCAGCTTGACTTGGGACGCATGGTGGTAGTTGAGGGCCCCATCAGTGAGAGGGGGAGCAGAGTTAGGGCCATGGAGGTGGCCCGAATTTCAGGGGCAGGTGGACTGTACACCTACGACCGCAGCGGGGGCTATCCTGTAGCGTTTCCTTTGGACCGCTACTTGTTCGAGTTCATCGGGCGCTACGTCCCCCCTGATATGGAGCAGGGAGATCCGCAGGTTACTAGAGCGCGTCGCCGGCTTGAGCGGGCAATTTTGGTGGGCAGGGACAGCCTGCATGGGGTTGCTTTTTACAACTTTTCGAGCTTCTCTGGGGACTACTGGAGACAGTGTCAATTCCCCAGTGCTGAGTGCTTGGGCTTCTTTAGTATAGCCGACCAGTTTGGGGTCTGGGTCAGACTGACAGGTCGCGCTTCTTGGGACCTACATGGCCACCACCAGACTGAGACAGAGGGGACGACCGGGCTGGTGCTTGAGCCATCTGGACTGCAATACATCGACAAGGGATACGACGACCATAGCCTCTTAGATGGGATCATGCGGCAGACCGTTGTCAGTTGGTATGGCCGTTGGGCAGTGATCTCTTCACACCGGTACCGTTAGGGAGCCATCGAGTGGCTGATGGGGATAGTGCACCACTACCGGGTGCTGTTGGACAGAGCAGGCATCAGATATGCCGTGACTATGGCACTGTATGCGTAACCGTGCTATACGGGGCTATTGCAGGGATTGCTGGAGCGCTTCAACAGCCGGTGGATCACAGTGGCGAGAGCTGAGGGAGAGACCTAGTTTGATTTGTGGTCTTTGTTTCGGATCTCTAGATTGTCGATCCGCGATGAGGGGTATGAGGAGGTTGTGTTGGATGACCTCCACTGTAGCCACATTGACGGGCAGGGGTGATACCAGGTTCCTTACAGTTATCGGTATCTACTGAAGTCCTGGAGGGACTTAGCCCTAGCTGGGAGAGATCGAGCGACATAGACTCCTAGGGTGCGGTTGAATGTGTGGGTCCGCCACTTCTACAACGGGCCCTTTTGCTTCTACCAGGAGTTTGCGAGGGATCAGACCCCGTGGGAGGAGTGCATAGAGGTAGAGCTATGGTTCCAGACGTACTCGAGGTACATTTACGCACCGCGAGAGGGGTGGAACCCCCATGGGCTGCCAGACATGATGCACCTAGCGGCCTACTTAGCTTACTGGTTGGCGACGTTTATGGTTCCACATAGGGAAGATGACCTATTGAGGGTCGAGCTACTATGGCCAGCGTGCTTGCTGGCTGAGGGATGATGACTGGCCTTAGCTCCTGCAGCATTAGCTACTATGTACCAAGGGCTAGGAGTACTGGTGGCGCACCTGACGCCACGAGAGAGGAGCTTACTTCTATCGACCCACTACCTCAGTGTGTTGGCCGACCTGCTGTTTCCAGGGCTGGTGACTTAGGGGACCGTGGCGAACCCGGTGGTGCCTTTGCTATTCAGCTTCACCGACCAACCAGACGGGGATGCTGAGGCATAGCTGGAGGGGGCCAAGAGGGCCCTGTGTTACCTGCATGGGAGGGGCGAGGAGGGGATGCCTTTTGATTGCACCACGAGGGATTCTCTCCTGGTTCTACTGCCGTCGAATGGAGGGGTGACCAGTGCCCACCCCTACCAGTGGGAGCCGGATGCGTCACTGTACACGGAGTGGGTGATTAGCACCTAGCCGGTGGTGTTGGTGCTGCACTGGTAGGCGACGAGTTCCTTGGAGCCATACTACCCGCATAGGTTCATGAGGAACTTTGGCTACGACCAGGGGATCCCACCGAACCGGGAGTTTCCTTTGACGAGCCGACAGTATAGAGGTCGGGACACCCACTTGCTGGCTGTAGCATGGTGGGACTTCTATTGCCGCAGGGAGTCGGAGTAGCTATTGACGTCGGGATTGGGGCGCCGAGGATGGTTTGACGTCCACTACGCCAGGTGGTGGTTCGAGCACAGCCACCTGTATTGACGGAAGGCCTCAGCGATCAGGAGAGCTGAGGAAGATCACCTTTTGAGGGAGGATCTGCCTCCTATCCCACTGGACGACGGGTACTTGAGGACCCGTGTTGTCCAGATCCATCGGGAAGTGGAGCGGATAGCCCAGTAGTGGCTCTAGAGCAACCAGGGCTCATTGTCTGCGGGTCGAGGTGGTAACGGGGTGCTAAAGCCCGTGAGGCAGGTACCGGCAGTGATTGTAGATGCTGTAGTTGGGGCGTCTCGATCGAGGGCGCCGAAGACTTGGTGGGCCCAATTGCTAGCCAATTGTGGCTTCAGGAAGAAGGGCTCGCTGGACGGGGTGCTCCCCGTAGGGAGCTTTGCTGATACGGCGGTCGATTACTAGAGGCGACATATTGGCCATGTGATCGGGTCGACCAGACCCGTGGAATTTATGTGCCAAATTGAGTGTGCCCACACTCTAAGGGATGTTCGAGAGGCAGTCACAAAGGCTGCCCGGGTGGTGGGGCTGAAGCCGGAGCAACTTGTCCCTCTACCATTGACCCCCTTCGGGGTCTCAGGTAAGATCTAATAAACAGTGCGGAAGGTGAGCTAGAAGGGGAGGGGTTGAATAGATCACCCCAATTAAAAAATCTCAAGAAAATAATGTGAGAGAGTTGAAAAGTTGGGATAGGAAGCATCGTCACGCCCAAGGATTGTAGCGTATAAGGATTTTTGAACAAAATGGGTATTCACACCTTGCACGGAAGAATAGGAATTTGAAACAAGGGGTGCCTTGCCCGGCCCTTGGGCGTAGACTCATGCGACATCAATGCTTGACATTGTCTTTGGGCGAGCAGCGGCGGGGACTTGGCCTCTTCAACCGTGCTCGGCATGAAAACACGGATTGGCATCCGACAAATAAACTCTTGCAGCACGGTCGTATCCGAATCCTTCTTACTTGGCTCTTAATTATCTTTGGCACAAGCACTAGCAGACGCATTCCCATTCCGAGTGGTAAGAGAAGGTGAAGCGGAGGCGGAAGGCTCCATGGGTGATGGTGGAATGAAAGTTGTTGAAGAAAACATGTCAAGCTTCTCCCCTTGCTCGGGAGCAGTTGGGGTTGGCTCGGGTGCAAAAAGGGGTGGATCCTGCTCAGGATTAGCCACGGGTGACGGTGAAGGTGTAACAATAGATAAAGTGAAGACAGTGGAGGCCTCGAGTGGCGAACAAGAAAGAG
The DNA here is from genome assembly GCA_024336825.1 of Amorphophallus titanum. Classification (NCBI taxonomy): domain Eukaryota; kingdom Viridiplantae; phylum Streptophyta; class Magnoliopsida; order Alismatales; family Araceae; genus Amorphophallus; species Amorphophallus titanum. Next base: position 10,586,109 of record JANBPO010006887.1, on the reverse strand, counting down.
GTGTTATGGTTTGAAGTTTAGCGGGAGGTTCGGTGGAGGGCAATGTTGTGGAGGTTAATGGTGTGGTAATGGTAGGTGTAAAAGTAGAAGGTTTGTTACGGAGGAAACGACAAATGAGATGAGAGGTATTAGGGATAGGAGACGCATGGCGTACTAATGTAGGTGATTGGAGTATCGACCCATCATCGTAGCACCAATTAGTCTCATAAACTGGGGTTAGATTAAGGACAATGGCTTCGTCCTGAACAGGGGGTTCATCGAGTGGTAGTGGAGGTAGCGAAAAACGAAGGAAACTCGGAAGAGGTGCCTTTGGAACTTCATCAACATGTGCCATCTGAAGCTCTTCAATTGTCGATTCTTCATCGTTAGACTCAAATGGACACCACAAAGGAGGCGTATATGTGGGTGGAGTAAAGTGTTGCGTGGGATCATATTGTGGAACGCTTTGAGGAGATAAATGCAAAGGCGGAGGGCCATATGAATGAGTGGAGTGAATGGGTGGAGGATGGACGGTGTCCACTTGATTATCGATATCTTGCTCACATACCTGGAAGAAGGCCTAAATGGCCTCTATAACACTCTTATGGGTCCCCAGACCCATTCCCTTCCCATCTTACCTATAGGCAAGTGATTGAAAAGGTTAAAAATGGGTTTTTTAGGAGATCGGTCTACCTCAGATGAATGGCGTCTGGTTATCGCCACGGGGGTCTCCTCCACTGTGTGTTCTTCCTCTTCATCTTCGGCGGCCTGCTCAGGCGCGGTCGCCGCCATAGAAGGCTCTCCTGCCTCGATTTGGGCCGACAGAGTCTCTTCACCCTCCGGTTGGTTCGCCACCGTTAGAGGCATTCCTTCTTCCTCTAGATGATGCATAAAATGTCTCATGGCCGTCCTTTTTCTCCCCATCATCCTCTGGGTGGGTGAATGGATCAGTTGAAAATGTTGGGTCATCGCCAGAGTTGGGTCAACAGAGTGAGGAATGAGTGAATCAATGGAAAGGGGTGAGAGAGGAGAGTATACGACTGATTCTATTTTTGAATTCTCCCAGAGCCTTGTGGTCCTTTGATAGACCATTAGGTATTCCTTAGCGGTCCTCCCTAGACCATATTTTCTCCGAGTCATGCCCATCGGGGAATGTGAACCATCCTAGGGGTAGCGGTCTAGAGCTAGACCGTTGTTGGCCCAAATAAGCGCTCAGACAAGAAGGGGGGTTGAATTGTCCCCCAAACACGATGGCCAATTTTAAACTTAATGACAGAACTATCAAGATTGAGGAAAGTTAATGATATAAGAATGAAACAGATTCTCTCAATCTAACCGTGCCCACACGATCAAGATAGAAATTAAAGCGAGCTAGCACACACCACAATGCACCAGGATTTTTAAGGTAGCTTGGGACCATGATGAGCTCCCTACGTCCACCCCTCACAAATCGGTGAGACTTCACTCGCTTCACAATGAAGCACATGGAGTAAAAACTCCAACCACATGGAGACTTCATCTCCACAACGATCCAACTACAGGATCAAACCACACACACACACACTGCGACAATCGCAGCAATAACCACACGACCGTACGTAGATGGTCCACCCACAAAGTATTCTCAAGTTCAGAAAATGAAGAAATATAGTCAATACAGCTCAACCCAGAATGTAAACAATGAAGAGCAGGCGAGAGTATATATGTAATAATATTAGATATATTAGGGGTTTTCTTGATAATATATGAAAGTAGGGGATAAATGTAAATACAACATTTTATAGGGGTATATTGTAAAAATCCCTTTCTAGGGAGCTTGCAGATTTTGTTATATTCTTTACGTGGGCTGCTTTAGCTGAGTCTCTCTTGCCCTATTTATATGGCATGTACGTTCCCATTTAGGGATAACATGCTTTGAAGAACAAAGAAGAAATCTCTTTTCTCTAAGTTGTGAGAGCTTACTCCGAGAGGGAGAGGGGCGAGAGGCCCAGACCCCGCCATCCTTTCTTCTCTTTCCCCAGCTGTGCTACCTTCCTTCCTTTTTCCATTTCCTTCTTTCCCCCTTCCCTATCCAACAGTAAACCACTCCCCTCCCTTTCCTCCTCTCCTTCTTTCTTCTCCATTGCCCCAAACAAATCACATCCCTTTTTCCCCCCTTCTTTCTCCTCTTCCATTGCAACCACCTTCTCCTCTCTTCTCCCTTCCTTCTCTTTCCCTTCCTCTCTCCCTGTAAGCCTGCCATCAAATGATGTTGGCTCGCCCTGCTCGAGTCCGCCCCCTCTCTCCTCCCTCTTCTCTACCCACGACCATTAAAGGCGCTGGTCACTGACATAAGGGATGCGGCCAACAGTCCAGTGCCACTGCAAGTCCACCTACCCCTTGCAAGTTACCCTCCCCCCCATAGCAGCTTCAACAGGCCATTACACTCCTATCCTGTTGTACCGCCACCCAAAGCAATGCCCCCATGTCGGCACCGCTGCCCGCCCAGCTTGTGCCAGAGGCGCCACAATAGATGGCCACTGCCAGATAGTTCCCCCATCATGGTCTGTCTTTTTGCCCGATATGTATCGGTAACGGACCTGACCAGTCCTGTTCGGCCACTTTGGTATCGGTACCGGCCAGTACACATTAGAAAAAAAACCAAATCGGACGACGGTGAAGGGGATTGCAGACGGCTGGGAGGCAGGACTGTTGCAGCCAGATCTGCCAGGGCCCTCCCCATGCAGACCTCCCTGTGCGTGTCGGCAACGATGACAGTGGAAGTTGAGAGAGAGAGAGAGGGGGGGTTTACAGAAGAAGACGGAGTGGCCGCTCTATATACAGAGGGAAAATGTTTCTTTTCAATAAGAATATTTTTTTAAATCCCTATTTTATCTACGATAAAATAATTTCGTGGCCAACAAATATATTAATCCTTGCATAAAACTTCGCCCAATGAGATGCCGAGGGCATTTGAATTTGAACCTCCTCTAATGACTGCGATTTAAATCGCTTCATGCCATCATTTGGCGGAGTTGATTTCTAGTGTTCGATGAAATTCATGTGTTAAAAACACACTATTCTTGTGCAAAACTTTGCCCGGCGAGATGCCAAGGGCATTTGAACTTGCTCCACATGTGACAGACATGGTTTAAACTTCTTAAAGCCGTCATGTAGATTTAACTTGTGCAATTATTCTTGGTTTAAAAATATGTGTGATGAACATTACGGGGTTCAACGAGACCATACAATGTTCTTTTTTAACTTGTACACCTTCCCATCTGCCATGTACTGTAGTGGCGGCTGCATGTATACTTCCTCTGTCAAGTCACCATTGAGGAAGGCCTTCTTTACATCTAGTCAGTGTCATTCCCAGGAAAAATGAACAGCCAGAGACAACAATACTAACACTGATGATAATTTTGCAACTGGAGCAAACATTTCCTGGTAGTCAATGGCATAAGTCAATGCCATCAACCTTAAATTTTATGGTATGCACCCATTTACATCCTACAAGTTTCTTCCTTGAAGGAAGATCAACAAGATCCCAATGCATCCATCTCTTCCTCCATTGCCTTAACCCACTTAGGGTCTGTTGTACCCAGACATTTCCTTAGGGCAACTTTGATAACAAAATAAGGGGCTAATTGGTTGAGTTATTCTGTCTACTCACCCTTAACCGAGTTTGGTAGCAGGGTTAAGTTATCTGGGGTCGATTAGGGTTAAGGCCCTTATTCTAGGAATAACTCATTCTACCATTTCAGATGGAATGCGTTATTCCTAGGGTAAGAGTAAGTTATCAAACTTAAAAATGGAAAACCCAAGGAATAATTCACCCGGACCCACCTCATATAACTTATCCTAACCCGTTATCAAAATGGCCCTTAAAGTTTCTCAGAGGTGAAGGTTCGCCAAGTAGTCTTCTCTCTTGCAGGGGACAGAGCTCTAGGTCTGGATAGCACTCAGAATAATAATAAAATATTATTATATCTTTTATCAATTTTATCGTACGAGGGCATGCCAGTCACATGTGTGACAATGTGTTCAGGTTCTAAGACTGGGATGGTCTGGAACCGAAGGTGTGCTATTGGATCTCTTGTTTTGTTGATGACACACCATGAATCATGATGTAATCAATATGAAATCTAAGTCCTGAATATTAAATAGGTTTACATTTATGGTACCCAAATTAACAGTTTGAAGCACAAGTGGTGTGCCTCGACGCAGAAGTTATCTTCAAAAGTTTGCACTCACTGGCTGCATCAACACAGTCAAAGGATTGCATCGACGCACTAAAAAGTGGGTGCACAAATAGTTTGTCCAGAGGTGTTCTATCTTCACTTCTACACCGACACTCTCGGGGTTATGCATTGACGCACCAAGACTGTTCTCATCTAGTGCATCAACGCATTACAAAGCTGCATCGACACATCAAGTGTAGTATCTAAAGTTGAGTGCTACCACGTCGAAGCCTCAAGATAATACTATCTTGATACATCAAGCTTAAAGCTAGTTTGAGAATCACACTACGTCAAAGCACCAAGAAGTTGCCTCGACGCATCAAGTCAAAAAGCCAACATTGGATAACAGCTACCTAAAGGACCTATCTTTTAATTGCACCATTGCATCAAGATAAAACAGATCACACTGAGAATATTGCTTGCTGAAGGATGCCTCGAACTCATCTACTCAATAGGTCATTGCATTAGAAGATTTCAGTCCATCCAATGAAGCACGTGACCAACTTAATGAAATTATGTGACTTCAAATCTCAATCATTGGCACGTGATCCGAAGACACCTGGCACCCTTCCAAAAGGGAATATTCTCTAGGACAGGTGGTCCAATGGTATTTTTAGTTTCAAGATAAAGTCATTTCACAAAAGGGGCTATTTTCTACCTATTTAACAGAGCCCTCTCTGTTTGAAGAAAGGGGCTGCGATAAGAAGAATTTGGTGGGCTATCTGAGAGCTGTTGAGTAGATCAGTTCGAAGAGGAATGTGAGTGAGAGTTTGAGAGAAGAAGAAGAAGAAAGAGAGCAAGATCGAGAACCCAAATCTGTAGCCCAGTGAGAATTATTGTATACACTGACCTTATATACATGTATGCCATATATGCACCGACCTATGTGCATAAAGAATGAGTGTGCACAGACCTTATAGCAGAATGCATGTAGTCTACTGACAATGATGCCAAAATGAAGATGGATGTCAGAACATCATTATTTTTCAGTAGGCAGAAACTAAACTCAAAATGAACTGTTGCCAATCATCAAAACTGGTCAACAAAATGCATTGTTGCCAATCATCAAAACTGAGTAATATATTAAGTACAGAGAGTGAGATAACCATGAAACACATATTACCCCACTCAACCTCCTCACAACATTCTCCCCCTTTTTGATTATGGTAACATATTACCCTTTGATATCCATTTTGATGATATCCAAAACACGCTTTATTAAGATTCAGAAATGGACAAGAAATTGACAATCCTCGCAAAGTACAAGATGAATCATGTACTGCATGCAAAGCTGTCTCTTCCCATCAAAAAGAAACCATCAAAGCTGTCTCCCCCTTTGCCATGAGCAAAAAGAAATATAAATTGGTATCACGTGAAAAGGAGAGGATCAAAGTGATGAGAGGGTCTGAATGACAAACAAACTGATGGTTCATTGACTAAGTAGCCCTAGCACAGATTCTTCTGGTATAAGAGTGCAGATAATGTGTACTAGAAATTATGTGGTTTAAAAATTATGAAAGTTAGAGACTATCCACTTAACCTTATTGAAAAGCAATATGTGTTTCCTCATAATATTAACGAGCCAAAAAGGGCATGAGGCATGCCAGATGTTGCCTTACTTTATCTTAATTGTCTAAACATCAATGTATTTATTAGGAGTAATTAGAATTTGTATTGAGATTAAACATTAGTCACAATTCTGATTTAATCCTAAAATGATAGAAGCATTTTATCTGTTCTTTTACTTTTGACATTAGAACAGTCAAGTATAAACTTTACCTTTTTCATAAGAGCACATGTTTATTAGACGCTAGTGCCCCTAGTTACTCAGCAGGGTGTACTATTTTGTTTCAGGTATAGTTTTCACCTTTTTGCGTAAGGGTCCATATTTATCAGATGCTAGTACCCCTAGTTACTTAGTGAGACTACCCTTTTAATAATTTTTCAAATAGAGATAATTTGCTCCACACATAAAACCAAATAATCCACCAATGGGCAAAAGTAATACCACCTAACAAATAAGCGCTTTAACAACTTTAGCAATAAAAAAGAACTCATAAAAGTAATCAAAAATACCAAGCGTAGAAAAACAAGGAAAACTTTATGAATTAGCCAGCGATATTCTGTATGCATACATTGGAAATACAAAGATGCTAGAATGAAAACATTCTGAATAACGAGCGCAAATGAGCTGGTTGAACTGAACACTGCATTGTTCAAGCTTGGTCTGTTTATTGTTGACCTTGAGTTCTTTGAATAGTAAACGAGTCAAGTTTCACTTTTTTCAAGTGCAACTCATTAACAATCAAGCCCAATTCGAGCTCTTTGAACACTAAATAATCTTAAGCCACCATTGCGCCGGTTTAGTTTCTCCAGGCAATCGAGGGACAAAGAACAGGATTTACTCCTAGAACACTTACGAGCAGCACAACGCCAACAGCGCTCCGATGGCCGAGTCGAACTAGGGGTCTAGGGCATCTCGCCACATCACACAGCACAATACAAGGAACGGGAACCACTCCCGAACACCTTACGAGCAGCACAACGCCGACAGTGCTCTAACGACCGAGTCGAACTCAGGGTCCGCGGGCCGCGGCATCTCGCCGAATCACACAGCATAATACAAGGAGCGGGAATCACTCCCGAGGGAATCCCCAAAACGGCACAAAGCCAGGGACGCTCCAAACGTCGGGTCGCACCCGAGTCTCGGAGCATCTCGCCATAGTAAACGGCACGACCTAAGGGAACCTAATACACCCAACAACCAGACGGAGGGCGCTCTAAGGTATTTACAAGAAGACCACGCGTAGAGCAAGGGTGATCCGATCGAAGCAACGCGAGGAACGGAGCACTACGCGACCTCAGAAGCCCAAAGAACCATCTTTTTCTCCACATGACAGAAAACCCCAAAATCATCCACAAAAAATCAAAAAATGATGATTTTATATGGCTTCTTGCCCTCTCTCTCTCCTCCCGATCAAGGCGGACCAGGTAGACCCCCAAGGGGGTCTACTCGGGTTGGGTCCCCCTTGCCAAGGGGTCATCCAGCTCGAGTAGCCCCATTGGGGGGCCTACCCAACCTGGGTTGATTCGATTTCACACGTTATGAAACTAAATCAAACTAAACTCAACTTCAAATCGAACCAAATCGACCTGAACCGAACGATTCGATTTGATTTTTCGATTTGAACTGCTTTAAGAACAGCCCTACCACAATGTTTGAAGGCAAGCCCAGATCTGATGGCGCCAACGATTTCCAGCTCTTGGGGGGTGTAATTGCTGTACTACTAACCACAAGAAACATTCCACAACTCCACCCATCACAGATACCAGACTTTTTTCTGTCCTGGAGACTTACTCCAAGTTGCAAATTCCAGGTCCACGTACCCCAGGAAAATGTAGGACACTCTGATCTGGATATCTTTACATGCAGGAGTTCCTGGGGTGAATGTTCATTCCTTGCCACTTCTCTCAAACTGCAAGAAAGGAAATTCTGTCAGAACTGAGAGTATGCGTGTACATTTACTAATGAACATCAGACAACTCTATTACTATGCAGCCACGCCACCGCAAGCGTTTGGCTGCAACATGTGTATGCATGTGTGTATATATATACACACGTAGGAGAGGGGCTGAGGTTGGATGAGCGATGGATGGCCTTCGCTACCTAGGTGGTGGCACCACTACGACAGCTCTGTCAGCATTGCAATAGAAGAACTGCCAATGGGCCAGGCAGGGCCAAGCCCGATTATGGCCCAACTAAGGCCCCATCATAAAATATGGGCGATCTGCCGACCCAGATCTGAGTTGTGACCTAGCCTGGCCTGACTCAGCCAACCCACCCGCAGCGACTCCGTCGTGGGGATGCCGCCCACTTGGAAGCCGGTTGGAGCTGCCGCCCTGAGGGACATGGTAGAGTGATGGCCAGATCACGATGGCCAATCCAGCAGAGATGGTGGCATAGGTATCAGGGCAGTCAAGGACGGGCTTCCACCGGAGAGCGGTGTAGGAGGAAACTTCCGACCGCGGGCTTTTGTCTCTGCCGAGTAGAGGGAAAGGAGGGTGGCCTCGAAGGTGGCAAGGAAAGAGGCGGTATAGGTGTGCGTCACGACAACATGGTGGAAGTTAGGGTCAGAGGACAAAGTAAAGGCCTGTGAGGAGGGGTCGTCGCTGGAGGTGATGGACAGGCGAGGGTGACAGAGACGATGGCAGAGGCATCAAGGGAGTTGAGGAGGGTGCAGGCACAGCACTCAGACTCGGAGGCAGAGTCCACAGCAGCAGTGGAGGGGGGACGGAGAATGGAGGCAAAAGGAATGTGGGATTGGGAGGGTCCGCTGGTTGGGGTTGGGTTAGGGTTCGGCAGAGGGCAAGTTCTGGTCCGGTTTAACCCACAGGCTCAAAAACTTGGCCTGCCACCAGGCACGCGACTGGGCCCACCCTAAAGCCCACGGGCCTGCCTGACCCATTGACAGCCCTATGCAACAACATTAACAGGACAGGGCCCAGACAAACAACCATGTCCAATCACACTGCCCCAAGATGCAAGAAGCATGCTTTATTTTTTATTTTTTCCAGCCATCTGATTTGATTGGGGAGCTGAGCTACACTGTCCAGGCCACACAATGCCCTTGCCGCATCGCAACATTCCTCTATGTACACGTGTGCATGTGTGTATAGCTATAAATATATAGGGGAACAACTGGTAGAGATATACAGCCTACCTTCCAGAAAGGTGCAAATATGCTAACGCTGGAGCCTTTGAGCCTGGAGAAAATAAACACTTCTTACTAACCCCTTTACCAACTTCCCCCACTTCTTGTAGCATACAAGCAGGCTGCCCACTAGTATCATCTGCCTCTTCTCTCTCCCGTCTCTGCAGAATGTGAAACTTGATTATAGATGAATTATCAAAAGCGTAGGCCCACACAGTGTTTACAAGAGCAGCATATTTAAGTAAATCTTCAAAACCTCCAGTTCAAGCTTGCATGTAATTACACAAAAGTATATGTGGATGCCCAGTTACCTTCGAACCTTGTTTCTCCCAAGTGAGGCCAATGGCATCGCCACCAAGAGAATCATACCACACCTTGAAGGTGTTTGGGAACTCCTTCTGCAAGTAAAGTTATTGACCAGAGGTCACACCTCATTTATCACAAAGGAAAAAGAGGTCCATATAATTTTTTACCTTCAGGTCTTCCACAAATGATCTGGTTGGATCAAAGCCAACCATCAGCTTATTCCTCAAGTCAGCCAAACTTCGTATTTGCCCAAGAGGCAAGTAGGGGTGAAAGGCGTTGGTTGCTTTTCCTCGAACTACATGCTTTCCTGATTGAACAACAAGGTGAGTTCATTTTGAAATCCCCATGTCCACCAGAAAATGGGACGGACATAAGCACTGGGAAAAAAATACCTTGTTTCATATCAGCAGCAAAAAGGAGGCGCCAAGGATAGCAAAGTTTATCTCGATGCAGAAGGATGACTGCATCATAGTTATTTAAAGGAGTCCGGAATAGGCACTGTAAAACAAAGCAGCACTTTTAGATGTATTGATGACATCGTAAGTCCAATTTAAAGAGAATCTATTAATTCTCACCTCCCATGTGTAAGGACCAGCCTGACCTTGTAAGATGAGATTAGTTAGAAAGTCTGCACTGCTTCGAGCATAACACACCAATCGCTTAAGCACCTTTACAATGTAAATGATTTAGCCAGATGTACTAGTACTGATAATAAATGTAAGTCAAGCATGACAATAAGTCTTCGAAAAAACAAAAAAGAACAATTGTAAGTGCAAAACATGTCCATCGATATAACTTCATCTACCATAGTTTAATGAAACTGTGCAACTTGCAATTCAACAGGATGCATTTACCAGGTTCATTATTGTTATCACAATAATCACCATCATACCATCAATATGAAGCATGGATGGAAGAACTGGATCAGATTATCTCATCCAGATTCTGCCCAATCTGATTCAATCCCAATCAACCAAAGGACCAGGTTAGTGGTATCAGCCTGGATTAAGTGATCCAGGGGTCAATCAGTCAGATAGACCATGTGCTTGTGAAATGAAGTATAATCTGCAGGTTGTAGCCCTTGGCCACTCTAACCGCTACACTCTAACCGCCTAGCTCTGGAGCGGCCCGTTCCCAGTTGTAGCCCTTAAGACCCCATATGGCGTTGGTGGTTGAGCGGCTAATCCCAAGCCATTCAGGCCCATTGAGCGGCCTGTCGTCCAACTGCTAAGAGATTGAGCGGCCACGTTAAAATCGTTTAACTCATGCAGAATTTAATTTATGCATATTCAATTCAATTATGCTTCTATTATTGCATATTCGCCATGTTTAACTTATTTTATAAACTGTGGCACATCTTTACATCCCGATAGAGTTACTTTCTCTTTCAACAGTAACGAGTGACTAGTCAGGGTCACGCCCGTCGGCGCTCGTCCAAACGCCCCTAACCATGTGTGCACACACAAACTTAATGCCTTGAGCTAGGCCTCTAGCTAGTTTCCCCCCAGTAGGACGCTACTACAAGGCAAGGGGGGCACGAAAACTAGCCTAAAAATTGTCTCTCGGGAACTGCCCTGCCATCACTCCCAGATGGGTCGACACACAGAAAAGTATCATCAGGTTACGACTAGTGGAGGTTCACTAGACACAGAGACTTCAAAACATCAGTGCTAAAGTACAGACATGCTAAGCATGCACTGTCACTCATACTACGAAACACCAAGCACAAAGCACAGGGTAGCACACCAAACTACCACCAAACTCAGGATAACAACTAGACCTGCCGACACAATGATCCTTGAGTCTCACGACTCAGGGTCAAGGTCGTTGTACGAAAGTGATAACATGTCGCCAATCAGCCTAATCCCTAAACCAAAGTCACAGTAAAATACCAACAAAGGAAAAACATCTGCATAATACGAATTACAGAGACCTAAGGGATCACCAAGGCCCTCAAAGCTTATGGACACACAAATTGAGGTAAAAAAGCACCTCAAGACGTCCAAAACCATGTCTCGATCTTATACAAAAATTTTGAGATATTCACGAGGTCACATGTCAACCACTAGATCTTACCGAGTTGATCAAAAACCAATAGCGACTCTAAAATGGTACGGAATACTAATTGACATCAAAGCACTCCCGGCTACCTTATAACATGGTCATAGCCCTCATAGGACATTAGGGACATCCACGGGACAACGGGCAAATCACAAGGTTGAGCCAAGACAATTGGAAGCCAAAACATTGGGAAAATAACACTATGGGAAGAAACGGTCGTTCGCCTGGCCGCTAGGCAAACCAAGCAATCAGCCAAAGGGCCACAACCCTCACACAGAGAACACAGACACTTGGCGATCATAAAAAGGGCTGCAAGGTGACTGCAGTGGTCATATAAATGGTCGCTAGGCCCAGTCAACCCCCGAACCGACTTAACCAGCCAAACCACGAAAAATGGTATATAATAGAACCACTTATAGAACTTAGCAGTCTACAAATAGGCCGCTAAGGACCAAATAAAAACTATAACTATCAGAGATGCAGAATTAAAACAAACTAGATTCTACAGGGTCTGAAGAACAGTGATGCACTCAAACAAACACTGAATATGCAACTGAGTTGCTCACTGGAGAAAGAGTGGCAGAACAAAATCACTTGGGATCTTTCATAAACAGAATCAAATGGAATATATGCAACCCAAGACTCAGGTTAGACTAAAGATTCAATTCGGCCTATGAATACATACCAATCGAATAGGGCAATCAACCACATTAAACAAGCAATTTTTAGGTGATTCAGTCTGAAGACTTACGTCCACCCCCACACTCCAACTAGAGTGTGGCTTCCGTTGATACATAGCATAATCTGCTGGGCAATACAGCTTAGCCTACAACCGCTGACGAACAGCTAGCGCTGGGCCTTATAGCTTAGCCGACCGCTGACTCATAGCTTGACCACTGGGCATTACAGCTTCACCGTCTGGTGGGCAATATAGCTTGGCCATCCAGAGGAATCCTCCTCTGCTATTGCTGAGCAACATAGCTTGCTCTGCTGAGAAACAGCTTGAAACAAAGGTAAAAAGAGAAAACGAAAGATGATAGAACACAGCGACAAAAAGTTATAAACGATGGAACACAGATGCAGCTCTCAAGGAGCTGACTGGCCTGGATTTGATCCACGATCCAGTAGAGACAGATCTTTAATGAAGTCTTCTTCAATCTTCCCCACGGGCTCTCTTCCTTTCTCTCTTACTCTTACTCTTCCTCTTCCTTCTCCTTCCTTTCTCTTCTCTACTGCTCACTCCTTTTTTTTTGGGTTGATCTTACGAACTCTCTTCCCTTCTGCTCTGCTACTGCTCTCTTTTTCTTTTTCTGTGGTTATTATCTTAATTTGCAGGAGGATGATTTATATACTGTTGTAAACCTTGGTTTGATATTTTGATGATGGCCAACAATCTTGGTCTGATGATGGCCAACACTCATACCTTATTCTGTGCTCTTATGTCTTAGCTTTGTAGAGTCAGAGCTTCCCTTTAGAAAGTCCGTGCATGGTCAGTGCACATCTTGCATGACTTGTTCAAGTCCGAGCATGAACAAACTCCGTGCATTGCATGTCCAAGCAGTCTTGAGTCCTTGCAGCAGGTCTCTAGCAGCTTTGGTTTTAGCAGATATGCTAGCAGTTTCAACCTCTGTCGGTGTGTTGGTAGCTTTGAAAGATTGGAGGTTACTTGATGCTGAGCTGGCGGAGCAACATTCCAGCTCTGTAGCAGATGAGGATGATTCTACCCCCACGCCTTCTTGAATCACCATGTCTTCAGTGGAGGTGACCTGTTCTTTTCTGGTAGTAGGTATTTCCCGATCTGTCTCAGCAGAAACTTCCTCGATCAGTAGAAGGGGTGCTGATATCACCACCAAGGGAGGGCTACAGGAGAAGGATAGCCTTGCTTCCTTACTGTCTTCAGCTTCGCTACTACTGGCCGTGTCAAATCTGGCTAGGAAAGTCATCTCTTCAGGGTAAACCTGCTCCCAGCATCTGCAAGGAGCTATGGCTTTTGATTCTGGGTCTCTCGACTGAGCTGACTCGGTATGTTCAGCCTTAGCCAGGTATTCATCATAAGTTGCCCCCAGTAGACTATCCTTTGTTGCGAAGAAAGCAGAGATGGTGTCCACTTTATAGCACCCACTATAATAATATTCTTCAAGGGTGAAGCCCAACCCTAGATGTTGGGAAACATGCCTCAATTGTTTATCCAGGCGGGCAGGATAACAAAGCCTTTTGAATGCTTCTTTCTCCTTGTGAGGCTGGCTGGAGGGGATATGCTATTTTTAGAATATCTTAGCCACCCAGTCTATTCTGATCGTCAGCCCTTGAACAGGGACTAACAGATTCTCTATATCTTCAAGGAGATGACAATCGGTATCCTCTTGTATAGGGTGCTCTTCGGTTGTATAAAATAAGCTGCTAGGGCCTTCAGACTGTGCTATCTCCAATGACTTGAAAGGCTCGACAATGATGTGATCGAGACAGAGTATTGGCTTGATAAGACCCTCAGGGATCTTGATATGGCCGTGATGCTGATCGACCTCAGCTTCATTGGCTTCAGGGTAGGTGGCAGGAGGTACAGCTCTACCTACGTCCCCTGTGCTGGCAATATGTGAGACCGTCTTGGGATTGACATATCCCAGTGGCGGTGGTGGCAACCAACCATCACCGGAGGTGTTTTTTGTTGCCCTGGCGGGGGTCCTGGCTTTAGAGGTCGAAGTTGTTTGGATGACATGTTCTGTAGACACTTGCAACTCCTGTGTCACTCTGGATTTTTGGCCTTCTCTCCCCATGTGTCTCTCTCATAATTAAAAAATCCCCTAAACACAGAAGTCGAGGTGTTGCAGGTTCATTTGGTTGGGATCATGGGATTCCAATGATTGGAATCCCACAATCCATCTCCATGAGCCCAACCAAAGGGGCCCTTGGTTATTCTTTGCATGCTTATCATCCGATCCCTTCCTGACTTAAGAATTCTAATGTGCAGACATGGCAGCTTTATGAAGAGGAGAGATTGACGGAACTAGTTGACCCAAACCTTTCAGAATATCCTGAAGAAGAAGTCCTTCGGTACATTAAGGTAGCCCTTCTCTGCACACAGGAAGCAGTCAATAGAAGGCCTTCAATGCCGCAGGTTTTTGAAATGCTGTCTAAGCCCGTTAGACTGTATGAGGCGCAGCTGACGCCCCCAGGTCTCATCCATGGAACGAGGAAGGGCGGAGCTCTTAAAGCCATTAGTTTGACCACCACGCCAATGAAATCTTCATCAGTGGCTAGCTCGGTCATCCAGTGCAGTTCTGCTTCTGTCAGTTCCTCTGAAATAGTTCCGAGATGATCCCTGTTGAAATAACGTGCAAGTAATTCGATTCTCAGAAAGAAAGAGATGCAGTAGTTGTTGGCATTCACGTACGTACGGAAGGAGAAAGAGTTTGCATGAGCATGGAGGCACTCTTTGCGTGATCCCAGAGGCCTTGCATCTGACTTAAGACAGTCTGCAGGAGCTTGTGGCATACTTTAGTCTTGTATAATTTTTTGATTCTTTCAATTCTCTAATCGTTGGCTATGCTGTAAGGAATTCCTATATTTTTGCCATCTCAGAAAACGATGGGTTCTCATCTGCACAAAGTGCAGTATATGTGAGTGGAAGTAGCATTACATCAATTATTAATAGATGGGAGCAAATTTCGTTGTTATGTTTCTACAGAATGCTAACATTGTGCTGCACGCTCTATGCTGAAGGCAAAGTGCTGCAAAAGTCGTGCTTCTACTGAGATGACGAAGCTGCAATGAGACACCTAAAAAAACACTAATCCTTATGTTCACGAGTCAAAATGATGTCCAGAGATTGCGTTTAGAATGTAGTGGCACGACTGACCGCATTCATGTTGAAATGCATCCAACACCACTATCATAATTTGCAAAACACATCCCCAAACATGTACACTTTTTACTTCATTTAGAACACTCCCAACAGAACAGTTGCGTTTTCAAACACACATAAGAACTAATCGTTCAAAATGACTGCGTTCATGTTGATACACGCTCCATATGTCCAACGTGATTTCCAAAATGTGTCCACTACCAAATGATGCTATTTACACTGATTTATAGTCTGAGGGGAGTGAATTCACCAGGCCCAGCGTGGCTCGATAATGTCTGGCCCATTACAAGCTAGGGCAGCCAAGCCCGTAGCGGTCCACCCCTTCTAGTTGGTGGCCCAGTAAACGCGGCCCAATGAAGGCCCATGAAAACTTCTCCAACCCTCGGGCAGAATCTTCATGAGCATGCATCTCGCATGCCACAAAGCTTACCAACCTATGAACGTTGGAGCTCTCATCACGGGACTTACCACCACGGGTCCACCCACGTCGCCAAGATGCTCGCCACAAGGCCTTCCCTTCAAGAATAGGTGAGAGGGCGACGAGAGATCCTCATGATCAAGTAGGACACCACTCCACGAATAATGTCATTGCTAAGTTAGGTACACCCTTGCATCCAATATAAATAGGTCCCAGTTGGGCCTAGGATGGAGAGAGATAGATATACACGAAGAGGCAGATACAACCACACCGAGAGAGAGATAATACACACAAGGGGAGAGAGCTCCTCACGCGCTCACATGGGCAGCCATCGAAGGAGACTCTAGGATAGCAATGAGAGAGAGGTCCCCTCCCAGTTCTCCTCTCCCTGTCACTCTGAGCATTCTCCACCTCTTCGAGCACTCTCCGGGCACTCCTAGAACATCATCGCCACATCACCAGATTTGAACTCTCTCCCTCTTCCATTCTCTCTCTCTTCAGCTTTCTTTCTACTTTCTCGTGTGGTTTTGACTTAAGCATCGGAGGTTGTCCCCTAGGATCTCTCCCAAAGCATCTTTTGATGCTCCTTCTAGTGGTTGCAGGTTTCCTCAAGATGGTCGGTTGCTCTTCCTCATTAAACAAATCTCAAAGGTGTGGTACAAGTATCTTGCATGACTTGCATAAAGCATGATAAATTGTTAATCACTTAAAGCTAGCTTGCTCTTGAGATATAATTCCTATTGGGCGATTCGCTCATCCAGTTTATTTCCAATATTTTTCAGGTAACGACCTTAGTGGTGACGAGACCGAACAGGATGGGCAAGGGCAAGAGTGAAGAGAACTTGACATCTAGATGAACCGTCTAGTTTGATTATCTTGCGTCTTATAATTAAGTCTAGTCGGGTGTCTCATTGTAATGTTTCCTTCATTGAGTCTTTATTTTAATGGGTCCAACATGTAATAAACTTATAATTGAAATGAAATTTCTATTTTGTTCAATTATCGGAGTCTTATTTTGTTCTGATCGACACAATTGTTTAACTGCCACGTTCCGAGCAACGAACACGTTCCGCTGCTATCGGTTCGGGGCGTGACACTTGATGTACTTGATTTTGAATAAATGAATAGAATGCTTTGATTGAATAAAATTTAAAGTTGGCTTTCTTTCTTGTGTATTCGTGTGGGTTGAGGTAGTTCTCGGGAAATGACACGGCCTAAGAAAAGATCGCTAGATGAGTAAGACGGTCAATCATTGACCGTACAAATGAGTAAAATGGCCTTAACTAGACTAAGAGATAGAAAGGCATCAAAAGCTCAGAGTTAAGGGCTCTCGGATAGAAAGACAGTCTATCGAGGGATAGTTAGGGGTTAGAAGGGTCAGAGAAAGATCGCTGAAGTAATAAGCGGTCATCGACAGACCGTAAGACTATAAGAGCCAGGAAGAGCCAATAGGCTCGTGAGTAATAACTCGGGGAAACTAAGGCGGCCTTGTAGAGATCGTCGAAAGGAATAAGACAGTCATCCCATGACCGCTTAAAGAATGAAAATGGCCACCGAGAAATCACCGCTATGTAGATGCCAGAATTGCCCGTAGACCTGTCTTTGCACACATACTTAAACAGCAAAAATAGGTTAGATCTGGTTTACGCTTAACCCCTTGTCGTTGGCAAGCATGGTATGAGATCAATCCTTGAAATTTGGTCAAGAGGTTAAGCCTTATTAAATAGGCAGAATGAACATAAGAAAAAGAAAGCAATGCATGCCATGAAATGAAAGTCATGATGATAGTCTCCCTTCATCACTTTGCCAAGATAAATGCTCCCCTAGGGCCTCTCCCAAGGAGCGCTGATTGTTTGTTTGTTTATGTGATTTCAGGAAACCACAATGGTGGTCAGATTCGCTGCTTTGACTTTTGGCCCTGAGGTCGTGGCCCACCACGCTATCGGTGGGTACCTGGCGGTACCAACCATCTTTGGCTCCTTCTCGCCAGTGGTTAGTTTCCCCAACTTCTTGGGGGTAGCCTTTGCTGATCTATTGGAGATAAAGGCCCCGGAGTTGGCCGAAAGGAATATCAACATGAAGCCTAGGGCCTACAGTGCCCGAAGTCGCAAAGGCTTGTTGTCAAGCCACACTCAACTGACCAACTGCATGGTGCACCATGTGCCCCAGGGGGCTCGCCCCGCCTACCACAATAATCTCGGGGTTTGTCGCCAGGGGAACTCCCGAACAAGAGTTGCTGCTCCTGTTGCTGGATGGTTGTCAATGTCTGGAAAGTCTGTTCTGATCGGTGGTGTCCCCATCTTCCTAGATGGACGCGATGCCCAAGCAATCCTGGATCTAGTGGTCGTCGCTGTGCCAACCCGCAACTCCTTCCAGACCCTCTCTAGGAGGAGAGCTGAGAGAGAGGAAGCTAGTCATTACGACTGAAGAGAGCTGGCCGCAAGGCCAAGAGAGTTCAAGCAGGTGTGGGTCCCCAAGATGACCCAACCTATCTACCAAGAGGCACCTGTTCACCACCTCCCCGAGCCTATTGAGACGAGGAAGAGGAATGAGAGGGGCTTGGCCCCGAGAAGAGAAGAAACAGTCGTGGATCCTCCACGCCGCACTAGTTTCAGGGCATGTGTCTGACAAGCCAATATCCCCACTGTGGGGAGAAGATTCGAGCAACTCGCCGGAAGGGCCCGGCTAGCGTACATCCCTCCAATGGGAGGTCGACAACTATCCCTAGTCCTGCAACAGGGACTAGGGCAAGAAGAGATGACCAACATGGTCAGAAGTTACTTCAGGGGTATGGGCAACCCCTCACTGGGCCAATAACGGCTATTGCAAGTAGCCGCGACCGAAGAAGATGACGGCCCACCAATGGCAGTTGAAGAAGAGGAAGAAGAAAGAAGAATGACGTCATCGGTCATCTATTCCTCCCAACACCCTATGAACCTGCTCGCCCTTATTTTTTTACTCTCTATATATATATATATTTAGAGAGAGAGAGAGAGAGAGAGAGAGAGAGAGAGAGAGAGAGAGAGAGAGAGAGAGAGAGAGATCTATCAAAGGTGAGCAAGTCGTCTTTTTGTTCAAGTCCGTTGTACCTATCGGAGATACTGCACCTGGCCGATAGATACGTGTTACCGCTCATTTGGAGAAAATGAGTCTCTCTCTCTCTCTCAGGATTAAAATTGTAAAAGGTTGCATATCATGAGCTCGTTCTGACGTGATGGCTCAGAGACTGGGAGCCTCTGGCCCTTTGACTCACGCGCGTGTACCCAAAAAGTACGGGTGTTCTCATCTGCCTTGTGAATCAGACTAGGCAAAGCAATCTCAACCAGGAGCCTGTTGGCTCTTGTGACTTCACCCCTAGCGTAAACAAGACTTTCACAATCAGACAAGTACGTAACTAGCATGAAATTAAGTGAATTCTGGAGAGAGGAAAATTCACGATCCGTTGCTTTATTATATAAATAGTCCACTAAGAGATGCTCGGTCTAGTAAGTGACAGTCTAACTCTATATTAACGGTCCACTTGTGAGAAGTCCAAGAGTCAAGGGACCAAAAGATAGCCATCTAATCTGGGCTCGATCGGTCGATCACGTGAAGGACTTCTCCAAGCTCGGGAGGAAATCTAATGCACCACCAGCCCGAACTAGTGAAGGCCATCGAGACAACTCCATCGATCGGGAATGCTCGAGACTAAAGTGATACGCGATAGTCCAGACTCCAAGATGTGGATATCCCTTATCCGAAGGTGGATAGATCCACAGCAGGGATCCCCCTTCCGAGTCTGGAGCAAATTTATTGTAGCCGGGCATCTATCCCTAAAAATTGATGGTAAATTTTATGCCAGTGCCTGAGAGAGGAGAAAATGGAGGGGATAAGGGGAGAACAAGAGTCCTACAATAGTTAGAATTCGAACCGAGGACGTGATGCCCTCTGTCTAACCACCCCCCGAGATTCTCGCGAAACAAAAGAGGGAGTTTGTACCTATTTAATTCCGAGGACCTTCCACGAAGAGGTAAGTTCTGATCTCAACCCCTCAAAATAAAGATAATCATGAGGACCACATCTCCAAGGGGTCACGAGGTCGGAGACGCCTCGTGCCATAGGGAATGCCGAGAGATGTCCTCATCATCTAGTGTGCTTAATTTCCACATCTTGTACATCTCCCTCCTTGCATGTCTATTCATGTCATTGAAACTATTAAAGAAGGAAAATCTTGTGGAGTCCTTGATAAATGTGGAGTCCTTGATGTCATCATATTATTCTGCAAGGGCTATCAGTCTTCATCATGCGTGCAATTAGATCATTCCTTTACGTTCCCATGCATTGCATAAAAAACACAAAATTCAGACAAACCAGAAAACTGAGTATGCTGAACGACTGCATAAACACATTGCATGTTGTGTCTTTTTGTTGGCTATGACTAGCCTTGTTCTGAGCTATACCTACTTGATCTGATGATAGAAAATTCTGAACATGACTTTTATGCTTTGGAATATGCTGCATCCTACTGTTCTCAATTTGCTCCAGCCCATCTCTAAAACTGGCTCTCTTGTTGGTCACTCTTATATGATGCCTTTCATAAACTTCACATTGTGCTCATGACTACTTCTGACTTTGCTATCTCTATTGCTTCTGGCAATAATTCACCTTGCTTTCACTATTTCACCCCTACCTTTGACTATCTTCTGTTATATTTGCTTCCCATATTCCTAAATGTTTCACATATTCTCTCCATCACTCCTATTTTGATGATGTCAAAGGGGGAGAGGTTATATGAGTCATTACTTGATTGTCTTCTTCCTCGCAAAGGGAGAGAGGTTTTTTTAAAAAAGGAGAGAGATTTCTTTGGGGAGAGAGGTGTTAATTGACTCAAAGGGAAAAGTTTGCAAAAAGGGGAACTTTTGCTTAGTCTGAACTGAATGCTCATTGACTTACAATTGATCATAGTTGAATTCAGTTGAAATAATGTCTCACAGTTGCCATCATCAAAAAGGGGGAGAATGTTAGTGCATGTGTCGTTCATGCATGATAATTGATTTTGATGATGTCTAACTATAATTCATTATTGTTCTATTCATAATGATCAAACCATGATTCAATATGTCTATTGATAAACATTCAGGTTGCAATGCTATGCTATTTTATGAGAAATTTGTTGGGGGTGCTAGCCGCCCGCTAACCATAATAGCATCTTCAGGGGAGAGTAGCCCTATAAGATACCTCCCCTGGAGGTCAGGGGAGTCTAGATCCCTCCTCCGTCAGGCTTATACAACAAGAGTGGGGGCAGCACTGTCACCCCTTCCTTCCTGGAATTTTTGAAAATGTCAAAGGGGAAGCGACCGTGTCGGGATGCCAACCCTACAATCGGGAATACCCACCCGTAGCCCCGGCAATCTTCTAGAGTTCTAGATGAAGATGAAGCCTGCCCGATAGCAGCCAACGGGGGGCAACAAGAGCATGACACCAAGCAGAAGGGCGCAGAATCAGAGCCCAATGAGGCAGGTCTATCAGGGGCCACAGTTCAAAACCCTTCCAAGCCTAGATGGGCAGAAGAGATGAAGCTATCCAATGTCTGGGCTAGAAGTAGAATAATGAAGCTACTTAAGAAGCTCCCGACGAGGTTCACCATCTGGGAGATCCTTTCTTTAAGCGAAGAGACCCAGCAGGCGATCATCACCGCTCTGTAGACCCTTGCTCAATATGAAACATGTCTTGCCGAGGCACCGCCATAGGCCAACGTGACCTTCACTCAGGAGGACATGCTACTCAACACTATCAGCCACAATAGGCCATTGTATATGAAAGGGCATCTGAATGGTTGAGAGATGAATAGAATCTTGGTTGATCCCGGAGCAATTGTTAACATCCTGCCCTACAGGATATATCAGACGCACCGCTTTAATGTGTGCCTCGACAAAGTTGGTGATATGCGTATCACCGGCTTCAACCAAAAGTGTGAAGTGCCGCTGGGGGTAGCAGAGTTCACACTCACAGTAGCGACCTCACAACAAAGGTGCAGTTTCATGTCATCGACTCCCGCACCTCGTACAAGGCACTGCTCGGCCGTCCCTGGCTACATAGGAACATGATGGTGCCCTCCACGCTCCATCAATGCATCAAGTACAACTTGGAAGGGAAGGAGGAAAGGATATTTGCTGAGCTTCACCCTTTCGAAGTGTTCGAGTGTCACCTGGCAGATGCTCCTCTATATGCAGAGTAGTCACAAAGGAACTCAGAGGCCAAGACCCCTGCCAGCAAAGCAAAAAGCACCTCCGGCGATGTCTCCACGATTTTGGATACCCTGTCCACTCACATGAACCACATGTCCACTCATATAACCACCCTCACAACCAGCCATGAAGACTCCCGCCAAGCCCTTCATCTCATGAACCACACTCTTGTTGACATCCAGCACCGTGGCCGGGCTCATGAGAACAGCCTTGCCAATGTTCAACACCGACTTTAGTACCAAGATCAGACTCTTGCTGACATCGGGCGTCGTCTTGGCGATCGGGGGCCTCCTGAAGATGGCAACAGAGGAGCTTCTATTTCATCACCTTAGTGTTTGTCCTTAGGTATTGTAGTTCACCTTTGGTCTATTTTCTTACATCCCATCCCCTCTTTTGATGATGTCAAAGGGGGAGAAGTAGTTAATATA
Organism: Amorphophallus titanum; assembly: GCA_024336825.1. Taxonomy (NCBI): domain Eukaryota; kingdom Viridiplantae; phylum Streptophyta; class Magnoliopsida; order Alismatales; family Araceae; genus Amorphophallus; species Amorphophallus titanum. The sequence continues at coordinate 10,563,896 of JANBPO010006887.1, read as the reverse complement.
TGTTTATATAGGTTTATATAATCTATGCATGTGTGTCCAAATATTTGTATGCGTGTTTGCCATTTGGCACTTGTGAGTCAGTTGCATTTGCATTGTCCATGTGTCTAGGAGTCCATGTCAATGTCTTCCAGTGTTCATGTACCATGTAATGAACCATCAATGAATGAAATGCACTTGGTATTGGACATACATATTGGTTTCTTCACTTTCGTTTACTTTCATGTGAATTTGGCAAATATGAATGAATGGATTGATTTGATATTAGCTTGATGGATGGTTTATTGTAAATGGCTTGATTGCCTTGCGGATTGTTAGTTTTGCCTATCCTCCAATTGATTCTATGTATATCAAATGGTGTCGGATGAAAGACAGGTCAGTCCGTCTGAAATCCTTCACTATGTGTGAGTGTAAACTCCGCCTCGTATAAGAACCACGTGGAAAGTGTGCAAGCATGTAATGTGTTGATGTCAAGCTCAAATTGGTTTTAATGGCACGTCAATGTTCTTAATGGAGTGGAGTTTTGTCATCATCAAAAAGGGAGAGATTGTTGAGCTTCCCCAGTTGATTTTGATGATAACAAAATCCCAGATTTGTTAAGTGGTCTCATGCCGTTTCCACTTGCATAGAGCAAGCACAAGTAGGCCCTCAAGGCCATATCCATCATGGTCTAATGCACAAAACTAATCATGCTTCAAAAATGCCCAGAATAAATCAAATAAATTCAAAATGAATGGAACAAAATGAGGCTTTCGAGGAGGCCCATGGGCAATCAAATGAAATGTCAAGGTACTCGAACTCAAAGATGATATTCTAAATTTCATTGACCTTCAGTCGGTGCCCCCGAAAATTGAAGACGGAGGCCAAGCCACAGATCGATGAGATAATAGAAGTCAATTTGGGATGTGAGGATGATCTCAGGCCGACCTTCCTCAGTGCCCAACTCTCTTCAGAAGAACAGAAGTTGTACATCCAGTTGCTGCAAGAATTTTGACACTGCTTTACTTGGAGCTACAACGAAATGCCAGAGCTTAGTCCCATAATTTTACAACATGAACTAGCTATAAGTCCCAAAGTGGAGCCAGTAAAACGGCTGCCATAGCATATGAGACCGGAGCTCAGCACACAAATGTGTAAAGAAGTTGACAAGCTCATTGATGTGGATTTCGTTGAAGAAAATCAATATACCATGTGGCTGGACAACATCGTGCCCTTGAAGAAGAAGAATGGGTAGATCCAGATATGTGTGGACGTTTAGGATCTAAATAAAGCATGTCCAAAGGATGACTTTTTGGTGCCAATAATGGAAGTCATGATTGATGCTACAACTGATCACGAGACTTTGTCATTTATGGACGGACCCTCCGAATACAACCAGATATGGATCGCGGAGCATGACCGGGCTCACACTGCCTTTCGAACCCCCAAGGGCAATTCAGATTAAAGAACACTAGTGCAACTTACCAGCGAGCCATGACCAGGATTTTCAATGAGCTTCTCTACCATAAGGTCAAGTGCTATATAGATGACCTAGTAGTTAAAACCAGAAGGAAGGAAGACCATCTGTAGGACCTCCGAGTCATATTTCAGAGGCTCATGTAGTATGAGTTGAAGATGAACCCCTTGAAGTGAACCTTCGGAGTATCCAGTGGTAAATTTTTGGGTTTCATTATCAGATCTAGAGGAATTGAGATAGACCCCACAAAGATCAAAGCAATCCAGGAGTTGCCTCCACCAAAGAACCTCTCCGAGCTGAGATCCCTGCAATGCTGTTTGGCTTAAATCCTACAGTTCATATCCAATTTATCAGGTCGGTGTCACCCCTTTCACAAATTAATGATGAAGGATGTACCCTTCTATTGGGATGAAGAATATAAGAATTTTATCCTCAAAATTCAGGACAAACACCATGCCACAAGGGAATAACGCCAGAACCAACTGACGACGCCTTTAGAGCCCCAACCAAACCTCGATACTTGCAAAAATCATGATCCTGAGGGACGCAACCAGACAATAATCACAGATAATGCCTCACTTACAACCCAACGCACATCGATCATTAGAGCAGGCGCATGCATAGGGGTACTATTTGGCAATCACCTCAGCCACATGGGAATCAATCACGACATCGTTGCCCCCATCTCGCTCACAGAGGAGACACAATCTTCATAACGAGAAACATCCATCGATCCATCCCAAGATCCGGCTCGTGGGCGACGGTCTAGGGTTTGAATGGTATCGGGTTATTCCCGGTATCCGGATCTTGGGTCGTTACATCACCATTCAAACAACCAGAAATGCAAGGGGAGTCGTCATGGGGAGGTGTCAACCCGGGCGATCTTTTCCCACCATGCACTCTTTTCTAGCCCGCAGAGCATATCTAGGCTGCTACCCAACAACGTCCCCCCCAGCTGTTGCTGCCACCTGTGCTGCCCCAATTTCACCAGGCACCACTACTATGCCCTGTGTTGTAGGCAACCCCTTTGGTTACTCTGTACCTATAGCCAGTGCATTTTTACCCTGAGCCGGTCGATCCGACTGCCATGAATAGGCTGATGGCAAAAAAGATGATAGAAAAGAAGCTAACCGAGCGGGGCGAAGGAGACTCTACTACGTTCGATCTATACCGGGTGCCATACCCACCACATCATGCTGCCAAGTGGCTCTCTCTAGGGAGTAGCAAGCTGCCAAAATTTGACAAATTCAATGGGCAGGGTTCCCCAAAAGAACGCATTGCATATTATATGATAGTCATGGGTGACTTGGCTATAAATGAATCATACATACTAAAATTGTTTGGGTCCTCGCTGACAGGGCTTGCTTTTGAATGGTACTCTAAAATACCAACTGGGTTGATCAACTACTAGCCAGATATGTTATGAAAGTTCGGAGAGTGATTTCACGTTACTGAAAGGGAGGTCACTGTGGCCAAATTATATTCAACAAGACAAGGCCTGATGAAACGGCTCTGGACTACATCAGAAGATGGAGCACTCATACACATATAGCACCCATATACTTGCGTATAGGCATAATCATATTAAAGAGCTTACACCCACATTCTGGACACATTAACTAGAGTGATCAGAACTTAAACATGAAATATAGATCGTAAGGTAAGCACAGAAAGAACAAACAATGGTAGCTTTACGCTCTGGGCCGTTGGACCTACGGGCAACTCCACACTGGATCTCCCCTCTAAAACACCTAGTTCGGATAACACTTTCCACTGGTAGTCCTTTCTATTGGATAGTCTTTTCCCTTGCACATTTGAGTAAGAGTTCCAAGGAAGAAACATAACTCAACTGGGCGATAGGGTCCATGTTCAGATTAGATCGTGACATGTAGTGGATCTTCTGTCTGGATTGCCCTGTGCTCATGCAGTGCAAGGTTTATTAACTTATTTATATTGGTGTGTGGTTTATCGTTCATGAAAATCTCCGTAGGCACGTATAAAAAATTTAAAGATATTAGAACATAAGTCTCAACTCAATCTATATATGTCATGTAACGTTCGTACTTACTGGGGAGCGTTTTAGAACAAAGGACTAGGAAAGTAGGTGTAAAGTTCATATCAGGTTCGTGTTTAAGAATCTTACTTTAAAAAAATTTGAAATTTGAGGCTCTTGTCCTTCTCCTCCAAGTAACTCGTCTTACTCTCTCCCTGATTTGTCTATTAAGGATAAGGGTTGGAGGAACATAGAACCCAATTTCGGAAAAATTAAGAGAAGAAGTTAGATAGTGATCTGAGAAGCTCATGTGAGACTTACCACAGTGAGACAACAAGGTTCTCTCAAGAACGCTCCAACGAATGCAGGAAATCAAGAAAATGAGAAGAACAATGGTAGGAGAAAGGAATAAGAGTGAGATATAAGTATTCTCTTTTCATTCTGGTGAGGACTTGCCATTCCTACTACTGCACGTGGACACATGCCAACCCTTGCATACTCTTCAAGACACCCTTACATGCAGAGTTAGACCGTCTGACCACTCTCATCCTTACAGACCTTCTCCACGGACTAGCACTCTCTCCCTACCCGTTGGTCATGTCGCTCTAAACCATGTAGAAATCCAGTCAAGTTCAAATCCTTGTAGTATTCAAATCCATAGAAAATCTACGCCCCCCCTTCCTTCCCATTTCCCCCCTCCATTGGGCGCACCCAGCCACCCACCTTCACCTTTCTAGCCATTCCTGTAACTTCAGCCCTCATCCCTGCCTTCTCAGACCCCAGGAGCATCCAGCCATGCCCCTTTCATGTCCCACATCCACCAGCCCTCATCCCATTTTAACCCTCACCCATCTCCACTTTTCATGTCCCCTACACAGTCAGCCCTAGTTCTGGGTCACAAGCAGAAGAGTACTAGCAACTATCAGAGAGTGCCACGGCATCATCGTGAGGCTTCAGGAGGCGCACCATATACCATTGGAACCATCATCTAGTCAGCTTCGCCATGAAGGTAGCCCCACCGTCTTCCAATCTTAGAGTTGTCCGGGGGAGCAAATCTCGGCAACCTGTGCAGTTCCTCCTAGGCAGACAACCAGAAGAGGCTTGCAAAGGCTTGCAGAGGCTGTCACAACTGGATCTCTAAGATTCTTGGAGCAGCAATTGGCTGAGGGATTCCCCTTCAAGTCCTTTTTCATTTCCAAGAAGAAGAGATAATTTTGGACCTCGGCATCAAAATTTCTAAATTTTCCCTCTAAGGAGCACCTGGTCAGTTTCTCTGAGCCTAAATTGACGCACCCCCACTGTTCCGGCCTACGCGATCAGCTCTGACATCTTCCAAGGACGCCGTTGGTCCCGACTCGAAGAAGACTCGACCACATTCACAACGACTGGTCTAGCCTTCAACAGAGCATGGGACTATTCGTGGTGTCCTCGTCTTCCAGCAGTATCACTCTGGGAGAAACCAGAACCAGAGCAGTCCAGCATGGTTCCAGACCCTGCCCCGGCCAGCGACATCGACAGAAAATTCTACGAAAATTCCAATGTCCTCCTGGGTCAAGTCAGAGAGTTTCAGCACCAGTTTCAGCCTTTTCTGAGCTCGACAAAGATCATGGTGGCATCGTCTTCGACTGTCTGTTCGGCTATTCCAGAAGCTGGCAGAACTGGCCGAGCTCGGCTCATCGGTTCCTAGCTTCACTCCCCCTCCCCGCCTAGTCGGCTTACAGTCGCTCCCTACATGGAGGTAGTGTTTGGTTGTAAACCTCTTAACCCCCACCCCGAGAACCCCCCTCCCAAGATTAGAGGGAGTGAAACGGGGAGGATCTAGATGTTTTGGATGGATAGAATAGGAAAGGGCATGATGCCCGGATGAAACAAGAGATCCAGAGGTTCCAGAGGAAGAAGACAAGATGAGGCGTAATGCCCTGGGAATTGAGAAAAGAAAGAAGGGGCTCGATGCCCGAAAGGTATAAGGGAATCTAGAGGTCTTGGAGATGAAGGTGAATGATGAGAAGGAGGATGGAGAAGATACATAGATGAAAGTGAATTGGGAGGAATAGAATGTGGAGGATCCAGAGATTCCGAAAATCAGGGAATGTATGGGTTAGGAAACCTAGGAAAGGAAGATTGCAAATGAATGCAATGCAAGGAATGCAAGGGACACATGGAATGCAAGGGATGCAAGTAATGCAGGGGATGCAAGGAAGGGATCCTCCTTCTCGCCCCATGGGTGACCCATAAAAAGAAATTGATAAGTGGTAGGTTAAATGGAATAGAATAAAGGGTGAGTGAATTGGTGCAAGGCCCTTCATTAAAAGAATGCCGGCTCCCCCATGGTAAATGATGTGCTCGGCCAAAAGGCTCAAAGGATGAAAATAGTGCAAATAGGCTCTCATTGGGAGTAGAATGTGTTATAGTAATATAGGAGAAGAACCCCTTCACTTCATTATGAATTTGCACTATGATGGAGCGAGGGGTAATGAGAGCATCAAAGATATCCCAGCCAATGAATAACATAACCTTGACAATTTGGGCATGAGCCCTTAGTGGCATCAACTCATGAGAATCTTGCTTAATGAGCATCATTGGAGACTTTTCAATAATGCCCAGCACAATGACACGGATCGGCATTCAGCAAATGAAATCTTGGCTTTTGAACAACATAGCCATAACCAACTTCCTCTTGCCCGACTCTTGAATATCCTCTTCGACACATATGCTTGTAAAAACGCACCCACTCCGAGGGGTGATGGAAGAAGGTGAGGCGAAAGCATTAGGTTTAATAGATGATGGTGGTTTAATGGAGGGCGTTAAATGGATAGATAAGAGTGGAGGTTAAAGCACATCAGGGTTCTCCCCTTGCACAAAAGTCGATGGGTTGGCTCGAGTGCAACAATGAGTGGATCCTACTCAGAGTTAGCCTTGGGTTTAGGCAAAGGGGTAAATGGAGGGATAAAAATGGTTGGCTTTTGGATTATGGGGATAATGGAGGGCTAAGGTGGTGGCAATGGAAGGTTAGTTGGTTTGGAACAAGGAAAAGGGTTGATGGTATGCTTGGCGGGGGCCAGGGTGTGGAGATTGATAAAGGTATAATGGTTGGAAGTGAATCAATGGAGGGCTCGGATGGCTTGGTGGGGGTTAATGGTATGGAGTTTGAAGCTATAATGGTGGATGGTTTAGTGTGTTGGAAGCATCAAATTTTAGGTGGGCGAGAGGCCTTAAGAATAGGGGAAGTATCATGATGTGCCAGTGTAGGTGATTGGAGTATCGACCCATCATCGTAACACCACTTGGTTTCATAGATGGGGTCGGAGACATTGGCATAATCCTGAGCAGGAGATTCTTTGAGTAATGGAGGGAGAGGAAAGCGAAGGAAAGTCGGAGTGGGTGCCTTTTGAAAAACTTCATCATCATGTGTCGGCTCCAATTCTTGATCATTGCACTCAAGTGGATGCCGCGGTGGAGGTGTATTAATGGGTGGTGGAGGTGTATAATAGCATGGAGGGTTTTGTGAGTATCAATGCAAAGGTGTAGGACCACACGAATGAAGGTGATGAATAGGAGGTGGGCAGACGTCGTCCACTTGATCATTAAAAGTTGTCGGCCCTTGCTCACTCAAGTGGTTGATGCCAATATCGTCTATCCTCTCCTTCCAATCTTTTTCTATCTTGGTGATCTTGTCCATGAATATATGAAGATGATTGACTTCAGGAGGAGGAGGAGGTGGCCGCGGGCTTGTAACCCTCTTTAATTGTTTCTCCTTTGAAGTGATTTTATCGAGGAGAGCTTGTTGGAGGGGTGTGACATGTAAAGCAGAGGATTGACATGATGGCCTTGGAGGGGTGGCTTGACATGAAGGGCATAGAGAGTGGAGAGGTTGACCTGCAAAAGGACCTGGATTGGCCAGCGAGCAAGAAACATGTGGGCCATGGGGCCTTGAAGGATGAGGAATACAAGAAGATGGGTGATGGTCCACCCGTGAGGAAGGATGAATAGAAAAGTGAGGTGGGTGATGGACCGCGCGAGAGGTATTGGAAGGAAAATAGGAAGAGGGAGGCAGGTGATGGGCCACCCGAGAAGTAATGGAAGGAAGATGAATGGATGAAGAAGGTGGGTGATAGGCCACCCGTGAGGGAATAGAAGGAGGATGAGAAGGAGAAGATGCACCCTCAACAATAGCGTTAAGGGCTAGGATTTGTTGAGGGGTGAGATGATCTAATGCATGCAAAACTTGGGAGACCTTCTCATCATGTGGAGGAGATGGTCCTGGGGGGGATAGTGGCTAATGATTGATATTAGGGACCATAAGACTGAGAATTGCCCATGGGGCGGGCAGGACCATAAGAATAATGACGTGGTCCCTTAGAAACATTATCGTGAGGATTATAAAATTGAGGATTATAAGATGTGCTAGGTTATTCATCATCATGGGTATATAAATGATTCGACATGTTGATTTTGTTATCAAGGTGAAAATCAAACAATAGTCCAATCAAAATAATTTGAAAAGATATCAAACAAGTTGGATGTTTACGCTTGATTTTTGTAGTTGAACCTTGGTGAATTAAATGAGTTTTAACAATGTTTGATGTGATTTACTCAAGGTAGGGAACCTAGTTTCAATATGGGATCAACTCCGATGCTAACTAGGTTGATTCTCACTATGTTTAGGCCAACTAACCTGGGGAACTTCAAGGTACAACTAGCCCAGTGTCTGTGAGGGAATCTATAGGTGCGGAGACTTATGGAGGCCTTGGAAATGAAGATTCTGGTCCAATGAGACGAAGTGCTCAATTGGAGGGTCCTTCAAATTCCAAGAGGGGGTAAAATCTCCTAAAAGGGGTGGGGAGAGAAGGTCTCCCAAGCGCAATGCCCTATATGCAAGAACTAAAGCAAAATGAACAAAACATACAAGTATGAATAAGAGGAATAAATATATAGAAAATCAAAGAAACCAATGAAAGATCAAGATAGACACTCACATGAGCATGAAAATCAAGGCAATCAACATAACATGATGCATGGCATCCAACTTTTTTTTAAAAAAAAAGATAAGATAACAAAGTGGAATTTTTCAAAAAATCTAACAAGTTAACAATCACTTAGGGAGGGGGGTGTGCATTCTAATCATTAGAATCCCATGATCTTAGGCGCTTTTGGGGATCACCTTTGTGGGGATTCCAATGATTGGAATCCCCGATAAAGATTGATCCCCACCAAATATGTCAATAATACCTTGGTTTTGACGTTCGCTTTACATTTTAGAAGGGAGAGAGAGTAGAGACATAATGTGTTAGTTTTTATGCTTCTCAAAATCAAAGTGGAGTTAGATTATGGGAGATTTCTCGTGACGAGATATCTCTCCCATGTCATACATTTGTACGGGAGGAAGATTATTCAAAATATAATCTATGAAGTATGCATTCCCAAACGGAGTCCAAAACGAGAGTGCATCGACTTATATGCATAAAAAAATGTTGAAAAATGAGAGAGAGAGAGATACGATGAGGGGAGATGAATAATCCACAAAAACTCCACCTGTGGAGCTTCTGGGTGAATTTCGAACCCCATGTTTAAATGTCCATTTAATACACATCCAACATTTGACCAGTGTTTTAATGCGCATTTTAAACTTTCACCAACTATAATGTCACCATAATTTATTACAGCCTTACCATCTCCCATGTTTCCCACACAGCCTCCACCAAATGAGATTTTAGTTGTTAAAAAAATCTCTCATTGTCAAACAATAGGGAAGCTAACATAACAACATCCAAAAGGGTAGCTAATCCACCACTGAGAGGATTTTTGAAAATCCCTCCACCCGTGAGCAGAAACAAACGGCCCTTAGGACGTCGTCTTCCCCCGGGTAAGCTGCACCGAGTCCGGAGGGCAAAGCAGTTAACGTTATCGAATGTGTGGAGGACACGTGGCGCAGAAGCATTCGTCGTCGGGACGGTGGGTGATTGCGACGGTTCACTCGGTCGTTGCGCATCGCATCTCGGGTTAAAGGTAAACCAATGATTATATTTATAGTTTATTGCTTAATCCTTATCCCGACGGTCACCAACTTTGCACTTAACCTTAAAAAATGTTGACTGGTCCTAAGGGGTGGGCCGTGCAGAAGGAAAGACCGTCCTGCCTCTTCCTCACTTGCGTGCACATCTCTAGAATCATACATTTAAAATATTTTACTCTATGCCCTCGTATTTTTGATATTGTCATCTATATTCACGTGTTAATATTAGACCTTACGTCTATTCTGATGAAACTTATGAATTTCTTTGCATCGGTATAAACCCAATATCGATGATGAAACCAGCTATTGGTCGATTGGCACATTGCCCGATCAATGATGAAACCTATCTAGATTAGACCTTACGTGTATTCTGATGAAACTTATGAATTTCTTTGCATCGGTATAAACCCAATATCGATGATGAAACTAGCTATTGGTCGATTGGCACATTGCCCGATCAATGATCAAACCTATCCAGATTAGACCTTACGTCTATTCTGATGAAACTTATGAATTTCTTTGCATCGGTATAAACCCAATATCGATGATGAAACCTACTGTTGATCGTTTGGCACAGCGTCCGATCAATGATGAAACCTATCCAGATTAGACCTTACGTCTATTCTGATGAAAACTTATAAATTTCTTTGCATCGGTATAAACCTAATATCGATAATGAAACCTATAGTTAATCGTCTAGCACATCACCCGATCAATGATGAAACCTATCCAGATTAGACCTTACGTCTATTCTGATGAAACTTTTGAGTTTCTTTGCATCGGTATAAACCCAATATCGATGATGAAACGTATTGTTGATCGTTTGGCACATCGCCCGATCAATGATGAAACCTATCCAGATTCGACCTTACGTCTATTCTGATGAAAACTTATAAATTTGTTTGCATCGGTATAAACCTAATATCGGTGATGAAACCTACTATTGATCGTTTGGCACAGCACCTGGTCAACAATGAAACCAATCCAGATTCGAACTTACGTCTATTCTGATGAAAACTTATAAATTTGTTTGCATCGGTATAAACCCAATATCAGTGATGAAACCTACTATTGATCGTTTGGCACAGCGCCTGGTCAATGATGAAACCAATCCAGATTAGACCTTACGTCTATTCTGATGAAAACTTATAAAGTTCTTTGCATCGGTATAAACTCAATATCGATGATGAAACCTACTATTGATCATCTAGCACATCACCCGATCAATGATAAAATCTATCCAGATTAGACCTTATGTCTATTCTGATGAAACTTATGAATTTTTTTGCATCAGTATAAACCCAATATCGATGATGAAACCTACTGTTGATCGTTTGGCACATCACCAAAGTTGTGATTTTGTCTCTTTGTTGTTCATACTCATCATCTGAGTCTCTTGATCGACCCGCTCATTTAACTGTTCACACCCTGATATTTCACCTTGTTCAGGGCGTGACATATTCAGTCGATCAAACGACTTGATTTCAGTGTCAATCATTCTTTTCAACACCTCTCTTTTCAAGTTCTGCTTGTAAATTTCAACGGCATCCTCCTAGTGCGACGGACGCCTGCACCTCATGCTAAGGTTCATCCACCTTTTGATGTATTCCAGGGTGGACTCATCGTTCCTCTGCCTGGTTTCATATAATTTGGCTATCGTCACCTCCATTTCGGCGATGTGGAACCTTTCTTTGAATTTTCTTTGCATGTCCGGCCAATCAATAATGGACCTGGGCTACAAGCTTGAGTACCACTCTAAGACAAGCCCTGTTAGTGTGGACTTGAAGAACTTCAGCATGTACAACTCATCAGCAGCTACGTCGCCCATCACATTAGTATAGTAAGCAATGTGCTCGTGTGGAGATCCTTGCCCATTGAACTTCTCAATCTTTGGAGGCTTAGTGATGCCAGGGGGCAGCCTCTTAGCAACATGGTGAGATGGGTATGGTACCTTGTACCCATCAAATGAGGTAGAGTCACAATCGCACCTTTTTGCCAACTTTATTTCTATCATTTGCTCGACCATGAGCTTATTCATCACTGCCGGGTCAATCGAGTTTTGGTAAAAGTGAGCTTGTTGCATGTGCGGCGTTGTTAGCACGGCTGCGTAGGGCGTAGCAGGAACCCCTTGGAATTGGAGAACTGAAGGTTGCGGTGCAGCCACAAGTTGTTGTTGCGGGGGAGGAATGCCCCCACTATAGTTGTGCACTAGTTGTGAGGCAATCGCCTGTGGTGAAGCTTCAAATGTCTGGCTGTTACCTCCTGATGTTCCAAGCGGGCCTTCACCCTGTGCGAGTGCGGAGAGGTGCATATGCCTCTCACTCAATTGCTTCTTTAATGCTTCAATTTCTTGTTGGTGCTTGTGCAGCAACATCGGCAAGTCTGGGTCACTAACGGAAGGGTTGGGGTGGCTTCCCCTATCCTCGCCAGGTGTTTCTTCAGATGAGGTGGATGGCATGGTGCTATCTCCAATTCTTTATCTCAACTCCACAAAATAAGCTCAATGACTCATGTAGTTGTCATCACCAAAAAGAGGGAGATTGTTGGGTATAGTTTTATTTTGATGATGTCAATGCAACATGAAGTCATTTGGTCATTTCGATTCTCAGTCTGAAAATGCGTAAATGTAATTCTACATAATTTGTTGTTAAATGTTCCTCACATATTCTATTGATTTTCAGACTGTAATTGTTTCACAAATTAAATTTCAGGTTGCCCACATTTGATGACTTTCAAGCTTTCTATCTTTTTCAGTAAAAAAAGTTATTTAAAGTCGACTTAAGAAGCCAACAAAGTCGACTTAAGTCTTCCCGCTAGCTGAAGGACATATTGCTGATAAATGGTCCCGTATCGGTGACAAATAGATGTGTATCGGTGATAAATAGATGCGTATCGGTGAAAAATAAATAATAGCGCTGAAACACTTTAGATGCGAAGTAAGCAAGTCGACTTCAAAAGCCAGCCAGAAGCAGTTGCTAGCCAAAGCTGAAAGGCGACGAGTGAGATAGAATGAGGGTGAAAAATAACTGGTCAAGGGTGACAAATGACAGGTTAAGGCTGACAAATGACTTTGTAAGGGTAAAAAATAGGTCTTAAGGGGAACAAATGGAGAATGGGAGTGAGAAGCTATTGATGGTGAAGAATGAAGTCAACTCCAGTCAACCTCAAGACTAGCTACAGTAATCAAGTGGACTTCAGTTAAAGTCAACCCAGTCAAAGTTCACCAAGCTAACATCAACTTCAGTCAAGATAAATGCTAGTCAAGATGGCCAGTCAAACATTCACCAGTCAAAGTCAACGTTACATCACCAAGAGTCAAGCTGTCAGCTGAAGAAGTCAAGGAAACCAAAAGAGCAACATCTGTGACAAATGACTGAATAAGGGTGACAAATAGGTGAACACCGGTGAAAAATAGACGATAAGGGTGACAGATGGGTTGTTAAGGGTGTAAAATAGGCAACAACACTGAAGGGTTGAAAAGTGAAGAAGAAACGTCGACTCCATGTGCCTTTGGAGTCGACTCCACTGGAACCCACAACCGTGCAAGAAGAAGCTAAGTGTGACAAATAGAAGAACAAGGGTGAAAAATAGATATTTATGCAACTCTAACTTGGCACAATCCATGGCCTCGTACAAATATCCAATATCATTCTTCTCATCGCCATCCACCATTCTTAGAACCTTCACAAGAGGTGTGACAATTTTCAGATAAAGTGAGACCATGTTCCAAAATTTATTGTCTTCTACAATGTGGCACTGTTGAACCTTGGAATTTTGTTTTTTTTTTGTTTGTTTGAAAAAAAGAAAAAAGAAAAAAAAAGAAAAGAAAGAAGAAGGTTGCAAGAGCACCTCCCTCCACCCTCTCTCAAACATGAAGAGGCACCAGAGGGGGACCCCCTCCGGTCAGGCAGCACCGGAGGGGGACCCTCTGATTGCACAAGCACCGGAGGGAGGTCCCTCCGGTTCCACAGCAACAGAGAGGGCCCCCCTCCGATTGTGAACACAGGAGGTAGGCCCCCTCCGGTCACTACACCACCGGAGGGAGGCCCCTCCGGTGTCAGTCAAACGGAGGAGGACCCCCTCCGGTCCCTCTTTCATGCATGGTAGACCCAAAAAAGAGAGAGGGAGAGAGAGAAGAAGAAGAGAAAGAAAGAAGAGAAGGGTGGGGAGGAGATAGCCCACCTATTGAGATTCCACCGGAGGGGGGTCTCTTGACGTCTCCAACCGGAGGCACCATGCCTCCGGTCCCTATCCCACGGCTATATAAGGGAGCCGCAGCAAAACTACAAAAAAGGGAGACCGGAAGGAGACTCCACAGCAACGGCTGTAGAGGGCGAAGAAGGGTCCCCAGGTCTGCCATCCAAAGCGGAGCAGCAGAAGCGTGTCCAGCCTGTTAAGAGGGGAGCGGGGCATGGTCACCACACTTGAGCCACCCCCCCCGGGAGTTCTGGTCACCTCCTTTGAGAGTAGTGACCCTATGGAAACTCTCACCTCTTGCAAATGATCAAATGGGCTAGGGGCTGATCAAAATGGGCTTGTGGCATGGGCTATGGGCGGTTCAAAATAGGCTTGTGGCATTCAAAGGCAAAATCAAAGTGGCCTTAACAATTGAACGGAAATGATTGGGCTGATTACATTCAAAGGCAAAATCAGAATGGCCTTACAAATTGAACAGAAGTGATTGCAAGTCTTAGAAATGTTCAAGGTTATGAAAACATCAACCTCGGCATGCTTTATCTGCTAAAGGAAGACTGGATTGCTCTAATGGCCACAAGATAAAGGCGTATAAGTTAGGAAAGTAACACTAATACGAACAAAATGTTACAGCCAGATAATCTCAACAAAGAATTAGAACCATAAATAAACAAACTGACAGAAGTGGCAACTCCAACACGGCATAGAGGGGCGGAGTTGGGGTTGTGATAACGTTAATAGTTTAAAGTTGAAATGGTTGCAATGATTCCCAAAAGATCTATACCTGGTTAGCAAAATGACAGCTGCCTAATGTGGTAAAGGGAAGGGAGGTAATGGGGACACGAGGAAAACATAAAAGTCAAACATTTCGCTTGCACATAGTAGCCTCAAAAATCAATTGCCACTGAACATCACAACCACTGCACCAATAGAGGAGTCTTTATCTCTGCTGTCAGGGAAGCAATCATTTTCCCCTGCCCTTTTCGTTCTGTCACTTGGGAATGGAAATAGGCAGAGTGCTACTCTTTTGAACCAAGTGTGCAGATTGGATGTCCAATACCTGCTTGGTATTGGTGACCACCCACTAATCGGGGATATGGAGGACTTTCTTGGCTTCATCAGTGATGTTGCCCTGATTAATATCACCCTCAGTTCACCTGGCCCAATATGAGAACAGTGACTTCATGCTCAAGGTTGGACAGGTTCCTTGTTTCCATTGACTGAGGATCACTACCCACATGTATGGGCATCTTGTTTGGCTAGACCAGTGTCAGACCATAAACCCATCTTGCTGAAGACTAAGTACAGGCAGTTCAGGAAAGCTAACTTCAGAATGGAAAGACACTGGGTCAAAGAGGCAGACTTCATGGATACCGTAAGACGGGCCTGGAATGTGTGGAAACAAGAGCAATCTGCTATGACAGGGTTGGTGCATTGTTGAACCCTGAAATTTAAACAAAAAATAAAAGAAAAGGGGGAGGGACCCCCTCCAGTCATGACAAACTGGAGGGGCACTCCCTCCAGTGCACTGCAGACCAGAGGAGACCCCCTCCGGTCATGACAGACTGGAGGGGCACCCCCTCCTTTGCACTGCAACCAGAGGGAGGTCCCTCCGGTGACACATGACCGGAGGGGCACCCCCTCCATTAAGGTTATGCATATACAATTTTTAATAAAAGCAATGGAAGTAAGATTAATAATGAAGATCAAGGTAACATGCCAAGATTGAGCATAATTATACTTTCACTTATTACCAATTCATCTGTGGGTTGCTACCCTACTTACAGGTCTAGGTTAATATGAATTAAGCATGCTTAATACAATAATAACCAATTCTGTGTGACAGAACGACTAGTCCAGAACCGCTCAATAGGCCTTCGCGATCGGTCGATAAGCCACTCCGGTCATGCAGGCCCGAAGACCTTACAGGCCCTACACGGTTTATCGAGGGCTGTGGGGGTCTCTACGGGGTCTAGAGTTAACCGCTCACCCAATAGAACGGTCTAGCATTGGGCCATCCTATTCCAGGAGATTTTAAACGTGGTAAATAGTTAAATGGTAAAACAAGAACCGTCTCCCTAGACCGCACAGTCTATCGATGGGCTGTTCAAAATAGAGCAGTTCCTGGTGGACTGCGCTAAGGTCGCCATGCCCGAAGTCCGGCGAGATCGGCTAGGGTTTGATAAAATGACCAAATATTCATCATACGAAGCATTAAAATTGGGCAATAAGCTAACAAGGGAATGAGAACAAGTGTATGCATATGATGGGATGATCAATTAAATCTTAACGCCTGCTAAATCCTACAATTCTCAAGGATAACAAGGAAAACCCTAGTTTTGACATGCTTCAACTAAAATGACAAATTCCCACAGAATACGAAACTGATTTTAGATCTTTTTATATCATTGGAAAGAGGATTGAGAGATGAATCTAGCCATATATGATACTAAGGGTTTGGTCTGCTAGAACCTACCTTAGATGAAGGAAGAAGGGAACGTTGGTCACCGATCGTGATGGGGAACACCTCTAAAAGATCGTCGAAATCCTCCCTCATCCATGCTCCTCGTCGGCCGCTGCAGCATCCAATCACTTCTAGGTCGACTGGGGTTGAGTTTTATAGGGTCAATTGAATTCTAGAAGGGTCAATTGGGAGGATAGAGTCCTTCCTCTGTGGGAGCACGCGAATCACGCTTGACTTGGTCACGCCGCCACTCCGCCTCTGAATTCTCTCACTAGGGCCAAGGTTTGACTGGGGAATCAGAGGGTTTTGATTCTTTCGGTGGACTTCTGACTTCAATTTTGATGCTGATCCGCCAATGATTCCTATTTGGATCGGTTTTCCTGCATTGCTGGCAAACCTATATCATGAAGATTGTCTTCATTCAATTGCTGGAAATTTTGGATTTATTTTGCGTATTCATGAGAGGACTTTAACTTTGACTGATACTACAGAAGCTCTAGTATGCATTGAATTGGATCTCTCAGCTCCGTGCAGGGAGCGATTGTGGATTGACATGGATGGTGTGGGATATTGGCAGTCGGTCAACTATAATCGAGCTCCTGTCCTTTGTTCTTTTTGTCACAAGTTGGGTCATTCTAGTGATGACTGCAAGAAAGAGATAGGAAGGACTGGTCATCCTCAAATAGCCCAAGAACCTAAAGTTAAGAACTTTCGACAGGTCTTTAGGCCTTGACTTGCTGACCGCCCAGCTGTTCGACATAATGTGGCTTTGGAAAATCAGTTTGAGGCTCTTCTTCAGGCAGTGGAATTGCAAGAGCTAGTAGGTCCCAATGTAAAATTCTCTCAGTAGGAAGGGTCTGTTCAGGATCAACTGCATATAGAGGGGGAGAATTCTGTTCCAGTTCCTTTTCAAGAAACTATCATGGAACCTTCTTCTACTAGTAAATCCAATTCTGGTGATACTGAAGTTTGTTGTTTTGAAAAAATGCAGGATACTTCTATTTGCCACCAACTTACAGTAGAGGAAGCTATTTGGCATTCTAACACTAATGAGACAGATTGTAATCTGGAAACAGGGATAACTCATCCAGTAGAAGCTCCTAAGGAAAGGGTCATGTCTCTTGCTGAGGCTCCTTCTTTGGCTGCATTCAATGCTAATGTAGTGAATAACAACCAGTCCATAAGGGATGATAATGAAGAAAATGCTGTAAATATTTCTATGCAGTCATTTTTATTGGATAGGGGTGGTGATACTGCAGTTTCTGATCTAGCAGAGTCCAAAAATTCTCAGATGATGATTCAACGTACCAATGGCCCTGCTACATTTTCAGAGAAGCAAACGAGGTTGTCGATTCTTTAGCTTCCTTAGCATGCTACAACAAATGTAATTCTTTTTTCTCCCATTCTGAGCTGCCTAGGTTTACTAATAAACCCAAGTCTTTTATCTTTTTTGAGTCTAGCATGGTGTCTCTTATTTAGCTATCTTGTCGAAGTCCGTTAGTGCGTCGTCTTCTTTTCTTTCATTGAGACGTAGTTGAGTCTTCAAGTTTTGAAATTTGAAATTGTAAAAGACTTATATTTGAAATAAAATTCGATTATTGCTCTAAATTATTTGGTCTTATGCAATTGCTCTTGATTATTCATGACTGTTTAACTGCCACGTTCCGAGCAAACGACACGTTCTGCTGCTATCGGTTCGGGGCGTGACAGAGGTTGTATCAGAGCTTCGGCTTTCACATCTTCAAGTTATTAGGTTCCACTGATAGGCCAAGTATCCTTGTCAGTCATATCAGAGCTTCAGCTTTCAATTCCTTAGGGCATTAAGTCCAAGAGATTGGTTGAGTATCCTTGTCGGTCATTCTATAAGAAATTCTGTGAGATTTGGGCAGAGCTTGGAGTTAAATCATAAAAGAAGGATAAAATACTTAAGTTTTATTAATGTTAATTCCTGAGTCAATAAATTATTTCCCTACTTATCATTGCAGGAACCTAGCTAAAATGGAGGCATCTAAGCCAAGTTTTATCCCTGAAATGGTCTTGGTGGACGTCCAAGCCTATACAAACCTTGTCAGGAGAGTCCAAGAGTTAGAGAAGGTAGTGGAAGAGAAAAAGAGAATGACCAAGGCAAAAATTCTGAGAAGTTCACCGTTACCAAGAAAAGGGTCAATGAGGGTGGTAGTTCACAAAGATGTAAGAAATGCAAGCAATGTGAGTATTGCAAGAAAGGAAGGCACAATCCAGATGAGTGTTGGTATAGACTCAGGAAGTGCATCCGCTGCGGAAGCACAGATCATAAGATCGCTCGTTGTCCACTTCCAAAGAGAGAAGAGTCACAAGCATTGGAAGGTACCCCTCATCCGCAATCATAAAGTAGTTTTTTTCCATACTCAGGATTCATTCTTTACCTATATAGTACCATAATGAGTTAGACCTAGTTCCCCGTCCAGAGTAGAAGGTAATGTGAATTTGAGTACTAAATTCTTTTAAGTGGGGGAGGGTGTAACACCTGGTAATTTTGAAGGCTAAAAAGGAATATATATATATATATTTCCACCTCCATAGGTAGCACATCGCACCAGATCGCATCGTGGTATGCTTGAAACTACAGTGGTACCAAGCACTGCAACCTGCCCAGGATGGAAGTGGAATCCAGCCATGATACTCTATATGGTGCAGGGTGATCCACGGGCGTCAAACCAAGGCGTTTGACGATGCCTGTGGAGATAGCGTTAATGCAACTCCCGCTATCTATAATCACCTTATAGGCCTTCCCTTTCAGCCTACAAAATGCGTGGAAGATGGTGGTACGACGTCAATCGTCACTCACCTGAGGCTGGGTTAGGATTCACCTGACTACACCCAACTGTATGCCATCCTGATACTGGGTACCTGGGACATCAACTTGCTCGCCCTCCATCAACTCATCAAAGAACTCCTTAGCTAGATCTTGGTCTGGCTCATAGCTGACTGGCACCAACTCGGGCGTGGGGTCTCGGGCAGGCGTGTCTGCAATAATAAGTGATTACCGAGTGGGACACTTGCTCGCATAATGGCCAAATCCACCACACCGAAAGCACTGGTCACGCGGCCCTGTGCTTGATGATGCTTCACTGATCATCGGCACCTTACCCTTGTCCTCACGACGGACTGGGGGTGTTGGGAGAAGAGGCCGAGTCGACACGGCGGGCTGATGAGGTCGAGGGGCAGGGATGGGTGCTTGCTGGCGAGGGGGAAGGTCCCTCGGAGGGAGAGTGCGGGGCCTAGGAGCAGTGGGGTCCTGGCGAGGGGGTTTCGGGGGACGAGCCACCAAAAACTGACTATAAGAGCTGGGCGTGGTACGAGAGTCGGGCTCACACTGATAGGTGGTTCCCGGACCTTGGATGGGAGCAAACTCCGCCTCAAACTACTCCAACTCGAGAGCGACCTGATATGCATCTTCCAAGGTGGTCACATTATTGTGAAATAATTCATATTGATAGTGGGGCCGCAGACCACAACGGAATGGAGAAACATGCATGGTGCTCTCCTCCGTGACGCCACATCGTAAAAAATACTCATCAAACTCCGCGATGTAGTCAGATACGGATCGATCCCCTTGATTAAGATCCTGCCACCTATCAATGAGCCTTTGACGGTACGTGGCAGGAAGATACTTATGTCTAAGCTTGCCCTTCATCTCATCCCAAGAATCAACCTAGGGCTCATGACGTTGAAACAACAAGCTCTCCACATTACTCCAGTAAGTTTGTGCTTGCCCTAATAGCTTCATTTTGGCAAACTTGACTCTCCGATGGTCCGTCATCTCAAACCACTCGAAGTACCGGTCCATGTTGGCCTCCCAATCTAGATAGACCTTTGGTTCCAAAGCCATGGATCCGTCAAACGTGGGAGGGTCCATGCAGATGGTCTTGAGGATCCGCTTGTCCTCATCATCCCTATGTGGTCGGTGACCACGTCGGCGTCGGCCATTTCCCTCATAATCGTTGTCGGACTCGTAGTCCTCAAAATTGAGGGCACGTGGTCGTCGCTCCTCAGCCCTAGGTGGGGCGGGCTGGGCAGCAGGCGCCTGAGGGACCTGAACAACTCCGGGTTGGGCCCGGTGGGGGACTCTCTCCACACTCTCTAACCTTCCAACCAGACCTTGGACAGATCAATCGGAAGCCTCAGCGTAGTCCTCCACGGCCTTGAGTCGGCTCTCCATGCGGTCAGTATACTCCCTAAGAGTTTGCTCGGACCTATCCATGCACTCCATGAGTAGAGCCATCATGTCCTCCAAAGATCGGCCTCTCTGGGCGGCACCTCGGAGTTCACCCATAGTGTCAGGGCGATGGTACTGAGTACCTCCATGAGTGAGCATGCAAGGGGACCTAAAGGGAGCTAAGGGTGACTCACTACGACCTATCTAGATGGACCAATGCGAGATGATGAACCTAAACTTAACCAATATCCAGCACGCGGCGGAGATGGGGATCCAAAGATCCTCTCACGCAAGTGAGCTACCTTCCCAATAGGCGTAACCTATCGTTCCAGTAATGCCTTTTGATATACCGGGTATTGGGATGAAATGTAAATCTAGACACTTTTTTTTTAAACAATGACTATCCTAAACTCAACCCCGCTCTGATACCAATTTGATGCGGGATGACAATGAGACTCGACTCAGACTTGTTGCGAGACTGGGACTCTAGGTGACGACGCGACCCAAAGACTACGTGACCAGCAACGACACGACTGGTTCGACACCTAACGTGGTTCTTGAAGAGGCGACCGTGCCTAAAATAAGAAGTACTTGCTCACGATCGTCCCCAGTGAGGGAAACATGTCGATCTGCACGGTTGAGAAACCGGCATGGAGTCTCGGGTGGTCAGCTCACTCTCGTGCTCCAAATGAGTCATGAGACGGGTCTCGCACTCACAACTCACAGCGGTGACCAAATTTAACTAGCTAGGGAATAAAGTACTCACATGCAGCGGCATCTAGAACTTATACTAGCTAAGTAAATAAGGTAAGTAGAGAGGCGAGTGTACCTCCACGCTCGGGGCGTGGGGAAGACGTCCCGGCCAAGTTCCGTTAACTCCCGACACAATAATAAAAGTTAATTACAGCAGTGATTTTTATTACCCACTCCACGTAGGGAGGTAAAGGGCTACACAATAACGCCGAGAGCACCGAACTTGGGTTGGCGGGCAGCAAGGTGGCGGGTCCCGGGCGGTGCCGGGCAGCGGCTCCGGTTCTGCGAATTGCTGGCCAGTAGGACAGCGAACAATGGCTTCCAAAGGGACGTTGACCTCCAGGGGTCTTCTGATGGCGGTGATTCACCGGGACGTAGGTGGATGGTCCCTTGTCGACTCCTGAAGGCGGCGGTCGCTGAATCAGAGCTGGGATATTTTATTGGGAATTAACTCCCAGCACTATCCCAAACCTATTCTGCACTTTCAGGAATGCGTGATCTGGCGAAAATGCCTTCTGCAACCAGATCTAAACACAGAATGAGATGGAACTGACGCCGTTTCGAAGCTCTCTCAGAGATCTACAAACCTAGGCTATGACAGAAATTTTTATGTGGCTGTATTTTCCTTGGGAGATTTTTTAACAGACTGGTTCCCCAGGCTCAGAACTGACTGGGCAGACTGGGGTCTGCCTGAAGATGAGATTTGACCAAGGAGGAAACGATGGATCTGGGTGATAGGCATTTTATGGCTGAGAGAGAAGGCTGTGAGGGACGTGCACAAATTATCTTGTAATTTTTGGAGGAGGTTTGAAGGGTGGGTTAGATTTTATGGTGGAAGGGGATCAGATCTGGACTGTAGAGGCAGAACCAGATCTAATTTGAGCACAAATTTTAAAGAGGGGTAAACATGTTCTAAAATTCTATGAAAATTACATGACTCGATTCAAAAAAATATGAAGGACACAATGGAGCCATGAAGGCGAGCAATAGGAGCTTGAAAAAAAATGTGAAGGGTGAGTGATGCCCCTATCACAGGGGCATTTGGTTGAGGATTGCCCTGAATTCAGTGAAATTGTTTATGATCTAGATGATCAGAAGGGGATTGATTGGGCTACAATTCGCAAGGCTGTTTTATATCTCCACATTATGTAGCAACAGCAAGCGCTGCCTAGGCAGCCGTCTCCATTTCTACAAGGCCAGGGACACCCCTTTGATCCCTCATCTAGCGCTACACCCGCTCCGTTATCTACCCTATCTTTGCCACCTCCTAATTCGTCACCAACGCCTCCACAAACCCAAGCCTCTGCTCAGGCTTGTGCAACTTCTCCTTCCCCCTCCGTTTTCACCACCACTTCTAGTCTCGACGCCACTCGACGCATTGTATCAACACACCGTAGGTGGGCACCACGATCCTCCACTTCCTCCACCTTCCCACCCTCTCCCTCTTCACCTCCACCACCTCCATCGACCACATCACCCTCTCTACCATCCCCAATACCCCTACCGCCATCACCATCGTCTTCACCGCCTCCACTCTCAGTGACCCCTCTTTCATTACTTCCACCATCTCCTCTGCCTTTGCCATCCTCTTTGCCAACGTTTCCCAAGCATGAGTAGGCTATACCTACACCTCCACCTTCGCCTTCACCCCCTCCTGTGCCTCCACCTTTGCTTTTAACTCTACCGGTCACTATCCCTCCACCGCCCGAGGCCTCTCCACCTTCTAAACCTTCATCCATGCTTTCCTAGTCTTCTCCACCCCTTTCCCCACCTACTTTCACCTCACGGAGTGGGTATACGCTACCCACGATGCCCCTCGGGTCTGGTCCCCAGGGAGATGATGAGCCGGATTAGGATAATTCATTGCCGATTATGTGTTTCAACATTCAAGACTCCATTTGCCATATGCCGGTCCGAGTCCTAGTCCCTGGCTATTTTGGGGATGATGAGCCTACACTTTCAAAGATGGTTGCTAAGAAGAGTTCCCTTGCACTAGTGCCAGTTTCTTCACAAGCGAGGCCGGTGGCAATCTCATTGCTCGCCGAGAACTGGGAGGGCGGCCGCCTCGCCGTCGCCATCGAGCACTACGGCGCGCTGCTCGACTACGTCGACCCGGCATCCGGGTCACGCGATTGGACCGAGGTGGTGCAGAGCGTCGTCGACCACGACGCCGCGTACGTGGTGATGGCCGACTACGCGCTCGCCGCGTTCCAGAACGCCGGGTACACCTACGGCAAGCAGTACGTCGCGATGCCGATGCCGGGCACCGTCGGGGTCTTCGACTTCACCGCCGACTCGTTCACGCTGCCCACCGGTGCCGTGCACGACGCGGCCGCTCGCAAGTGGCTGCTCACCGTCAGCTCGGCCGAGGGGCAGAAGGCGTTGAGCCACGCGAAGGGGTCGATTCCCGCCCGCACCGACACCGTCGCGACCGACTACCCGCCGTACCAGCAGTCGGCGATCGCCTCGCTGAAGATGGACACGGTCGTGCCCTCCGTCGCGCATGGCATCGCCGCCGACCCCGACTGGCTCGACGCGATCAGCACCGCCGTCGACCGCTTCGGCGACGACCGGCGCACGGCCGCGCTGGCGAAGGCGCTCATCGCCGCCGCCGACGACGCGCTCGGGGAGTAGGGCGCCTGCTGCCGGAGATCAGGCCCCGCCGGTGAATCGCGGCGGCCGCTTCTCCTGGAACGCCGCGAAACCCTCCCGGCCGCCGTGGCGGGCGATGAGTCCTTCGATGTCGTGCAGGCCGTTGAACGACCAGTGCCGCAGCGTGCTTTCGTAGGAATACGGATTGTTCCAGCCGTCCCACGGCTGCGTGTCCGGATTCACTCCCTCAACCCACGAGCCGTCTGGCCGCCGCGGCATAAACGCCCGCACGCGTTCGTCCCAGAGATTCCAAAGCCGTTTCGCCCGCGCATCAAAGCGGCCTCCCTTTTCGATTCTTCTTGTGTGTGTTCGCTTGTTGAATTAACTTAGGACAGCTAGCCATTTTATGATTCTGGTGTCCGCAGCGCAGACGCGCTCCGCTTCTTCTCCAGCACTCCTTTACGAGATGACCAAGTTTGTGGCAGTACAAATATTTCATTTGTGTGATATTACTCTTCTTCTTCTTATTACTCCGGGTTCCCTTACGATGGACTTGACCATCTCTAGTGGATCCGAGCAAGGAGTAGAATGCTTACTCTACTAGTTTGAAGAACCCAGTCTCGCTCGGAGACGTGGGCGAGCGGGGAAGCATGGGTTCCCCACACGCTGCGTCAGTGAAGCTTCAACTTGTTTAAGGATTTACAGCACTACTCCCCTAGCAAGGGGGTTGAACAAGGGGAGGGGAATTCAAATGTTAAAACCAAACACTACCTCCCGCAGGGAGGGTCAGTAAGCCAGCCAGGCGGGGAGGGGAAATCTAGCTAGGAGCCTAAGGATGAAGCTTGATGAATCTACCAGCTCTTTGGAACAACATAATAGACATCCACTTTTGGCGCCGCCACGGACTCTCCCGAACTCCGTTGGTGACAAAACTAGTGCCAAAATCCCCTGGGTTGGCCCAGGAGGACGTCAAAATTTCTGGGATTTTTCTCGTTGACGTCGACGGTCGAGGCAGGGTCATGACCAGAACTGCTTGATTCTGAATCTGACAGCTTCTGAGTCATTACTGCTAGAAGGTGAGGCTACCACGAATGCTCCCGAGCTCTGATGCAGGCGAGACTGGAGTCACTGGGTTCGTGGTCGATACCTCTTAGAACGAAGGCCCACGGGGATGCCGGTGGAGGTTAGAGTAGACGGCTAGACCCCAAACAGTAATAGGGTGTCAGGTCAGTCCCAGAGGGAACTGACCCAGCGCACGCTAGGGAGAAATTCTAGAACTAACTGTTCTGGAGTCTAAATGGTGCGCCGCTTATTGGTGGTGGAAGGAGACTCATCGAAGAAGGTCTCAGCCAAGTCCTGCTTCAAGAGCTTCAGGAGGCTGGTCATGGACGACTCTGAAAGTCACGGCTGGGTGTCTGCCAGGGAGGAGATGTGCAGTCCGATGGGGAAGGCTCCTCCGAGAAGCCACGAAATAAGACGAGGACAAGACCACAACCGTTGCAAAGAAGGCTAGATGACGCTTCCAATGGTACCTCTTGTGCTACCATGGGCTCCAGGATGAAGATGTGGCCAGCTCTGCTAGTGGCTGGAGTTCTGCAGGATCTCAGCTGATAGCAGGTTTGCTGAAGCAAGCTCGAATAAACATGGAGGAATGGTGGAAGGGGATGTGGGGGAGGTGGATAAGGGGTGCTAGGGCAGGAGAAAAGAGATATCTCAAGCTCTTGTGATCTGAATATACAGTAAATTTCTCCCCATAAAGATAATGATGCCAAATCTTCAAGGCGAATATGACAGCAGTCAGCTCCAGGTCATGAACAGGATAATTCTCCTCTTGTTGCTTCAATTGTCTTGAAGCGTAGCAAATCACCTTGCCATTTTGAATGAGTACGCACCCTAGGCCAATGCTGGATGCATCAGTATAAACTTCAAATCCGCCACCTTCAACAGGTAATGCCAGCACAGGTGCCGTGGTGAGATGCTCCTTAAGAGCTAAGAAATTTTCTTCACATTCTTTTGTCCACTCGAAAGGATTTTCCTTCCTAGTGAGTCTTGTTTAAGGAGTGGCGATCTTGGAGAAATCTTTGATAAATCGTCAATAGTAACCAGCCAGGCCAATGAAACTCCAAACTTTAGATACGGTGTTCGGTCAGTACCAGTTCTTAACAGCTTCAACTTTAAAATGATCTACTACAATGCCTTCTTTAGAAATAATGTGGCCAAGAAAAGAAACCTCCTTAAGCCAAAATTCACATTTGTTCAACTTTGCATAGAGTTGGTGTTCCCGTAAGGTTCGCAAAGTAACCCTTAGATATTCCTCGTGTTCCTCCTTTGTCTTAGAATAGATAAGGATATCATCAATGAAGATGACCACAAATTGGTCAAGATAAGGCCAGAACACATTGTTCATTAGTTGCATAAATGCTGTCGGGACATTAGTTAACCCAAACAGCATTACCACGAATTCATAGTGCCTATATCTACTTTGGAAAGCACTCTTGTTAATATCTTCCTCCTTGATCCTCAGTTGATGATAGCCTAACCTGAGGTCAATCTTGGAGAAGTACTTCACGCCAGAAAGTTGGTCAAATAGCTCGTCAATACGTGGTAGTGGATATTTATTCTTGATGGTAAGTTGATTCAACTGCCGGTAGTCGATGCATAACCTGAGGGAACCGTTGTTCTTCTTGACAAATAAGACCGGCGCACCCCAAGGGGATGTGTTAGGTCGAATGAAGCCCTTTTCTAACAGCTCTTGAAGTTGCTTCTTTAATTCCTTCAACTCCATGAAGGACATCTTGTAAGGACCTATTGACACAGGTGCCTCATGGCAATAATAATCAAGGTAAAAACACACCAAAATGAAATCATGAGAGTTCAAGGATGATTTAATTGGACATTATGCTATGGAGGAATTCTAGCAGCATAACCGTTCATTTCCATAGCGTCTTAGCTCATTAATGACTTATTGAATAAGGTGTTGGGTTCCAAACAATCGGAAGATCATCTGAGAACAGAGTTTAATCAACCCTCGGGTCAAACCTCGGGTTGGACAGCATGTAGACATAACACGATCGAATTAGAACCATTTTCTTGAGGTAGTGGTCTAGCCAAGGCCGCTATCAGGTGGAGTCGACGCAAAATAAGGAATAGGTTGGCACATGGATAAATTGATAGAATGTGGTTGTGCTAGGACCGCTACTTGGAAGTAGCGCTCACCTGATGGCCGCGATCTATATAGGGTGCAAGAAATCATAGAAAAACTCAAGTGCTTTCTAGACCATTGGGTTTTAGGGTAAACCAGCTCGGCGTCCTAATGAGAATCCCAGGCTTATGGAGACTCACAGAGGCATTGAAACAAGATCACTTAGTTTGGCAGAAGGAATATCCGATGGAGAGGCTCTCAAGTCCAAGAGGTGTTCCTATCAAGTGCAAGTGATCTAATAGCAACATACCGGAATACGCACTACATGTGAACTTAATGAAACAGAAAGAAGATGAGAAGGGAATGCTCCAAAGCATAAATCAAAGTGAACTTAAGTCATGAAAATTCTTTTAAGTACAAAACTATAATATTTTGGCATGAAATTAACATACATGAAAAATAAGCAATAAAAATATGCTAAGACTAAACATAAAGTCATGTTATGATCAGGGAATGTAATTAACGAGATAGAGCATCCATATAACACAAATATATTATAGGAATAAACAAGGTTTGATCTGGTTATAGAAAGCAGATAGTGATCTGTTAGAGGCCGTCACATGCAGATAGCGGTCTGTCGAGGGCCGCTACTTGAAGAGACGGTCTCTGTAGGGCAGCCTTCTACCTGTATCAGATAGAAGCTAATTTTGACATGTAGAATCTATTCTTGGGCAATAAATGAATGAAAACTATAGGGAACAAGAGATAGGATATAATAGTATGTCTAAAACGAAGAAAATGCATCGATGAACTATTGATCAAATCTCTAGAGCGAAGTATTTCTCAAAGATAGACCTCAGGTCAGGTTATCACCAACTAAGAATTAAGGAAGATGACATTTACAAGATCGCTTTCTGAAGTAGATACAGACACTATAAGTTCGTAGTTATGTCGTTCGGGTTAACCAATCCTCCAACAGCTTTCATGCAACTTATGAATAATGTTTTCAAGCCTTATCTCGACCGATTTATGGTCGTCTTTGTTGGTGAAATCCTAATATATTCCAAGACCAAGGAAGAATACGAAGAATATTTAAGAATAGCTTTGCAAACACTAAGAGAACATCAACTTTATGAAAAGCTCAACAAGTGTGAATTTTGGCTAAAGGAAGTCTCTTTTCTTACCCATATTATTTCTAAGGAAGGTATTGTTGTAGATCCTTCAAAAGTTGAAGCTATCAAGAACTGGAGCCAACCAACGACCGTATCCGAAGTCAGGAGTTTTATCGGTCTGGCTAGCTACTATAGGTGTTTCATCAAAGATTTCTCCAAGATCATCATCCCTTTGACCCAACTCACAAGAAAAGAGAATCCCTTTATATGGTCGAAGGACTGTGAAGAGAGTTTCCTAACTCTTAAGGAACATCTCACCACTGCCCCGGTACTGCACTACCTGTCGAAGGTGGTGGCTTTGAAGTCTATATGGATGCATCTGACATTGACCTTGGTTGTGTCCTCATGCAACATGGCAAGGTGATTTGTTATGCCTCTAGGCAATTGAAGCATCTTGAAGAAAATTATCCAGTGCATGATCTGGAGCTGGATATTGTCATTTTCACCTTGAAGATATGGCGACATTACCTTTTATGGGGAGAAGTTCACCATATTTTCATATCACAAAAGTCTGAAATATCTATTCACCCAAAAGGAGTTAAATATGAGGTAGAGGAGATGGCAGGAGTACCTTAAGGACTTTGACTTTTCTATCCAATATCACCCAGGCAAAGTAAATGTTGTAGCAGATGCACTCAACAGGAGACCGTTCGTAACTTTAGCAAGCCTCAAGAAAGGTATGACCTATCTTATAGAGGATTTTTCTCATTTGAATCTAGATATTGATGCAAGAGAAGAAAGGAGTATTATTGCTCTTGAATGAACTGATGGTTTAAACTTCATAATCTTCAGAGTCTAAAAATAGAATTCATTGAACTAGACTGATTATGACAACTAATAGCTCTCAACTATTTTTTTTCATAACATGTTTGATAAGGTCTTCAAATATCTGAAAATTTATGGATAATGATTTCTTGGTTGAGAAATCTGGAATGTGTATCGTCTTTAATCAAGTCTTTCTAAACATAACGGGTAGCAAGAATATGAAATAGTACAAAATGTATAGGCAGAACAACGATTGAATGCACTGAGAAACTGGATACTACATCAATGAAATGTAGATACACTCATGTCATGAAGCGCTTCAAGTTATCTCTGTTCTAAATCAAAATAGTATAAGTAGTTTCACTGAGTAACTAGGGGTACCGGCGTCTGATAAATATGTACCCTTACGCAAAAAGGTGCAAACTAGGTCTACTGCTCTGATATATGAGATAGGAAGGTATACATTGCTGAGTAACTAAGGGTACTGGCATCTAAACAACGTGTACCCTTACGATAAAAGGCATGTATCATACCTCACTGTTCTAAAAAGGTACAAGAAAATGATGAACTTGCTGGAACCCTAAAGTGTAATTTCAGAAATGTCAAATTGATTACCTTTAATACATATCCTAATTACTCCTAAAGAACTTTACTGTCTGTTGAGTAAGTAGGATATAGTATGGTTCAATCCTTCATGTTTCATGAGAGTCTAGTTTATTGCTATTAACGGTCATAGCAGGATTGTTCATGAAATCAATGGATATACTCTACTCTTTATTATTTTTAAACCAAAACTCCATCAAGAATGCAATACATTGAATCTTATGTCTGACGATTTTGAGGTCTGTATGCTTAGATTCATGAACCACTATTCAAAATGTCAATCAGATTTTTCAAATCTTTCATCATCCCTTGTTCCCAATTCTTATCAATTCTTCCTCACTGTTTCATCTTTGATTCCTATTTGTTGATGGCAAAGGGGGAGAAGAAATTTGTTTTTGATGGATACTTTTTGCTAAGAATTGCTGGAATGGGTAGCTGGCAAAGGGGGAGAGGTAGCTGGCAAAATGGAAGAAAGTGTCATTGCCTTGAGTTCATGCATGATAGTGATCTATATGCATAACTCATATATGAATTTTTCTATGTTAGTTTGTCATGTTTATAATAGTTGCATTTGTCTGCATGAGTCTTTGGTGTATCAAATGGTCTGCTAGGAGAAGGGCATATTACATCGGTCTAGAAACCCACATCATGTGCAGAGAATAGCCTCCACCGAGTATCAAGAGTCAAAAATATTGCATGTAGTGTAATTTGCATTTCATTGCTGCATCACTGTGTATATTAAGAATGAATTAGTGTTTGGATGAAGACACTGCACACAGTGAGGGAGAGCTGAGCTGAAGTTATCAAATATTTTAGTTCTTGGCTGATTATGAGAATTTGAGATTTCTAGTGCTGTTGGTTGAATTTGCTGATTTGCTGTATTGATAATGGGCTGTTTGTGATTGATCTAGTCTTGCTATGATAAGTAGATCAGTGATTGAAAAAGTTGCTTTGACCTTTATGAGCTGAAAGGTTGATGAATATGACCTTACTACATTCAGGATAAGCTGAAGTTTTGTTTGCTACTAGAATTTACAGAAGGTTGAGCTAGAAAGGCTAAATCATTGGGTGTCTAAAAATCCGTCCTAATCTTAACCTTGCTTCTATGTGGCCTTCTATCATATTTTCTTTAATCATCCTTCTTTGTTAATTTCACAAACTCAATTTTCCAGTCTGAATTCTATGACAAGTCTTCCCATTGCTGAAATGTCATTGCATACAGTCAGGGGGAGTATGTCATTCAGGGGGAGTAAAGCTTCGAACCCTATCATCTTTACTAAATCCTAAACTACTGGTTTCTAGATCACCCAGATCCAAAGAGTAAGTTGCTGAACTTCACAGAAAACATGATTTTCTATCTATGAAGATTAAATCCCACCTTAAGTATTCAAAATTATCCTTGATAGCATCTTTAATGGTCTTAAAACATTCTAAAATTAGAATTGTTCAGTTGATTACCAGAAATCTGAAAACTATAAGTAATCAGGCAATCTGGTAAAGGATCTTGCTCTTATATTGTTCATAAGCTGTTTTTAAGTAAATCTGTTATAAGACCAAGGAATATGCCATTAAGTAAATATTGTAAAAGGCAGAGCAATGGCAAAATTTTTGAGAAACTGATCGTCTAGATCATTCTTTGGATCATTGCTACAGTCATTATTGCAATTGTCGGCAAGAAGGCTTTTTTTAAAATTTTTGGACTACCTCAAAATAAAATCCTTAAGGTCGAATTGAGGGCGTACTTATTTTGCGCCGGGATATTAGGGGCAACTATCTCTTTAGGAATAACGTTCATCATCAAAGCACTATCTTAGTCAAATTCTTAAGTATATCAATCATGGTATTATTGGCCATTATAGCATAGCATGCGGGTGGCTTTTCCAATTTGGCGCAAGCACAGGCATTTCACCGGAGGCTTACCAATGAACAAAACATTATCGTATTCGGAGAGAGCATTCCCGACGCTTTCAGAAAATATAACGAGCTCCCAATACTTATAGACGACCCTTTTTAGGATCGTTTATTTCTGCCCTATAACAATTACAACGTGGCAACCTGTTCTTCGCAGCTAGGTTTAAAAAGTAAATAATGTAAAAAAAGGATAATAAATCATTTACAGGATAGTACCGAATCGTAGGCTTTTACTGAATCAGGGAGATTATATTTGAATTTATCCGCATACTCCTGTCTCAATAACATAGTCCCGGCAGAAGGGCTTTTTGTTCCATAGACAACAGGAAATCGTTTGCCTATCAGTAACTCTTTAATCTGTACCATGTTTTGACCGCCACAAAAGTCGCGATTGTTGTTTCCGTGGTATACTTCACCATTTACTGTATACTCAAATAAAATAGAATAATCGCCAGAACTCTTGTATCCAGGAAGGGAAATTTCTGTTATCGTTCCTATGGTAAAGCCAAAATTGTGTCGAAATTGACACCCCTTGTAAAGCATATACAAGAAGCCAATTATCAGAAACATTAAAGCAAAGTAACCTCCAATCTTATTTATTCTTTTCATATATCATTTAATTATCCTTAGGTTTTCTTCCTTCGTCAACTGCTGCGCCAGTAATATTGATAGGAGATACTAGGGCATCCATCGCGGCTCCCCCGCCTATTATCACCATTTCTTTGCAAGAATCTTTTAATTTAGTCCAACTAGCGCTTTACTATATAAGGAAAATATCAATTACTTTCGAATCATTTTCAGGATCATCATTATCATATCCTGTCACGATAAATTCTCTTCCTTTGCACGGACTTAGTTTCCTAAAAAGTGCACGGACTTTGTTTTCTTGGAAGCCTGAAATGTCCACGGACCTTATATGTATGCACGGACTCAGTTGGAAATGTGAAATGTGCACGGACTTTGACATGCTCAGACTTGGTGTGAACAAAGTAAACCTGCACGGACTTGATAAAAAGTGCATGGACTTTGACGTGCTCGGACTTGGTGTGAACAAAGTAAACCTACACGAACTTTATAAAAAGTGCACGGACTTTGACGTGCTCAAACTTGGTGTGAACAAAGTAAACTTGCACAGACTTGATAAAATGTGCAAGGACATGCATAGACTTTACATAAACGTGCATGGACTTTGCATAAGCTAAACCTACACGGACTTAATAAAATGTGCACGGACATGCACAGACTCACATAAACGTGCACAGACTTTGCAAAGCTAAACCTGCACAGACTTAATAAAATGTGCACGGACATGCATGGACTTCATATAAACGTGCACGGACTTTGCAAAGCTAAACCTACACGAACTTATGTTCAGACCTAAGACATATATGCACGGACTAACCAAGATGCTCAGATTTGAACATGCTCAGACTTGGTTCAGTAAAATGTAGATGGGCACTATTCATGCACGGACTCAATAACATGCATGGACTCAATGACATGCACGGACTCATATGACTTGAACATGCTTGGACTTAGTTTACTATTCATGCACAGACTCAATGACATGCACGGACTTGGTTTACTATTCATGCACGGACTCAATGACATGCACGGACTCATATGCACGGACTCATATATATGCATGGACTTGAGTGTGCGATAGCAAGAAACTTGCTCGAACTTGGTTTAGTAAAATGTACAACAATTGCACGGACTATGCACGGACTCAACATAAGATGTGTAATAATTGCACGGACTATGCACAGACTTGGAAAGTAAGACGTTCAACAATTGCACGGACTATGCACGAACTTACCTATGTGTAGCAACAAGCTTGCATGAACCTTGTGTTTACAGGGATGAGACATGCATGGACTTGCTGTACTGTGTTGCCGTGGTGGAGTTAGGTCTACACAGACTTGACCTCAGACCTAATAACTTTGTCCTTGATGTATGCAAAAGTGCACGCACTCAAGTAATAGCACAAGGAAGAATGTGCTCGGACTTTGTATTGCAAACAGAATATGCATTGGCCTTACCTGACTGACAGAGGGAGTATGCACAGACCTTTCAAATGCAGTTGTTGGCTCGATCAAATTGACCAGTTGATTTTATGTCAACTCAATAGCATTGACCTCATGACCTACGTTGACTGTCCTACGTTGACTTTTATTTTAAGCACATTTCATCGTCATAAAAGTTTGCATCAGGGTTATATAAAGAATGACTCGTAATATTGACATTATCAAAATCACAGGGTCACAACAGGAGGAGCCAACCATGGAGCGAGAGATCTCCACCGAAGTTTTCGTAACATGAACCCACCCAAGTTCATTGGATCGACCGACCCTGACGATGTCGAGCATTGGATCAGGGAGATCGAACATATATTCTGTGTCATGCAATGCACAGATGAAGAGAAATTTTTATTAGCAACCTTCCAATTAGAGCAGGGTGCTCATTTTTGGTGGGAGTCAGTAGAAGCTACCCTGCCTCAAGGACAAGTCACGTGGGGCGAGTTTGTTGACTATTTCAACAATAAATACTTTTCAGATCGCATCCAAGAGATGAAGGCTACAAAGTTCACTGCATTGAAGCAAAGGACTTTATCCGTGGCCGAGTATGAGGCCCAATTTTCCCGTCTGTCAAGGTATGCACCACATCTAGTACATATGGAAAAGATGAAGGCTAGAAGGTTCCTCAATGGGCTTCGGCCCCAATACATTACACAACTGGCGCCGATGGACATTTAAGTCTATTCGAAGATGGTGCGAAGAGCCTAGTTATTAGAATGTGCCACGGAGCTGTCCGACAGGATCTGTGGAAAGGACAAAAAGGAGCATGTTACCAGCTCCGGCACTTTCAAGCCAACCTTCAACAAGAAGAGAGCTAGCAATGGAGGAGATTCCTCCCAAGAGAAGAAGCTCAAGAAGAATAACAAGCCCTTCTCCATCACTACCACACCTTCTAAGGAGGTGTGTAAGCACTACGACAAGGCCGGCCATAAGGCTGAGGAATGCTGGAGGAGGATAGGAGCTTGTCTCCGTTGCGGGAGCCGTGAACATCAGATTCTCGACAGCCACTTGCTTAATGATCAAGCTAGAGACAAGAAGTGCCCGGTGAAGAAGCAAGCACGTCTTCAAACCCTTCAGGAGGTGGAGCAAGATGAAGGCGGATTGGTGGAAGGTACATTAAAGATTTACTCTAAATCTACTCGTGTCTTGTTTGATATCGGCGCGTCACACTCTTTTGTTTCAAAGAAGTTTGCTGATCCATTACCTATGGAGCCGGAATGGATATATCTAGTTATTTCAACTCCTCTCGGAAACGAATCTGAGATCGCACACCATTATCTGAATTGTGAGGTTATGGTGAAAGGGAAGAATCTACCTGCCAACTTAATATGCTTAGACATGAAAGATTATGATGTTATACTAGGAGCCGATTGGCTATCCACACACAAGGCCATTGTAGATTGTCGTAATGGCAAGGTAACTTTTAAAGAAAACCTAGAACTTATCTACAATAGTCCTCGGAGTCAAAACAAGTCACCCCTTATTTCGACCCTCCGAGCTAGTAAGCTCTTAAGGAAAGGATGCGTGACTTTCATGGCATTTGTGACCGCCACAGAAGTGAAGGAGTCTAGGGTAGAAGACATCCAAGTGGTTCGGGAGTTTCCCGATGTATTCCTGGAAGATTTGCCTGGATTACCCCCACAAAGAGAAGTGGCCTTCACCATCGACCTTGTCCCTGGTGCGGGTCCAGTTTCTATGGCACCTTATAGGATGTCCCCTGCTGAGCTCAAGGAATTAAAGGAGCAATTGATGGAGCTTTTGAAGAAAAGATTTATCAGACCGAGCACTTCCCCGTAGGGAGCGGCCATGTTATTTATAAAGAAGAAGGATGGATCAATGAGACTCTGCATCGACTATCGGCAGTTGAACCACCTTACTATCAAGAATAAGTATCCACTACCAAGGATCAATGAGTTATTTGATCAGATATCTAAATCTAGGTACTTCTTAAAGATTGATCTCAGGTCAGGATACCACCAACTGAGGATCAATGAAGAGCACATCCATAAGATGGCTTTTTGAATCAGGTATGGGCATTTTGAATTCATTATCATGCCTTTTGGACTAACGAATGTCCCTACAGATTTAAAGGGGCAAGAGAAGGGCATCTCTCCTCAAGCAAATGGGCAAAAAAGGAGGTCGGGGGCCCTGCGGGGAGGCCATGCCAAGGAGAGGAGACCATACAAGAGGCCAAACCGCCGGAGGGGAAGAAGAAGAAGCAAATAAACAAACGACACAACAGCATAAACCAACGGGGGCAATGAGATCCAAGAAAGACCATTTCATTCACAAGGAGGGATGGCCATAAACGGCCGCGTACATTACAACGCGCTGGAGCTAAGGCTACAGACAGTGGAAGGAAGAAGAAGAACTTGAGGGGCCCTACACTCGCTGAATCTTTCGAAGACACCTTCTATCCTCATCGGTCCCCAAGAGATGCCTCGTGATCAGAGCTCCCCTCGAGGCCGCCCTTGGGATTCATTTGAGCAATCCCACCTAGCGATGATACCGATGGGCTTGGTACAGCACTAAGTCCCGAGCCCCAACAAGCCAAAGCTCCTGATCCTGACTCATGGACTCAGAACTCCAGGCACTGATGCATCATCGGCACGAACACAAATTGATCCTTGAGCAGAATGTTTAGGAAGTCACACCAGTCATCTCTGGCCTTCAAAAGTGCTGTCTTGCACACCACTTCATCCTCAGGACCAAAGATAGCCCTAGCCAGGTAAAGGGTGCTCTTCTCGAAGACACGGGAAGCAGTAGTCACCATGTCATCAAAATTGAAACACAAGTGGACCTCCATCCAC
Source organism: Amorphophallus titanum (assembly GCA_024336825.1). Lineage (NCBI taxonomy): Eukaryota > Viridiplantae > Streptophyta > Magnoliopsida > Alismatales > Araceae > Amorphophallus > Amorphophallus titanum. Next base: position 10,527,755 of record JANBPO010006887.1, on the reverse strand, counting down.
CTGCAGTAGGTAGAGGCTCCCTAAGGTGCTCCTGCCTAAGCCCATTTGTGTGAGTCTGCAGTACAAGTGAGCGAGCACAGCCTAAGAGAGGGAGCACCCATCCCATAAGAGAGTGAGCAGTCTGACATTCTCCCGCGTCAGCATGTTCCCTGACGTCGAGAAGAGCAACGCCCTGCCGAGGCACAATGTCAGTCCCCGCATCAACTAGTCTGCCTCAGCTGACCTATCCTTGATCTGGTGCAGTATCCACTAGGCAAGGCAATCGACCAAGACCCCTCATTGGCTTGTCATTCACAGAACCTCCAGCTTGTCACCAATGATCTCGGCCAGGACTTCCTCCTAGGGAGGGAGCCTTTTGAACATCAGAAAATGATTGTCAAAATCTGAAACAGCTTAGAAAAAAAAAAGAAATCAGTCGACCAATTTTGATTTTTTTTTGTTTCCATCTTATCCTTTTCTTCTTTTCTAATTTATTGTTTGTTTTCTTGTTCATTTGATCTGTTTTATTCTTTTCTTTCATTCTTTTTTTGATATGCCTCAGGTGGTTATGAAAATGCCCTAGGGGAAAACGGGCAGGGAGTCAACTTGGTATGAGAAATCAGCAGACCCTGGTCTATGTTCATGTTCAAACTGAAATAACCATTTCAAAAGAACATTTGACGCAGTTGATACTAATGTAGGCCCTGATGGAGGCAAAACCGTGCATAAAGCACCCATGGCCAGTGCAATGTTTTCTGCAACGTGAGGGATAAAGTTCTCTGACACCCTTTGCAAAATCTTAAGCATTGTGCAGGCCACCTTAGAACTTGCATCTGACACATTAGCTGATGCCTTAGCATCTGTAGCTGCCCTCAACCAATGACTTATAAAAGCCTTCCATGATTGGACCGCAAGCAATGCTATAAAGAGATTTCTTGTAGGTTCCAAGGGTTCTGCCATTTCAAGGAATGCAGCTTCATATATTCCATGCAGTATAGTTTCGCAAAGAGAGATCCAGGAATTAGATGAAGGTGGGAACATATGGCTTATCATCAGAGCCATCAGAGTCAAGGACTGGATAATCTTTCCAATCGATTCAGCTTCAGCTAACTGCCCTTCAGGTAATGAATCATTGTAAGACTGGGTAAACAGAGGTTTGCAAGCAAAACCCAACCCTATGCCACATGCGCCTTTGACAAGGTAACTCACACTCTTATAAATGACCTTAAGAAGTCCATCCACAATTACAAAATTGTTGCTGTATCAGTCATATGCAAAGAATTTAATACCAGTCCCAGAGATACTACAGCAGGCTCTGCAGCTCATTTGTTTTGTTATTTCTTTCTTCTCCTTTTCCCTCTTTGTGCATCTTGTGAACCTCGCTCTTTCACTTGGATTTCAGTAAAATTTGATTCTAACTGCATCCGCCTTGGCTTCATCATCCTTCGCTTTATTTTGTCTGCTGAGTGATCTTCAGGCCTGCTGAAAGTTGGGGTTCAACACCCACATGCCATTCTTTCCCTTTCTTTTTTTTTACAGGATGAGGGCATGATGTTAACCACCACACCGGCATCCACAAGAATCTAGTTTACATCATGCCCATTGATTTTTCCCTTCATGTAGAGGGGTTGATTATGGCACGACGAAGAGAGCAGCAAGTCTTTCTCCGCAAAGGTGACAGTGGCGGTGAAAGCCTCATATGCGACGGCTTTCATTTCTGTCGCGTGTGCCTCATAGGCTTCTAGCTCTTGGAGTATCTTGATAAGGGTTTCCCTTCCCTCAACTCTTTACTCCAAGCGATGGCTTCCAAAATTGTAATACTGGCAGGGAAGCGCTTCATCTGGTGGAGGACCTTCCAGTCGGCTCGAGCTCGAGCATCCTCTAGTGATGGTAGTATATCAGGCTGAATTTTCCTTGGATCGTCGCGCTGCTCCTTGTCTGGGAGCTGCACCACCTTGCCTTTACCACTGGGGTTGGGTTGACTCTGGCCACCAGTAGGCTCTTGGAAGAAGGGTGCCAATGATGGCTCCTCTGGAGGTAGCTGGGGAATCGGATCATCCTTGTCGGATGGCCTGGCTTGTTCTACTGGAGGAAGTGAAGCTGGCATCGGGACTGACGTACTGACGGTGATCTCCTCTGAGCCAGTAGGGTCGAAAATATTGGATCCCCCCCGAATCTCCACCGGTGGGATTGGGGTGGCTTGTTCTCCTCAAAAGAGGATGACTCACTCCAGGTCAAAGGTAGTCGAGTGAAGAGGTGACTTGGGGGTCCTCCCGCGGCCTCTTCCACATCCACGGCCACGACCCCGACCCCGGCCAGTCTGCTCTGGGATCAACTGTAACCCAAGCGGGGCAGTGGCCCTTTATCGGGTTTGAGAAGCTATTGGCTCACCCCGTCGGGAGGCGTTGATGTTGTCTGGGGGTGGAATAGCCACCATGTTGCAGGTGCAGTCGTGAAGCATTTGTTCCAACTGTTCCACTGTGATCTCTTTGTCCTTATAGAACAAGGAGAGCTCCTCTGGAATGAGAAGCGTTTCACCTTCCATGACTTTCTGGACCATCTCCTGGACCAAGTTTCTAAGACGAGCTCGTTTCTACATTTCTTCGCATGGGATAAAACTTTCAAGTGGGATAGGCCCAATTGAGCAAAGAGGAATGTACTCCTCCAAGAATTATAGAGACCGTGTGGGCTCGTCCTTGTCTGTTACCGACCTAGTTGCTGAGAAAATGAAGCCCGAGGAGGACTTCGTCCAATATGCCGATAGGTGGAGGGCAATGGGTGAGAAATTAAGGGCCACTCTCTCGAAACAAGAGCAAGTCAAAATGATTGTGTCAAACGCTACTCCACAATTTAGACACATTTTAGCTATGAACAAGCTCAACACTATAGAGGAGTTTTATGAACGGGCGTGCTACATCTAGACCCAGCTAAAGGATTCGCCCATTGTGAATATGTTTGAGCAAAAATTGAGAGTAGTAAGGAAGAACAATGTGAACAATAACAATGGTAGAATGACTGAGGGTATGGTCACCAACTAGCACGTGGGCGTGGTTGGTAATCCCACACCTTTCTGAACTCCTCCTTCCAACCCAAGACCCCCACAACAACAAATATTTTCATGCCCAAGTTTCCCACCATCCAAATAATCTTCCTTAACCATTCCGGCCACCTCCTTCAAGCTAAGCCGTCCAGCAAAATCCTCAAGTCCCTCCGCAATACCACCAAGTGCCACCACCGAACAATTATGGCCCCTAGTAGTCGAGAAGACCTACTGGCCCCAAGAGAGCCCAATATCCTCTGCTACCCGATAGCATCCCAGATATTTTCAATGCCCTCATGGCCTCGAATGCACTCACATTGCCTAAGGAAAGGCTGGCCTAGCCTAAAAATGTGGATACCTCTTGGTATTGTGTTTTCCACCGGCAACTAGGTCACAATATACATCATTGTTTTCACTTCAAGGATTCTATTTATGACATGAATGATTAAGGTGGTATTGATTGGATGAGCTAAGAAGATTCATTGCTACATTGAAAGCCTGAAGACCTCCTCGACAGCAGCAATCTCAGCAACCTCAGCAGCAAGTTCAGCAACCACCCCAACATTAGCAACACCCGTACTACAATCGGACATGGGGATTGTCCACAATCCACTGCCAGAGCACCCTGCACCCAATCAGCAGTTAAACCTTGTCACCTCTTTCCATGAAGTAGAAAGGGGACATGGTGGCATGAGGAAAGCACCTCCATTTTTATGATAGACCAAAATATAAACCAAACTCCCCGTCTTTCACAGGGTTTATAAAAAAAATGTGCAAGGGCTTTATCTCAATGAGAAACCTACACGGGGTTTCATGTCCACGGGGTTTGTAAAGACATGCAAGGACATTGAAGACTAGAAGAAATGTGCACAGGGTTTAGAGTCCACGGGGTTTGTGAATTCGTGCAAGGACTTTAAAGATTGTGACAAAGATGCACGGGGTATCATGTGCACGGACATGAAATGTGCACAGACTTCTATATGCTCAGACCTTGCAATAGTTTATGCAGACTTCAGATACAAAAGATGCACAGACGTAGTTTCAAAGAAATATGCACAGACTTCGTTGCTGAAGAAATGCACGGATTTGTTGAAACATGCACGGACTAGAGTGTGCACGGACTTTGTAGAAACGTGCACGGACTTGGTTTTCAAACACCCAAGATATATGCATGGACTTGGCAGAAACGTGCACGAACTTGGCTTTCAAACAACCAAGACTTATGCACGGACTTTGCTTTGACTTGAATTATGCATGGACTTTGATAGTAAGATGTTCACGGACTTGTGAAAAATGCATGGACTTCAGAATGCTTTGATGAAACATGCATGGACTCGAAAGTTTGCACGGACTTGGCTTAAGTTTAAGACAAGTATGCATGATCGCAAAGTCTGCACGGACTTCATGTAGCACATATGCACAGTGTGCATGAGTTTTGTGAAGTAGAGTCAAAACATGCATGGGGTTGAACCCAAGAAAGAATTTGCACGGGGTTAAAATGTGCACAGACTTGATGGAACACAACAGCAAACTGACTAAGTCCAGAATGTGCACTGACTATGAACAATATCCACGGACTTTAAAGAACTACAAGCACTGACTCAACATGCACGGGGTTGATGTATGCATGGACACGGCGAATGCATAGAAGAATGGTTACGCATGGACTTTGCAACAGAATACATAGACATGATATGCACATAGATCAACAACTCATTGGAATATAATGCTAAACACCCTCAAGTTAAGCATATTAAACAAGAGTAATTAAATGGCAGATCAAATAAAAGGTTGATAGTTAGTGTATGACATCATCAAAACAGTAGAGGTTCAATAGTCTCCCCCTTTTTGATGATGGCAACACTATGGCAACCTTATGTTAAAGAGGTGCTCCGGGGAAGATGATAATAGAAAGAGGGGCACGTCGGGATGGTGGGTGCACTGGTAGCGCACCGGTTATGTGGTTTGAACATAGGTGTACAAGTGCGCGCCGGATTAGGTGCCACCAAGGAGGGAGCGCGTTGTATTAGGGTCTTAAGGGAGGGCGCCGGATTAGGATGCAAGGAGTAGGAGCGTGCCATTTTAGGATGTAGGGAGGAGTAAGAGCGCGCCGTTTATGGGGCAACAAGATGGAGGTCACGTCGTTTTAAGGGTGAACAGGGTGCGCGCCGATTTAAGGTTCAAAGAGGGAGATGGGGTTTTCAGAGGAGGGTTAAAACGACGCGGTGGAACAGTGACTGCGTCATTTTAACCCGCGTCGGAATAGACTCCCCCGAGGGTTGTTTCAAAGCTATTTTACTATGTTTTCTTTATTTTCTTTTCACCTGTGAGTAAGTTCGATGGTTGGTTTGTTCATCTAATTGATAGATTTAGTGGAGGAGGAGGGGGGTTAGGTGTTTAAGTGATTTATTGGGATGAATTAGCATGGATTCTTAAGTGTTTTATTCAGAGAGTTTGATTCACGGAAGCTTCACTGTATGTTGTTCTTGTTCTCGTAGGTTGCAGTGTCCGTTTATTCTTGAGTGTTCTTAATCCCCTGGCGAAAATTGGGCAGCATCTCCCCCGGACCGGGGCTTGTCAGGGGTAAAGGAAAGTCACTAATCAGATTACTCCGGGGTAGACTCTCAAAAATCGGAGTGGCCTCACGGCGGTCCAAACCCAAATGTGAGTATGGAACGTTCGAGGGCCAGCCTTCAAGAACGACCACGGCTCACGGGCGATGAACTTTCGAAGTGAGGTGAATGTTTGCCACAATGGCCATAGATGTTCATCCGTCGGTGGGTACCCTTGAGGGTCATGCCATAGAGAGGCAGCCCTCAAGGGCCCTGATGAGTAGAAGGTGGAGGAGAGAAAGTGGAGGTTAAACGGGGAACACGATATGTTGCAAAAGACTTTTCTTTCTATTCATCCACAAGGGGAAGGACAATGGGGAATCTACCCCAGAACCAGAGGGGGAATACATCATAGGGAAAGGGAGAATTACATCGATGGGAGAGCCGACACCGTTTGCCTATTTTCCATTTTTTTCTCTCCCCCCTGTGCAATCTGCCCTTCTGTAGACCTGCGAGCCAGCATCTGTTTCAGCTATTTTTCCCGTCCCCTTAGCCATCTCCAAAAATTACCAAAAAATTCATGTGTGATCCTCACTTCCCACTATTACAACTTAATTCCTCAGCTCTACACAATCTGTCCCAGTGCAGATCTGTGTTCCAACAGCCCATTTCTTCACCCTTTTCACCCCCTTCCTAATTTCAGATCGGTCTGAAATTTAGATTGGGAGTTCTGTCCATTAAACCACCACTCCACAAATTTTTTCACGATTTTTAGAGTTTATTTACCCCGCTATAAAATTAGTTCTCAGATCGGTTTCTGTTCTGTCCTATGCAATCCAGATCCGACCTACCTCCACCATAGAATCCATTCCACCATAAAAAACCCCTTCAGAAAAATCCCAAAAAATTTGTACGTCACCCACACATCCCCTTCTATCATCCATAAAAATTTCAAGTCCAAATTCTACCATTTGACCTTCGGTCAACCCACATTTTCAGGCAGATCCCAATCAGCCCAGTATTTTCTGAGTCTGTCAGTCCGTCGGTTGCAAATTCCACCAAGGAAACTACAGAGGCAATAAAATTCCTGTAACACAACTTGGTCATAGATCTCCAAGCTAGCTTCGTAACGGCGCTAGTTTCACGTCGATCCGACATTTGTGCTGATCGCAGTAATTTTTCTCGCCGAGTCGCGCATTGTTGAAACAGCAGAACTGGTTCGGGACAGTAAGCTGCCGCCCGAGTAGCAGCGCGCCGTAACCGTCGGAGCTGCCCAAGAAGCCACCCGTCAACCCAAAGGGGATACTCCCGGGTCCCACTGTAGCCCTTTACCTCCCTGTGTGGAGTGAGCAATAAATTTCACTTCTGTAATATTTGGCTAATTACTGTACCGGGAGTTCGAGTCTTGGCCGGGAACGTCTTCCCCACGCCCGGTAGCATGGAGGTATCATCTTTGTTCCCCTCACTCGACATTTTTGCTTTACTTGTATATATTTCTGTATGCCACTCCTAGAGTGATAGGATAACTAACTCGTCAAATTTTTATCACCGCTGCGAGAGTGAGTGACTTCCTTGATGCCCAGGGTCGCCCCATATATGACCCCAACTACGGGCAGCAGGAAGCAACACCCGGAGCGCCAGCGGGGTACGATCCGGTGAATGGGGTGATCTACGGCGATCCTTACGAAGCGCCAATCGTTACCCGTGATTACATCCCCGGTGCATCGCTTCCCGAGGGGTACAGCGTGCCTAACCCCTCGTATATCCCCGGAGCAACGCTGACGGCAGAGGACAGTCGTGGTGTGCGGCAACCCGCCCAGCAGACTGGCGGCACGTCGGCTGGGGCAACACCCGCCCAGCAGACTGGCGGCACGTCGGCTGGCGTGACACCACCTGCCACAGGCGGGCTGGCGGGCAACGTTCCGGCCAAGACGATCCTTAACCCGGACGGTACGCTGGTTGCCCGTGACGCCGCGTTCTCCTCGGGTGAACTATTCCCCGATGACACGTTCATTGCGGACGATGGGACCGAGGGCCGCATGGGGACGTTCTATGTGGCCGATGACGAGAGCGGGTCGCTGATCCCAGTCACCCCAGCACCGGGAACCACGCAGGCCATCAAGGAAGCTGGCGGGGATATCTGGACGCTGGACGACACCGAGTTTGATACGCTGGTTGAGGCCGGGTTGGTCGATGAGGCTGACCGCGAGGCGATGGTCGGCAGGCCAATGGCAATCGGCAAGGAGTGGGTTGATGCGCTGGGCGGCAACGTCACCTATGAAACAGTTGCAGCGGCTCCTGCGGTGGACACGAGCGCAGCAGGAGGCGGAGGCGGAAATACTCGCTCATCTGGTTCCCGCTCCTCCTACGGTTCACGCTCTTACGGCGGCGGGGGTGGCGGTAATTACGGCGGACAGTCGTCGTATGGCGGTAGCGGCGGAGGCTTTGCAGGAGATATTGCCGCATTCTTCGGCCCCGACTTCATGGGGGGATGGTTCGCTGCTGACGGTGGGAACGGACGTGAAGGTACTCCCTTTGAATCCCCTATCTTCGACCGGTACTTTGCCACCAGGGACGGACGCCGCCTGACGCGACGGCGCAGGAGTCGCCGTCGCTCGATGCGCCGTGGCTCCGCCCAGATGCCAGACATGAACAAGACAATTCGGCGCGGTGGAGGCGATACTGCTTCCTACTTTTATGTGATTATCTTACACTCTGATTTCTTACTTGCGAGAGACTTACCATGCCGGTTGTCTACATTCCTGAGATTCCTTCTACTGTATGAAAAGCTCGGGGCGTGACAAATAATGACAATCTAAGGCTTTGCTCCTTCTTTAATCACTCTCGGATCCATCACTTGAATAGTCTAAATCCGTCCTGCTAAAATTTTATGAAAAAGATTAGAAAGTAGGGTAATAAGCACAATTGTCCAGTAGGTATCTTTGCATCAACATGAAGGTATTATTTAAGTAGTTAACCTTTTAACTCTAGAGTGAAAAACAAATCACGAAAATATGATGAAACACGTAAATAACACAAGTAACAAGATAAGATCAAGTTGAGATATGTGAATTCATGTAGATTAGAG